>SJYQ01027836.1:0-24865 GCA_006410935.1 Redunca redunca
AGACCAGCACACTAAGCCTGGGAGAGGAGAAAGGGAGGAGGAAGGGGAAGGCCAAGGGGAAGGCCCGGCTCACTGGCAAAATGTGAGGATTCTGAGCATCCTTCAGAGCGCGTGCCTCTGGCTGAGACCCCAGCCCGAAAGGCGGTCAGGAGTGCGACCCCTAGGAGGGGCAGCCCAACGGAAGACACCCCCCTGCACCAGCTTCCCATACCCTTGGCCCCGGCCAGGCAGGAACATGCCATGCCGCCTGTGACTCTACTCGGCCAAACTAGGCAGCGCATCTGCGGGGGCTTTTCCCCGCCCAAGGACCGTCAGGAATTCAGCTGGACGCCAGCCTGAGACACGACAGCCGACAGGGCCTCCTGCAGAAGGACGGTTTGTCCCGGGGCGGATGCTGTAGCACTGGCATGGATTGGAAGAGGAATGGGACTTGGTTCTGCCGCGGCTTGAACAGAACACAGAGCTGGCGGGAGCCCTGCACCCCTCTGCTCCTCCTAACTGCAGGCGGCCATCTGCACAGCCATCACCCTGCCTCCCATTCTGTAGCTGTCACGTGGGAGCAGGGGCCATGCCCAGGCTCCAGGAAGAAAGCAGCCAGCCTCAGAAAGGCCTCTGGTACCCCCTCCCCTGCCCACCCCATCTCTAGCCGGCCAGGATTTGAACAACAACACTCTCATGCCAGCATCAGCGCTTCTTCTGCCCACCGTGGTGTTTGTGCCCCTCACCAGCCGGCCAGCCCCAGAGCTCATCCCAGTCCCCCACCTCCTCCACTTGTAGTCCCTCACAGCAGGGGTCTGCAAACTTTTTCTGTAAAGGACCAGATTTATAAATAATTTAGGCTCTGAGGGACACATGGCCTCGATCACATTTAAAAAAAAACAACAATATTTTTAAAATGTACAAACCATTCTTAGCTTGTGGGCTGCACAAAACAGGCCACCAGCTGTAGCTTGCCAGCCCCTGACCCCTCTCACAGTTCAGCTGGCGTGCTTCTGACATCCTTCTCTCACCACAAATGCTGGGGGCCCACACGGAGAGTCAGGGTGAGAAGGCTAACCAGGACCCCCAAAATCCCACTCCCTCTTGCAGGGAGAAGGCATTCCTCCTGCTTCCAGGATGTGACCACGCCCTCAACATTGCCAGCTTCTCCCCTTCCTCTTGCCCTTCACTCGTGCCCCTGCGGCCTGCGATGCCATGGAGAATGACAAATCAGGAGCTTGTGCAGAACAGCCATTTTGTTTTTAAGAAGAGCAAAAGGAGTATCTGAAAAATGCATTAACCAGGGAAAAACATGTTTTCGTTGGGTTTGACTTCCCCCAGCACAACCGGCTTCCAGGCAGTCAAATGGAATTTTACCAACTGTGAAACAGTACCGGTGGGCAGGGAACAGAGAAAAAACGAGGATTCGTCCTGAGGAAAGGGGGCGTTCTTTCGGAAAGTTAGATGCTGGTGCAGGTGTCAGCCTGGAGCAGCCGTGCCCAGGACGAAGATGCAAAGACCAAGAAGTCAGCATCCACCGGCTCCGGGCCCCACGGCCTTCCCCCATTTTCTGAGACCCCCGCCCCTTCCCCTCTGTCGTCATTTCTCGCTCGACTTTTTGACGACCTCTCCAGGAACTCTCCAGGGAGACCAACCTCTTCGCGCTCTTGGACGGTGGTTGAAGTGGGAGACCTCCTAGCCCAGGAGTCCCACCCTCTGGGACGTCCCGTCAGGCTGGCCATCTTTCCCTTGGTGGCATGCCTGCCGCTTCTGAGAATCGCTCTCCCTGTGTTCAGTTGAGAAGCCAAAGCTGGGGGAGCTCAGCCAAGCACCCAGAAAACACCCACAAACTGCGATGGCCTAGAGGGGCACTTTTCACCCCTGGATAGGGCAGACAGCCCCACAGCCGCCCAGTGGTTCTCTGAGAGAAGCTGGCCAGGAAGACGTCGCCCCTTGACCTCTGGCCCCACGCTGCTGCCCACGTGATGATTCCTGGGCCATCTGAACCGAGGCTTCCTCAGGGCAGGATTCCTCCAGACCACCCTGACTGTGGACACAGGTCCTTCGAGTCCTGCCAGGCCCTCTACAGACCTTGCCAGCTTCCTGCACTTTCTGTCTGTCTCTCTCTCTCTCTTTGCCCCTTGGCGCCTTCAGGACTGATTCTCCAAGGAAAGGCCCCTGAACTGGACCCCAAAGCCTTGGTGGCTATTCCCCAGATCTCCAGGAAGGGGGACCCAGGAGAAGGCGCAGGATGGCCAGTCCATGTGCCAGAAGAGTCTAACGTTCTCCTCTAATGGGCCGAGTCTCTAAGGACCTGGGAGGGAGCCCCCCAGACCTGCCTCCTGGCAAGCAGGACCCAGGGATGTCTTGATGAGGGACTTCACTGGAGGCAGCGCCCTCTGGGTTTCCAAGCTTTCTAAGAACTTCCTGCCTGGAAGCCCAAACCCCTGCCCGAAGGGTCCCCAAGCAAGACGGCAGCAGAGGGCCTCCTCCCACCTTCTCCCAGGGGCCCAGGTGGTCTGAGTAGCCTCTGGCCTTTGTTCAGCCAGAGATGAATGAACCTTGGATATGGACCGTGTACCCGGGCCTGGGCTCCACTCCTCCTAGCCTTCCCCGAGGGTTTTCTATGGGCATCCTAGCCACATGCCTCTGCCCAGCCCCTCCCTGGTGGCGATCTGGGTCTCAGGCTGCAGACACCTCCACTCCATTCCCCTCCCTTCCCCACCGCCCCCCGCACCCGCCTTCTCCCCTCCTCTGCTCTATAACTGTTGACAGTGCTGAAGTTTGGTTTCTCTTCTGCAGGCCCAGTTTCTTACGCTGTTTTCTTTTCTCTCTTTGTCTCTGTCTCTGTCTCTCTCTCCTCCCCCTCCCTGCTCCCCGCCGCCCTGCGGGGCCTCCTCCTCCTCTCCCCCGGCTGGTGGGCTGCCCACCCCGCCCCCCGGGCAGGGAAGGCCGGATGGTGGTGCTATCCTTGGTCTTAGGGCTTTCGGAACAGGATGACTTTGCCAATATCCCTGACCTGCAAAACCCAGGAACCCAGCAGAACCAGAACGCTCAGGGGGACAAGAGGTACGAGCACAGGCGAGGGCCTGCGGCGGCCATGGCAGAGAAGGAGGCGTGGAGAGGCTGCCAGCCTCGACCCCCGGCTGCTGGACGAGGCAGCGGCACCTTCTGCGGATGCTGGAGCGGGAGGACGGCCCCTCCCCAGCCGGCGCCCTCACACCGGCCATGCTGGTGGTGTCCCTTGGGCCTGAGGCCAGTGTGGCTGTCCTGGGACCATTCTGGATCAAGCCTGCTCCCCGGGCCTGCCTGCCCTCGCCCGGAGCAAGCCAGCCTTTCGGCCCCATCTTCCTGCTTGGCTCCCCTCTGCTGCCCCCTCATCTTTCATTTCTGTCCCACCCGACCCAGAAATCCCAGTTTCTCTGGTGGTTGGTGGGCGGCCGGGATGTTAGGGAGGGGGCGTCAGCCTGTTTTCCCTCATCCCCGCCACCTCAACCTCCCTTTTGCCTGGAGGTCCCCCTGGGCTGATGGTCACACACACACACACACACACACACACACACACACAACCCCTGCAGAGATGTGACCTGGCTGCTCAGGGCTGATGGAAGAGGAGGCCCTGGCAGGGAAGGTCTGGGGCCTAATAAAGGCCCAGGGATCAGAAAGAACCAGAAAGGCAGCCCCCCGCCGAGCCTGAGGTACCAGGAGGAGGGAACAGGAGTGGGTGGGGGGTGAGAGCAGGTGGCAGGGGCTGGTCGGGCCCTCTGTCACTGGGAGCCCTGCAGCTGGCCTTCAGGAGTAGCCTGCGTGGCCCCAGCATGGGCTGACCAGAGGGCTGGGCATTTAACCATCCATCGCCCTGGTCATCAGGAGCCAAAGGAAGCATCATCTGACGCCCCCATCTCAAGGAGGGGAGCACTCTCATGGGGAAGGGGACGGGCAAAGGTCAAGGGACCCAGGGTTCAGGCAGCATCACTAAGGCAGGATGACCCTGCACCTGGTCTAGCCGCCACCTCTGCCTTGCCTTGGGCCGGGTCAGGCACATACCCGTAATCGCGGGAGGAGGACCCATCCCCTTGATCGGGTTGTACTTTTCATCAGACCAAAGGCCTACAAGAGAGTTGTGTGGCCTGGCAGCCAGGTCACCTCCTTCTAGCTCTGGTTTTTAGATGCTGGGCAAGTCACAGCCCTTCTCTGGGCCTCTGCTTCCTCGTCTGCCAAGTGAGGGATTGGACAGGGTGACCCCTTCCAGCTCGGACATGCCAAGCCTCTAGCGAGGGAGCAGCCCCTCGGGTTGAGGCGTGGGTCAGAGCCTGTCCGCCAGGCAGGGACCCTGACCCTCACTCACTAAGAGCCCGGAAGGTGCTGGAGGGACTGTCCCAGGCTGCTGCCGGGGGCCTGTGCAGGAGAGGAGGACAGGCCGAGTTAGCCGACTTGCCTGTGTCTGCAGTGTCTTCTGGAAACCCAACTCTCCCATGTTCTTCCCATCCCAAGTTCACAGTTGCATGTCTGGTGGGCAAAGCCGCAAGTGACCAGAGAGTGGGAGGGGAGCATGGGACCAGCTCTTCCGCTCACGGGCACAAATGGTGTCACACCCTGAGCCCAGGTCCTGGGATGCGGGAGGAGCTGAGTCTGCCACCTCCAGGCCACTGGAACCACCGGAGTCCCAGCTTCCCGCAGGCCAGCCAGAGGGCGGTGGGGGAGAGGGCTAGGGGCCGCAGGAGTTGGAGCCCTCTGAAAGCCTTGCTAAGAACCCGAGCTCCTGGCCGACAAAGGTGTGAAGCGTGAGGGAGCAGATGCAGGCTGGAAACGAGATTTCACATCACCCATGTGTTAATTAACTGGCTCCATTTTCACCCACCGCCTATTTTTACCTCCTTGCCACTCAGGTCTCACTCCATATTTTAACACACTCATCCCTTCTGATCATTGCATCAGTTGTCCCCTGCCTTTCTGGGAAAGGTGGGTGTGGAGGTGGGGGCCCTGCGCCCTCGCCCCGACCCAGCCTGACTTTCTGAGTAGACCCAGGCCATTCCCACCAGTCACGCCTGCTCCATCCCGGAAGCTCATTTCTCCTGGCTCTTGGGGTGTTTCTTGGGTGATGGGCCACTGCTAGGGTGCTTCCTGCCCAGCACTCTCCCCTCCCCCAGGCTTGGCATTGGCATCACCCTCCNGCACGGCCAGGTTTGTATGTGAAAAACACACAGCTTGGTTTCTTGTTATTAGCTACCAGAAACCCCAGCTCACAGAATAATAATGAGATTCTCCTATGTTGCTGATAAGTGTGTAAATGGACAAAACCACTTTGGAAACCCGAGACACAGCAGAATGTTCAAAGGCCACACTGTTAACAAGAACAAAAGTCCGGTGATCACCCAAAACCTAGGAGCATGCGAGTGAAAGAATCAGCCATGATTCCCCCAGTGGGATCTGCCATGGCCATCACTATGGATACACCAGGAGAAGGGCGCAGTACAGATGACCTCAGCCAGGTATCATGTGGAAACAGCAAGCCCCTCACATTATACTGTGTGTGAGAGCCTGTGTTACAAAGGAAAAGAAACTAAAATGAAATACTCATGTGTACATATATATATGTATATATGAATGTACATAGAGGCCCCACAATTGTATAAATAGACAAAGCTCAGGGTGGTGGGAATGGGGCTCAAAACAATGGCTGTCTCCAAGGGGCGGCGCAGGTGCCAGGAGGAGGCACTCCCATGCTCTTCTTTAAGTTCAGGCCATAAGTGCTCCCTGCATTGTTAAAATATGTACGCTTTCACAGGTTTCATGAACTCAGAGTCACTGTTAGTCCAATCCTGAGATGCCGAGGACCGATGGCAAGGATGACAATGGTCCCTTCTAGCAGGGACGAGGTGAGGACCCAGCATACAGGCACACTCTGTGGGGTGGTGTTTGGCGCACGCTCATGGTGTGCATGTGGCTGGAAAGCAGCTTCAAGTGAGCTAAAGAAAATAAAATTCCTTCCACTCCAACTCCCTCTGCCTCACGGCTCCACCGACTCTGTGAATCAATGTAGCCTTTCCACTCCACTGGGCCTGGTGCTTTTAAACACCACCCAGCTCTTGTCCAGTAGATGACAAGACCCAGTTACTTCCAAAATCTTCAGCTGACATTTTTTTGGGAAAAAAGAAAAACAAACCACTCTTAAAGGGCTGTGACCTCCCAGCCCACTTTCCCTTCTGAAAGAACTCTCCTCGTTGAGTCTCTGGCTCTCTCCTTTTGAAGGATTTCACCCAGGCTGGACATTGGGTTAAAAAGAAAACTGGCTTTCAGCAGGAAAGAGGTGGAGGGGGACTGGGGGAGCTTGTTGACACCGCTCTCCCAGCCCGCTGTAGGTAAGAGTTTTTCCTCCCACACAACACAAGGAACAGAGAAGTCATTTAAGCTTTTATAAATACCGGCAGGCTTAAAAAGCAAGTCGCCAGCCTTAAAAACATGTCTCTGTTTCCCTTGGCTAATCTGCAAATCCAGTCATATTTTCAGATAAGAAGGTAAACAGAGGGTGGAGGAGATTAAGGAGGCCTATCCCAGGCCAGTATCTTTATGGAGAGATGAGAAGAAATGTTACTGGAGTCTTTCCCTTTCAGGGAAAATGATGGTAGTCAAGCCCATAAAAGCCCCCCAGCCCAGAAGGGTTAGTAGAAGTAAAAATCAGGACACTGGTGAATAACGTGGCAGATCTCAGTCTCAGGGCTTGGAGGCAGAGAACATGGTGAAAGAAGAAACTAGTCCATAGTCTACACAGTTCTAAAATGAAAAGAGCTGCCTGGAAAGGCAGCAAGTTCCCATCTCTTACACACACACACACACACACACACACACACTTTGTGCTAAGGCAGCAAGTTCCCCTCTCTTACACACACACACACACACACACACACACACACACACACTTTGTGCTAAGGCCCTCTTAGCAAAGATGCTGAGGAATGTTCTGGTGGGACCAGATCAGAAGCTGGAAGTTGGGGAGGAAGAGAGGATGAAATAAAAACTTTCTGAAACTGAAGACAGAAGTTTTCAGGCTCACAGCTTCTTAATATTCTCATAGAAGTATGCAACTCAAGATAGCCATTCTCTTGCTCTCTGAACATCCAGTAGATGACCTGCTGGACCAGTGCCTGCTTCACTTATACCCGACTCACCTGACTGACATTCCTACATACTTGCCCCAGGTTAGTGACTGGCCTAAGATTAGCCACCATGGTGGCTTAACAAAGGGATGCTGAGGGGTATGCTCCTCTGCTCATTTCCTTGGTAACCTATGAGTCAACCTGACATCAGTTCCCCTTATAACTGGTAACCTTCCCCTCCCTGATGCCCGAGCGAAGCCTGGCACCACATCCTGCCTGCTCTCCGCCGCACAGTAGTGTCGCCATGGGACCTTGCTTCAGACATGTAAGCTCCCCCATCCATTAAACCGTGGGTGCCTCTGTTGCTGACACTGGGCTCTTTCTTTGCTCCTGCAGTTGGTCAAGTACAGGGTTTGTGGGCCTGTGGGGTGCAGCTCAAGAGACCCTAAGAAAGATAAGGCACCAATAGACGAGATAATCTTTGCTCTCCCAACCAAACTCAGGTCCTGGAATCCTTGATGTCTCTGAATTCAGACTGAAGCAAACAGATATCTTCTAAGGCTTAAACATGCACTGAAGGCAGGCTCTGTGAAGCCCAGGATTTCTGCGTTTCCTTCACAGCTGTACCACCACCTCCCCACCAGCCACTGACATGTTCCAGGTACTTGAGGAACATCTGGTGATGCGTGTAGGTGAATGAACCCCAGCCAAAGCCTCTATTTCTTCTCCATCAGTGGCCCATAGACAACAATGTCTACTCTGGCTGGCTGTGGAGGAGGCAGGGCTCCAGCCAACACTCATCTTGGGGCCTCAACTGCACTGATTCAAAGAGTCTCCTCCAAACGTCTAGGGAGGACCATACACCAAACCTAAGGTCACCTCCTCATTATTTTGTATTTTTTTAAATAAATTTATTTTAATTGGAGGTTAATTACTTTACATTATTGTATTGGTTTTGCCATACATCCTCATTATTTAATATGATGGCGCAACCCTAAAATGTCTCCACCTCCCCATCTAGGAAGGAAGGCATTAACTCTGGTCCCAGACACTAGATTTTTAAAAGGCTTCCACTGCCCTTGACCTCAAACCTTTCCTTGTTGCTGATACTGAAACCTAATTGTGTTGCCGTTGGTCTCTAAGGTAAACAAAGCTGTACAGGGGAAACGTTTGGACCCAGAGATTCCTGTTTGTTTCAAGTCTGGACTAATGGCCGGAATTGTCAGCACTTCCCTTCATTTCCTTTTAAAGGGCTGTGGCCAGCCCAGAGGAGTGGGTAGCCCCAAACCATGCCCAAGGGGCAATTTCCAAAAAAAAAAAAAAAGATCTCTGGAATACAATCAATTCTTCCTACCTCTGGAATTTCATCTGGAGGACATGCTGAGGATAGTACCTCAACTAAAGGCTCAAGGTCTAAGAGCCAGGAGAGAAGGGGCGATGATGGCCACGTTAGGAGAGTAGAGGGGAGGACAAAGAGCAGTGGCTAATCTGAAATGCCCTTATAACGTGCCCCTTGCAGAATAAAGCCTTTTAATTTTAAAGGTCCATCAGCTCATTGACCCTTTACAACAACAACCCTGAGAATCAAGTTTTACTTCCCCCATTTTATTGATTGGAAAACTCAGGCCCCAACAATGTCCAAAGTCACCAAGATGAGGCACAACCAAGCTGGGATTTAAACTGAGATAAATCTACCCTCTTAACCACCAGTTTGCACTCTCTCTCTTCAGGCCCAGATCCTGCTCCTCTCTCTCACCACCACAGATATCCTTCCCCATCATATAAGGATGGCTTCTGAGTTAAACTGTAACCCCTCAGGCCTAGAGAGAAGAAGTGAACATAGGAGGCGAGGGATTAATATCCGGCGGGGTTGTAGAGGCTGGAGACAGGAGTGGAACTTGACGGGAAACCAGTGAGCAGGGCAGGGTCTGCAGTAAGGAAGAAGCATGGCCAGGACTGTGCGTGACAAACAGTAAGCTGAGGGCCGCGAGCCAGCCCTCACGAGGCCCCAAGCAAGACGGACACCACCGGGCTGAGGCGGTCGTCTGGCCCTGGCTCTTCTGGAAGGGGTGAGCCTGGCAGACCTCAGCCTCGCAGTCCAGTCTAGAAAGCTGATCCCTGTTGGGTTTGGCAGGGAGCCTCTGTGAGCTCAGCAGGAGAGAACACTGAGTGCCCCTGGTTTTCAGAAGAGAAGGGTCTGCGGCACCCCCATCACAGCTGGGCCCTTGCACAGGAGGGCTCATCATGCGCCCAGCTACCTTTGTTTCTGGTACATGCAGCTTCACATCCAAACTGGAGTCAGGCTCATGCTTAACATGTGGGGCTTACAGATCTGAGAGTGACCCCTACACCATGCTATTTCAAGTGTGGTCCAGAGGCCAGCAGCGTCAGCATCACCTGGGAACTCTGATGCAGAATCTCGGGCTGCCCCCAGACTGGCCGAATCAGAACCTTTAAAGTCTGAGAAGCACTGCCCTACATGGTACCCCAGCCTGTGGTCAGAATCTCTGCAGCCTCACCTCTCCAATCTGTTTCATGGAGAAACTTCCCAGGTGAATCGGACACATGCCAGAATGTGAACCAGGATGGGGGACCTCTGAAATGTTATAAGGACATCATCATTGCGGCACTCAGACCAAATCTTTCAGATGCCTCCCCTACTCAGAAGCATCGCAAAAATTTCCTTTGAGATGACAAGGAAGGTGTCACTGGTTGATGCGCAGCCCATCTATTTCTGGAAAAAGACTGGTGACAGCTTATGAACAGAGCAGGTCGGCTACACCAAGCGACACAATTGACTGCAGGGCAAGTTCCCAAGCCCACCACCCACCAAGCACTTTCTTCACATCTGTACTGTTACACAGAACTTAAAATCCCACCACTGGGTTATCCTTCTGCTTCTTTTTAAAATCAGAAGCTTTCCTCAGAAGAAAGAGCACATCGACATTCAGATTCAGCTGCTGATGAGCCTGTTCACAGTCTGCTTCACCCCACGGCAATCTGTCAGCAAGTCTCGTCACTCAACCTCCAGAGCATAAAATCTTGAAAGTTCCACCTCTCCACCTCCACTGCCGCATCACAGCTCTGCCAACAACTTCCCAGCTGGTCTCTCTGCTTCCACTTCTGCCTGCCTCTGTTCTCTGCTCCACAAAGAACTCAAAGTGGTCACCGAAGGATGCAAAACCCATCAAATCACACTCCAGCCTGAAGTTAAGCAGTGCCTGTATCCACTTCCTTTGGCTGTTGTAACAGATCGCCATAAACATGGTGGTTTATGGAAAAACTTGCCGGCCCCACAGCTCTGAAGGCCGGAAGTCCAAACTGTTGTTCCTGGGCTGCAGTCAGCGTGGCTCCCTCTGGACGCTCCAGAGGAGAATCTGCTTGTTGCCTCTTCCAGCCTCAGCAGCTGTGGGCACTCCCTGGTCTGTGACTCCATCCCTCCACCCATTCCCTGATCGACCACACTGCTTCTCTTCTCCTCTGCCTCCACCTTCTCAGGGAGACGTGGAGTGGCACTCAGGGCCCACCCAGATAATCCGGGGTCATCTTCCCACCTGAAGATCGTTAACTTCCCCACGTCTGCATAGTCCGTTTCTGTCTGTGACAGATTCCAGGGCCAGGATGTGCATCTCTTTGGGGGACTCACAATTCAGCCTACCACGCTGTGCTTCCATCACCCTTGTTACAATCTGACACCTTTGCTGTGGCTCTTAGCTCCTAGGTGACCTGGCCCTTCCCCGCCCCTAAGATCCCATCTTGCCCCATATTTCCTCTCTGCCAGCCCACCCCTCTCGTCTTTTAGATTTTCAAGTAACTATGTTCCTGCTGCAGAGCCCTTGGCTCTTGCAGTTCCTTTTGCTTGGAAAGCTACCCCTTTTGGCCTCATTCAATAAATGAAAGGATGTCTTGTTCCCAGGAACTCAGGAAAAGTAGAAGCAGCAATTTGAGTAGAGACGAGCTTCGTCTACCTCTCAATACTGCCTAGAGAGTCGTCTGGTTGAAGATGCTCCCATCTAGCCTTCTTTCAGGTGCCAAGTACCCCCAAAATGTCCACAGTACTTGGTTACCTGTAGGCTCTCTCTGGCCTGGAGTCATTTTAGACCACACAGCCAGAAACGGGATAGGAATAATGCTGGTGGAACCAGTCCAGTCTCCTTGTTCGTGGAGAAAATAAGACCATCCCAGATATAAAAAACCTATTTTGATTTCCTTCTTATGATGTTTCTTCTTTTAGTGGTCATTGAACACTTGCTGTTGATTTGGGTGGCACTTTTATGAAGGCCACGGCTAATGGCAGCATCCTGCCTGGAGACAGGAGGCCTGCCTGTGGTTAACTGACCTTTAATTTTCTCCTGACTCTGTGAACAGGTCTATCATTAAACAGAATTTCTAGTGTGCTATTATAATGAAAATGTAAATAGAAGCTCTTTCTTGCCCCAAAAAGAAGGAGTCTTGAGTTTTGTTTAGTTAAACAAACCAAGAACAGCCAGTATATTACAGATAGTGAGTTTCTCAAGAGATCAACTCGCTTTTTGCCTAAGTCTTTCTCTATCCGGCATTCTGGGAAACCCCTTTATCCCAGATAAAATAGAACAAATGGTCACCCTAGTGGTAGCTAAAGGCCTATTCCTAATATTTGAGGAACCCAGGGGAAAGGGTACCAGCAGAGGCTTACATATTATATGTCTGAATATACAGAAGTTATAAATCCAGATAACACACTGTTCAATAAAAATATGGTTTATCTTCCTACCATGATAAATGTCTTTAAAACTACCTGGAAGGCTGGGTTTGAATTCCAAACTCTTAGATTCCCCTCTGGCTTCTAGTATTTTTCCATCTTCCTTTTCCACCCCACACTCTAAGCTGTCTTTACTCACACATGTGCAGATTCTCAAATTCGATCCACACCCCATAAACAGCCACCTCCTGGTTCCCTCCACCATTCTCCGTGGAGGAGAATGGCCCCAGAGAAGAAACCTGCTCTGCTTTGAAAATGGGATTAAGCTCCTTTGAGCAGGGAATTCTGGGGCCCAAGGAACCTAAACCTGGCCTGGAAGGACTGGGTGACCAGGAAGCCAGGGTGGAGTCCCCAGGACAGGAGCCACTCTTGCCTGTGGGAGTAACCTCTCCATCTTGAAATCAGAAGGCATGGAGTGCTTTCCAGTGTCCAAACACACCATCAGGTCCTCCTGAGTGGAGATCAGAGTCAACCAATCCAGGAAACAGAGTCTGCACAAAACCTTTTAGATGCCCTTAGACTATTCCTACAAAGAATAAGCTAAAATCCTCAGGAGAGGAAACAAAATTGTAATAATAGTGTGATAAGGGGAAAAAAGTCTATGAGGCAAAAAGAAAGTACTTTGAGAATGGCTCTCTTGCCTGGATATTGATAAGAAAAGTATCACAGAGAGGCTCAACAAGCTCTTCCTGCAGAATCCATGCTAATCCAGGTTTCTGCTTTCCTTCTGGGGACTCTTCTTTGATGGATGAGACAGACTTAGTTGAAGTATCAGTAGGTTAAAAGTTGTGACCTCTGGAAATGACTCTGCTGCTCTTGCCGCCTTCTTCCTCTGAGTACGGCGAATGCCGAGCCACCAGTCTCACATAAACAGCAGCACAGAGGTGACTGGATATGAGGTGGTGAAAAAGATCAGGAAGGTAGAAAGCACCGAGGAGGTGGTTACAGTACAGTGTCAAGTTAATCGGGTTTACAAAATGCCTCTGCCATTTACCCATGGCTAACACTCAGGTGAATTCCTTTGCTTATCTGACCCTTCATTTTGCTTCTTCAGCAGAAGAGGGATCCAGATAGCACCCTCCGAATGCGAATGGTACAAGGATGAATAGAGACACAGCATATAAAGGATTCAGCCAGCGGCTGTAACACGGTAAGTGTTGCACTGTATCACCTGCCGGGACTAACAGGATGCAGACGGCGACAGTCTTCACGCTGCGCTAGCAGAGACAGCACCATTGTATGGCGTTTAGGCAGACTAGCTGGATTCCGATGCTCACTGTTTGTGACTCTGGAAAGGAGGGAATTGTCTTTTTTTTTTTTATTAAAGTTTAGCTGATTTATAATGTGTTAGTTTCAGTGGTATAGCAAAGTGATTCAGTTATATATGTGTGTGTATATACATATAAATGTGTGTGTATATGTGTGTGAATATGTGTGTATATGCATATTTGTTGTTTAGTTTCTAAATTGTGTCTGACTCTTGTGACCCCATGGCCTATAGGCTCCTCTGTCCATGGGATTTCCCAGGCAAGAATACTGGAGTGGGTGGCCATTTACATATATATATTCTTTTTCAGATTCTTCTCCATTATAGGCTATTACAAGATATTACATATAGTTCACTGTGCTATACTGAAGGTCTTTATCTCTTTTATATACAATAGTGTGTATCTGTTAATCCCCAACTTCTAATTTATTCCTCTTTAATGTGAAGAAGTCTCTAATGATGTGGCTTCCCCGGTAGCTCAGTGGTAAAGAATCTGCCTGACAATGCAGGAAACACAGGTTTGATCCCAGGGCTGGGAAGATCCCCTGCAGAATGATACGGCAACCCACTCCGGTATTCTTGCCTGGAAAATCCCACGGTCAGAGGAGCCTGGCTTGCAAAGAGTTGGACATGACTGAGCACACACAGTCTTTAAGGATAGTAAGACATCAGGTAGAAGAATCCCTTTGGGGAAGGGATGACAGATGAACAAAGCCTGTGGTAACTGCAGATACCAAGCCAAATGGACAGAGAGATATGAGGAAACATGACCCACTCACATCTCCATCGAGAACACATGCCCATTAGCAGAGACTCAACTCACACCACGTGGCGGACACTAAAAGAAGCTGCTGAGCATGCTCACCGTTATGTTCACAGCTGTAGAGAATCAAGCTGAGTCACCACAGTGATTCAGTCACGTCTCAAGTGATAGAAGGCTGACTCTCGCTGGCAAGCCTGAATCCCATCACTACAACTATCTCCATCTCTGGCCAAACTTAGATACTACTCAGTGTGTATGTGAATCACTTCTAAATTAAGCACGAAGACTTCCAAATTAGTTCAAAGTCATCTAACATCTGGACAGGAGATACATATTATTGAATGGGAGGAGGGGACATAGGAGTGGGGAAAAAATAGAAAGAAGGCTGTGTTCTCTAAGAAAATTATTTTCTTTTGAAACACAGGACTTATTTCTGCAGAAATGTCTGACTCACTTTCTTTTTCTGATCATCGAAAAAGCAAGCGACTGTGTGTAATAGATTGTTTTACAACCAAATAAAGATGTCATGTGGGCAGTAGTTTCTTAATTCAGTTTGTATTACTCTAGCTACATTTAAAATGCATGCGTGAGCATAAGACTGATTTATTTCCGGGCTGGATTGCCTAAGGTCTTTCTGCTGTTACAAACAGCTTCCCGTAAAGACTTCTCAGGTTCTCTGGGATGCAGGAACACAGCTCACCCCAAGATGTTCTCTGACTTGGTCACCCCAAGTCCTTGCTCTTATTCCCATGGGCTGCCAGCCTCACTGCAGAACACTTGGCTCTTTGGGAGTAGCTAGGAACGGTCCTCTTTGCCTTGGGTTCTCTCCCTTTGTTACAGGATTCCCAATTACTGGGCACGAGTAGGAAAAAAGCATCTGTGGTTAGCACCACGTGCTCTGGCAGCAGAGAGAACAGGGTTCAATCCTGGCTCTGCCACTTCACTCTCTGCAACACAGACAAGTTGCTAACGCTCTTTGAGCCTCAGCTTCTTCATCTGTGAAATGGGGATACTTAAGAGTCCCTAACCCATAGTTATTGCAAGGATTAACTACGACCATCTTTGTTCATCTTAGTTCATCTTAGTTCAGGGCCTGACCACATATCAAAAGCTTCACAAATGTGAGCTCTAATTCTTTCTAGTGGAGGGCTGACTGGAATTATTTATTTAGATACCCTGGAAGTTAAGTCACGGGAATCTGATGTTTTAGATGACAGAGAACTGTAATACCCAGCCAAACTGATCATCCTTTCCCTCAGGGCCCTTGCTTTTCCTATTGCAGTGCTCCTCATTTATCACCTTTGGCTGTAATTTCTTGTTTAACATCTGCCTTTCCCAGCAGAAGATCCTGTGAATTTTTTTTTAATCACTGTGGGATGCCCCACACCCACAGAGCTCTGTATCAAGAGTTCTGCAATGGCTGTTTGTTGAAGGACTGAAAGACTGAAAAATCAATGGACCAATGGAATGGGACCAAATGACCAACTGAACCATAGACCAAATGACTGAATGATCCACTGACTGAATGAATTAATAGACAAATGACTGAAATTCATTGTCTACATTCAACTGGATGATCTGAAAATACTTCCCAGCATGACAAAAGACAGGACTGCTAAACACAGGATTTTAACTTGGAAAATCAGAGTCTTTGGGGATGGTACAGAAAAGCTGGTTTTGAGTATTTTAAGGAGTTCAATTCTATCCCCTCCATCAGTGATGGGACGGATGATAATACCCTACTGGAAAACATTATTCACGTAGCCCTCAAACTGCATATCCCTCCTACCCTCCATCATAACCCAGGACCTGCTTGACAGCCTCGAGCTGTGGCATGTCTATCCGTGTCAGATGACATCACGGCCAAACCATGTGTCTTGGGCTGTGAGAACAACTGGGAAAATCAACAGAAAACCCCAGATCTCTCACTGTCTAATTTCTGACAAGGAAGACTCTTCCTTGAAAACACCCCCATCCCTTTTTTTCTGAGTGAATTCATCCCATCTTTCCAGAAAGGCCAGTCAGGGGCAAGGCCTTGCTAGACTCCCTCAGGGGGATTTAGTGTCTTCATACCTTGTTCATCAGCCACAGGACAGGCTCATCTTTCAGAAGCTCTGGAATTCTGCCCACGGATGTCTGGACATCATGTTGCATTCTCAGGGAGCCTCTTAGGACATACTCAGCCAAAGAAGATGCAAACTGTTCTTAAATGATAACCTGCCTCAAACTAAGGTACTTAACATGACCGTCAGACGGTATTTTGACGATCCTATCCTCCTAAGAATCTGTGAGTATAAAGAAAATTAACAGAAACACTTACTTAAGGTCACTTTCCTGTTGTAAGGGAGGAAAGGACACCCACATCCAGACTGGGCAAAATCTTAAGGGTCCCTGGGAAGACTTTCTAAGAGAACCAAACATGATGACTACCTACCTGAAACTGAACAAACAATAATGCCTAATAATTAAATAATAATTACACAGCCACCAGGTATCAAACACCTTCTCCATTCCATGCACTAGACTGCACACTTTCTAGACAGCACACTTTCTACACAGCAGAGCATTTAACCTGCATGGTAGTACTATGACACTGGTATTACTGTTTCCACTTTACAGACAGGTAAACTGAGGCTTCCAGTAGGTGTCAAGCATGTTATGTGAACCAGACCTAATTTCAAAGCTGGTGCTACTACCCCTGCAGAGGCTGAACCACCACCCACTGAGATAGGAGGGAAAGGTGACGGCTGACAAAGCGGAACCGAAGAGTGGAGTGTAACTTAAGAAGGATAAAGTGGTGCCTTAAATCTAAAGGGGAGAAGGCGGAGAAGACCTCGTGAACACATGACCAGTTTGCTAGCTGATCTATTGCCAACACGTGGGTAGAGGAGAGCCTTCCAAAGAGATTCCAAAGGCTGGAAAGAATAGATGAGTGACAGCCCAGAAGGCAGATGTCAGCCCAAGGTAGTAAGACACCTTGTAACAATGAGTGTTGTCCAAAACTGCTGGGTCTGGTCAGAGAATGGGCTCTCAGACACAGAAAGAGTCCTCACAGATGGCAGCAAACATTCTGTTGGGTACCAAAGAGGAGGGGATGGGAGATAGCTCAGAGGTCCTGCCCAACTCCCTCTGTTAGCTTTGGGGAGATGCTTAGCAACCATCTGACAAAGTTGCCCTTGCAGTTATCTGCCACAGGCATGCAAGTAAAACAGCCTATGCAGAATTGGTCCATTGTGACACCTTCATCTTCCTCAGGATAGAGGAAGCAATGATGGGGAACTATTATTCTGAATCTACTTGTGATAAACAAAGAACAGGGTGGACATTAGAAAGGACAAAATTCTTGGGAGAGGAAGGAAACTGGGGGTATTACTGTATTGCTTGCAATCGATTGGCTACATTCCTTTATTAAAGATGGGTACCACCCTCTCAAAGTAGGGTCATCATCTTTATCTCACAGCTAGACCAATCTAAGAGTTAATTTGCCCATGGCTGCACAGCTCATAATTGGTTCATACTCAGATATGCCTTATTTCAAAACCATCTCTCTTTTCTCCAAAGTTTTTTTTTTCATACTGTGCATGGGAATAACTAAAACCTTTATTAATATGGTTTCCAATAACAATGTGAAAATTGGAATTATCAATTCAGTATGTACTCAAAGTACATACTGAACTCAGGGAAGGGGGGATTGAGCAGAGGTCTGAAAGCATAGTTCTCAGGACAGGTAGGTTGTGACGAACAGAAAAGGAAAGATAAGGCTGCTGTGTAGAGTAAGACATGGGGAGTAGGTCAGAATGGGCTGCTAGGACAGGTCAATTTAATCACTGAAGAAAGACCAGAAACAGGAAATGGATCAAACCAGACATCACCTCCTTCACAATTCAGTCTCATTTTGGCCTTGAGACCAAGCTATACAACTGGTTCCAAACTGCCCATAACACAGGTTCACAGACGGGACCGCTGACATTTCAATCTGCATGAAGCCTGCATATGTCAACTTTGCTCCTAAAGGTAACATATAAAAGACCAATTATTTTTTTAAGAGTATGATTTCAACATGCCAAAGGAAGATATTAACAGGAAATAGGTTCACAAGGCTTTGGAAAATTAAAATGCCAACATGGCAAACTGAATGGAAAACATGATGATGGGAAAAGATGTTAATGACAGCTTTAACTATACTGATTTTTATCTCCTCTCTGCTCCTTAAGTTCTCCTGGGAAACCTGGGTGTTACAAGGCACCCACCCAACCTCTTGTTCATTAGAGACTTCTTGATGGGCTGAACAGTGATGAATTTCCCCATTATCCCTAGTGTGTAAAAGTTATTCTAAAATAGATTTTAGGGACTTCCCTGGTGGTCCGGTGGCTAAAACTCTGCACTCCAAACGCAGGGGGCCTAGGTTCAATCCCTGGCCAGGGAACTAGATGCTGCATGGCACAACAAAGAGCAAAGATTCCATGTGGAATTGCAACGAGGACCCAACGCAGTCAAATAAATATTTTTTTTAATGGCTAAGTCACTCTGCTGTACACCTGAAACTATCACAGCATTGTTAATCAGCTGTCAGTTCAGTTCAGTCGCTCAGTCATGTCTGACTCTGTGACCCCATGAACCACAGCACACCAGGCCTCCCTATCCATCACCAACTGCCAGAGTCTACCCAAACCCATGTCCATTGAGTCAGTGATGCCATCCAACCATCTCATCCTCTGTCATCCCATTCTCCTCCTGCCCTCAATCCTTCCCACCATCAGGGTCTTCTCAAATGAGTCAGCTCTTCGTATCAGGTGGCCAAAGCACTGGAGTTTCAGTTTCAACATCAATCCTTCCAAAGAACACCCAGGACTGATCTTTAGGATGGACTGGTTGGATCTCCTTGCAGTCTAAGGGACTCTCAAAAGTCTTCTCCAACACCACAGTTCAAAAGCATCAATTCTTTGGCACTCAGCTTTCTTCACAGTCCATCCATACATGACTCCTGGAAAAACCATAGCCTTGACTAGATGGACCTTTGTTGACAAAGTAATGTCTCTGCTTTTTAATATGCTGTCTAGGTTGGTCATAACTTTCCTTCCAAGGAGTGTCTTTTAATTTCATGGCTGCAGTCACCATCTGCAGTGATTTTGGAGCCCAAAAAAATAAAGTCTGACACTGTTTCCCCATCTATTTCCCATGAAGTGATGGGACCAGATGCCATGATCTTCATTTTCTGAATGTTGAGCTTTAAGCCAACTTTTTCACTCTCCACTTTCACTTTCAACAAGAGGCTTTTCAGTTCTTCTTCACTTTCTGCCTTAAGGGTGGTATCATCTGCATATCTGAGGTTATTGATATTTCTCCTGGCAATCTTGATTCCAGCTTGTGCTTCCTCCAGCCCAGCGTTTCTCATGATGTTCTCTGCATGTAAGTTAAATATGCAGGGTGACAATATACAGCCTTGATGTACTCTCTTTCCTATTTGGAACCAGTCTGTTGTTCCATGTCCACTTCTAACTGTTGCTTCCTGACCTGCATACAGGTTTCTCAAGAGGCAGGTCAAGTGGTCTGGTATTCCCATCTCCTTCAAAATTTTCCACTTTACTGTGATCCACATAGTCAGCTGTACTCCAATATAAAATAAAAAGTTTTCAAAAAATTTAAAAACAGATTTTATTCTAAATAGTTGTCATAATTAGATCATGAGGGTTACTTACAATTAGACAACCACCAGTGTTAAGTGTGTCTTGGGGGTCGGGGGCTGAAATGCTTTTTACATCTATGCTAGGGATCAAGACGCTACAGTGCAGAGTAATTAAACATGATGAAATTTAGCTTGACATATGGGGAACAGTCCAAGAAATGGTTGCTGGTGTTTTAGTTGTTGTTTTGTAGTTTATATTCCTAACATCTTTGGAGTTTGACATACGTGTGTCCAACTTAAGACTCTGCAACCAGCTACATGACCTTGGGGAAATTATATATCATCCCTGGGACTCAGTTTGCTCTTCGGTCAAAGGGTGACAAGACCACCACCTCAGGAAAGTGTTGTGAGGATGCTGTGGAATGGCTCAGGGACAGAGTCTGGCAGAGTCTTGTTGATGGGAGCTCAAAAAGGGCAGTTGGGTTCCATTATCCTGAGCACCTCCCTTGAAGCTGAGCAACTCCTCTTTGGGTAGGCCATGGTAAACCCTCCACTGCACCCCCTCCAAGTCCACCCCTCACCCAAAGATCAAAATCGTTCTCAGGCTAGGAACTTGCAACTGCAGGTTTGCCTCTTCATCGCATCAACAGCCTTTCTCTGGAATGAGTCATAGCAACACCTCCCTCCCAGTGGGCCAGGCGGAATACAAGTATTTTGCTACCACGTGGTTGCAAATTCCATCCAGGTCAGCGAATTACAGGGATTTCATCTTAGGAAGAGGGCCCAGATCCGCAAACTGCTCCGGGTTCCCCAGCGTCTCCGGAAAAGAACCTCATCTCCCAAAACTCAAGGCTAGAGTCACGTGAGCCGGGCGGGCATGGGAACAGGGCCCCTTTGGAAAGGCGGTGCAGGCCGCGGCCCCGCATCCATGCCCCACGGCCGCCGTCTTCACACACCAGGTACCGGAGGCACACGGGAGCGAGGGACCGCGCGAGTCACTGTCACCCGCCAGAGGAGCCCCGCACGCTCAGTCTTCTCCTCAAGACTCCAGAGCGGCCGGCAGACGTTCCGGGAGAGGGTCGCCAGCTTCCTGTCCTGCTTTCCCAGCTCGTCTCTCTGGGTTTCCCATCCTAATGAAGTGCCAGGCCTCGGCGCCTTTTAACTCACTCACACGCCAAGAGCCAAAACCACGACGTGAGAAACCGCACGGCGACGCGCATCTCCACAACCAGGGGAGGAGTCCTCTCTAAAGCCCACTTTCGCTCCCGGACGCGTCAGGGTCCTGACTGGAAACACTCGAAGCGGTAACTGAAGAGAGTTTAACGAAAGGGCAACCAACGAATGAGGAAACAGCAGCGGCCCTGAACCCACTCGGGAGGGGAGGAGGCCTCACCCCCGGGCTAGCGACCGCGGGATTCCGGGACCCCGCCCGGCCTGACGCAGCCGAAGGAGACAGAGGCCCCCAGGCCGACAGGAGCTGCGGCGACAGGCGGAGGAAAACGGCCATCCAACACCCAGGCCAACCGGGGGGGAAGCCGGGAGATTAAAGACACCCACCTCAGGCCTCAGCCACTGCCTCCCAGGCCCAGAGCTGGAGGGGTCACCGGGAACATCCAGAACCATCTCTGACGGCCGGGAGTCCTGTCCCTCCGCCGTCGTCCGGGCTGAGCCCTCTCTCCAAAGCCAGGCATCTCCTGAGGGCCCCACTTGGGTGTGGATCCCAACTAGCTCTGAAGCTTGAGCAGCTCACGTTACACAGCAGAGCTTCACTTTCTCATCTGCAGATAGGATTAACAACACCTGCTACCTGGGGGTGGTCTTAAGGCTTATCCACGTGAAATGCAGACGGCACGGAGCAAATCCCGCGCACCTGTTCTCATCTTTCCCCGCTATTCAGACATATGCGCGCATGCACGTGCGCAGAAGCGCATGTGCCTGCAGAGAAAGGCACATGCGCACCTGGAAACGCGCGCACGCGTCCAGAAGCGCACGTGGGCGCAAACACACACACACACACACACACCCACCCACCCGAGGATAGCAGTAAATAGTACACCTACAGAAATTAAATGTTGATATGGTTCAGTTCTCCAGGACAGTAACTAGACACTTGTCCATGGTAAAGGCTGCTTCCTAAAGGACTCACCCAACACCTGTAACTCAATGCTTCAAGAAGCGCTAAGAACTGAAGGGAGCAGAAGTATTTCTTTTTGAAAAGGGATACCAAACATCTTCACCCCAAGAAATAGCAGAGAAGTAAATCTTTTAAACCGATCCAAGAATGAGGATGACAGAATGTAGTTTGTCAATACACTGCATGATAAATTACCACAAGCTTAGCAACTTAGAACAATACTCATTTATCATCCTGCCACGTGGTTGTTGGCAGAATTCACTTCCTTACAGATACCGAACTCGTGGCAGCTCACTTCTTGAAGGCTAGCGGGTCAGAGGTGGAGATATCCTGACTGCTGGCTCAGCCTGTGAAGGGCTCACCTGATTAGGTCAGGCCCACCCAGAAGACTCTCCCTATTAGAGACCTTAATTACACCTGTAAAATCGCTTCACTTTGGTCACAATACTCAGCAAAATCACAGGAGCAGAATCCCACGATCTTTGCCACATTCTGTTGGTTAGAAGGAAGTTACGAGTACCACCCACATTCACAGGGAGGGGACTATACACGGGCCTGGGTAACCTGGCAGTAACTTAGAATTCTGCCCAGGACAGACATATATAAATGAATGTAAGGATATGCTTTGAAAGGTAAGAGGAATAAAGATGGTTAACCTGATTATTTCAGGGACTCAGAGACTCTTAAATATATTACCCAAATCATAAGCTCGCCTCTGTGACGAAGCTGAAACACATAGGGAGATCTTCTGCATCTAAAATAATGTTCTCTCTCCTCCACTTTTCAAACTGGCAAAGAAGGGAAGGCTCTGTTGCACCATCAAGTCGGACACGTAGCTGACGTTTAGAGCTTACTGATCGCTTGATCCCAGTAAATGATAAATGAGTTGCAAGTGGCCTTGTGCACAATGGCAGCCACATGGCTTTTAGCAGAGCTAGAATCAAATGCAGGGCTCTGGACTCCTGACTCAGTGCTCCTTCACAATGGACAGATCTCATTGTGTCTTTCACTGTCCCTGTCAAAGACAGGCTCAAAGGCAAGAGAATAGCTGGGTCGGGGAATCATGTTTTGTTCTCATCCAGATGATTTGGCCTCACAGGCAAAGCCTTTCTTGATCTAGGAGTCCATCCAAAAATCTGGAGAAAGTTAGATAGTTATTCTAAAATTAAAGTTACTGTAAGAATGGCAGGAAAGAAATTAAAAAATTCAAGTTGTGAACAATTCACATATATATTGTACAAATGATGGGCCAAGCTGATACAAAGTAAAAGGTATTATGTGGTTCATGGTATGTTTATATCAATTAATACATATTAAAATATACTATGTGGTTCAGGGATTATTGATATCTACCTACTCTTAAGTGTTGGTTGTTTTTAATGAAAACAGTATGCTGAGAACAATCATAACCAAATAGAAGCCATCACTCATGTTTGTGTATTAAAACAACTAAGCCACGCTTGCAACACAGTAAAAACATCATCTTCCTGAGCCATGATGATCGCAGATTTTCTAAACTGGCATGAAACTAAGAGATCTGGGTTCAGGGTTTTGCTTGGCCTCATTTCTAGCTCTGTGATTTTGAGGGAAGCACTCTCCCCTCCCAGCTCACTGCTTGAAACACACATAGGACACCAGACACTCAGTTGTGGGCCCCCCGCCCCTCGGCTTTACTCTCTCATAAGGAGAGGTTGTTACCAACTGGGTTTCTCTTAGAACCTCCTGGGTGTCCTTCTTGTGAGTTAACTAGTAAATCAGGTACTTGCACGCCCCTGCTTAAAGCTCTGTGTAACACCCTGTCACACATGGTAGCCACAGTCCACACAGAGCTATTTTTTTTTCTTTTTAACACTTTTATTTTTTTTAATTTATTTATTTTAATTGGAGGCTAATTACTTTACAATATTGTAGTGGTTTTTGCCATACATTGACATGAATCAGCCATGGGTGAACGTATGTTCCCCACCTTGAACCCCCCTCCCCACACAGAGTTATTAAGCATCTGCAGTGTGACTGGCCTCAGCTGAGATGTCCTGTAAGTATAAAACACACACCAGGTTTCAAAGATGTAGCATGAAAAAAAAAATGGAAAACATCTCAATAATATCTTATAGGTGCTTCCCTGATAGCTCAGTTGGTAAAGAATCCACCTGCAATGCAGGAGATTTGATTCCTGGGTCAGGAAGATCCTCTGGAGAAGGGATAGGCTACCCACTTCAGTATTCTTGGGCTTCCCTTGTAGCTCAGCTGGTAAAGAATCCACCTGCAATGTGGGTAGACCTGGGTTAGATCCCTGGGTTGGGAAGATCCCCTGGAGAAGGGAATGTTTTATAGCATGCACAGATGGATATGATACCATTTCAGATATACTGGGTTAAATAAAATATAAACAGCTTACCTTTCTGTAAATGTTTTTAATGTGACTATTAGAAACTTTTAAATAGTGTATGTGGCTCACATTATATCTCAGAGGGAAAGCACTGATCTACAGTTTCTCACTGTCCTCAGAAAAGAATTTAAACTGCTTAGCAGTATCCAAGGTGATTTGGTCCCTCAGCTTTCCTCACAAACTCTCCTTGTCCCTCATTATTCTCCAACCACAGTGGCCCCACGATCCCTCAGACACATCAAGCCCATGCCCACCTTAGGGTCTTTTCATGCATGACATCATCCTTCTGGAATGCTCTTTTCATGGTGCTCGACTCATTGCCAAGCTGACTCAGACTCCCTCTTTCTATTTCATCTCGCACATCACCTCAGCCAGGCCTTTCTGGACCACCTGACCTCAAGGGGTCACACAGCCAGTGACTCACTCCTCGTTTCCTGCAAGGCCCTCGCTGCTGCTCTTAGCTACCTCATATGATGATCTGTCCCCCTGCTCCATGTCAGCCTCCCCCCCGGGGAACAGCAGCTGTGTGAGGGCAGGACGCTTTCTGGCCTTAGTCAGTGTCGGATCTTCAGCTCAGGGCTCCACCAGTTATAGTTCTCAGCTCAGTGTTTGTTGAACGCATGAATGAACAGGGAAAAGAGCATGAAACTCAGAGTCAAAAATTCCACTTAGGACAAACCCAGTGACGTGGAGGATGACACCACCATCTTGCTGCAATTGCTGACTTTTATCCTGTAATCAGTCTATAGGAGGCGGTGTAATAACTAAAAGGACACAGTCTGGAGCTAAAAGCCCTGAGTTTGAATTTCAACTCCGCCACTTGCTGGAGTGTGACCCTGCATGAAGCCCTTGACTGTCCCAAATCTCTA
>SJYQ01027846.1:0-47693 GCA_006410935.1 Redunca redunca
GACAGGTCACTGCCCTCTCTGGGCCCCTTCATTCTCTGGAGTGACCAATTCAGATCAAGGTCTCCCAAACCTCATATGATACCATCAGCAATTTTTGCCGTATTTGCTCACTGCCTGAACTGTTATTCATGCAGTTAACACAAGTTAAACATACACTTACACAAGTGTTAGTCATTCAGTCATGTCTGACTTTTTGTGACCCCATGGACTATAGCCCACCGGCTCTGTCCACAGGATTCTCCGGCAAGAATACTGGAGTGGGTAGCCATGCCCTTCTCCAGGAGATCTTCCTGATCCGGGGATGGAACCCAGATCTTTTGCACTGCAGGCAGATTCTTTACCATCTGAGCCACCAGGGTTATGCAGTTACTGTCTTCAAACCAGAGGGTCTCTTTAAAGTGAAATTAACATGGTGGAAAGAGAGGATCTTTATGGTATTACTCTCAGAAAGGGAAGACTGGCATCATTCTCCATAAAGAGAAGGTGACCCTGCAGATGAACAATGAGAACAGAGGGCGTTAGTGAATTCTAGTGGAGCTGGCGCCTGAGCCTGTTCCTTCCGGAAGTCAGCGCGTGCGACAGAGTCGCACTAGCCAGACTGACGCTTGCCTGGGACTTAGGCTGTTTGCAGTCATGAGCATCGGGAGGGGAGTGAGGCCCTGTTCCAACTGAGGGTCCCATGTTCTCTAACAGCCCTTCCCCCCAAATCGGAAATGGGCTCAAGTTCAGTCCCCTGCCTTGAAGAATATGCTGTGAGCCCTGGTAATGCTGAACTGGAATAAACAATCTGCTCTGCTTTCCTGGATGCCAGAGGTATGGGGAGCTCCACACTGACCACCACAGGGAACCCCAGAGTCCCCATGGGGGAGGGAGGTCTGCAGAAGGTGGGCTCCTGGTGGGATGGGAGGGGAACTCATGAACACTTTTCTGGAGGATGGAGCTCTCCGACATGCTGGTTGCAGCCCCGGCTTCCCCTCTGGCCTGCCAGGTCCTGGGTCATCAGTGGGAGCCAGGGACAGTCTCTTGAGCAGTGAAAGGATGTGTTCCTAGCTGAGCCCTAGGAGATGAATCTGCCGAGGACACAAGAAACTGACCTGATGTGGCCCCTGCTAACCTCTCCGTGTCTCTCCCAAGGCTGGGCTTCCCAGATGGCGCTAGTGGTAAAGAACCCACCTGCCATTGCAGGAGACAACGAATGCAGGTTTGATCCCTAGATTGGGAAGAGCCCCTGGAGGAGGGCGTGGCAGCCAACTCCAGTATTCTTGCCTGGACAGAGGAGCCTAGTGGGCTACGGTCCATAGGGTCGCAAAGAGTCAGACCCGACTGACTTAACTTAGCACGTATGCACTCATGACCAGCCTTCAACCCCTTTCCACCCCAAACCAAACTACAGGAGGTTCTGAGACCTGGTCACCAGTCCTCTCACTACCTGGCGTGTCCTTCATACACACCTTTCCCCAGACTCGGCTGCATCCATTCCCTGTGCTTCCTCCTGGGTCAGCATGTTACCTTGGGCTGCAATTGCTCCCTAGATGTGTTTCAAAGGCAGAGAATACACTCATTTCAGTCCCCATTGCAGGGGACCTGGCATACATGAGGTGTGAGATTATGTAGTGTTTAAAATATCCAGTGGAAAAAGTCCTGGAGAGCTGAGCATCCTTAAGCAAGTTTCTTACTCCATCTGAACCTTAGTGTCTTCATCTTTAAAATGGAATCATAATAACTTAACTCCTGGGGTGTTCGGAGTGTTGAGTGAAATGACCCATGTGATGCTCCATCTCAGGTGTGCAATCCCCAGGAGCAAATAATTCCAGTGCACATTGTTTATTTGGAAGGTGGTCCAGGGGCTTCCCAGGTGGCACTAGTGGTAAAGAACCCACCTGTCAATGCAGGAGACATAAGATCTCCTGGGTCGGGAAGATTCCCCTGAAGGTGGGCGTGGCAACCCACACTAATATTCTTGCCTGGAGAAGCCCATGGACAGAGGAGCCTGGCAGGCTACAGTCCGTAGGGCCTTAAAGAGTTGGACACAACTGAAGCAACTTAGCATGCTGTGCTCAGGAATTAACTAATGTGGAGTGGGCCAGTGAGACCGGGAAGGAATGTATCCTCTAGCAGGCCACCTCCACGGCCCTGGGCTCAGTCCTGCTCAGGAGCTCTGGGAAGCAGTGTAATGGAGAATGTGGCTCAGCATCGCTCCAGCCACCACACGAGAGCTGGAAGGGTGAAAGTGTCAGGCTCTCAGTCACATCTGCCTCTGTGACCCCATGGACTGGAGCCCACCAGCCTCCTCTGTCCATGGGACTTCCCGGGCAAGAATACTGGAGTGGTGTCATTCCATTCTCCAGGAGATCTTCCCAGCCCAGGGATAGAACCCGAGTCTCCTGCATTGCAGGCAGATTCTTTACCGCCTGAGCCGGCAGGGAATGGGGTATTGATTCCCAGCTTTCTGGCCTTCACTGGTTGGAAGGCAACTGTGGAAAGATATTGGCGCTGCCTGCACTTGCAGCCTGGAGCCCAAGCAGGCTCTGGAGGCAGAGAGGCCTCAGGCAAAGAGGCAGGTCCCTGCAGCTGGAAGCTGCCAGGTTAGGGTGCCTCGGGAGGGCGAGTGGATGAAGTTGGGCGCAGCACCCACGCTCTGCCTAGGGCTCATGGTGCAGAGTGAAAGCTCAGGAGGTGGTACCTGCCCTGATGGCGAGCTGTCTCCATCTTCATCACTATCCCCGTGCCAGCCTCGCCTCCCACAGTTAAGCAACTTCAGGCAGGTCCCAACTTCAAACAGAGGTCTGAACCTGTTTCTTAACCTATAAAGTGGCGAGATTCATGGTTCTCAGCGGAAGCAGTTCTGTCATCTTGGATGGCCCTAGGAAATGGGGTGAGTGAGCATTTTGTTGTCACCTTTGGGACCAAGGATGCTGCTGTAGACCCCAGAACAACCCACCTGCCATGTCAGAGAATTGTCCTGCCCCAAATATCAGTAACTCCTGATGAACAATAACACATGTTGTGTTTAACGTATACATTTTAAAAATTATTTTCCTAATATTTATTTAATTTGGCTGCATCGGATCTTAGTTGGGGCACGTAGGATCTTCATTGCCCAAAGCGTGTGTGGGTTTACTTGTCCTGTGGCATGTGGAATCTTGGTTCCCCAACCAGGGATTGAATCCATGTCCCCTGCATTGGAAGGTCAATTCTTATTAACCCCACCAGGGAAGTTCCTGATGTCTGAGTTTTATGTGATGCTTGATGACGTTTGCAGAAGTAGTCTGAGCCAGCATCAAAGGTGGTGAGACTCAGAATTGGGGCAGGACTTGTGGGGGCTGTAAGTGGGGGTGGGCATGGGAATGTGAGATGCTGCAGGCACAGCTGGACCCAGAGAGAGAGGGAGGCAGGAAATGAGGACCCGAGGGGAGCCAGGTGGAGAGGATTGTGCCCTGGGAAGACGGGCCTGGTGGGGCTGCTGAGTAGCTTGGCTGTGGCCACAGCCTTCCTGTAGGCAACGAGGCATTTTCCCGGCAGGGTGGGAGCTGCTGCCAAGCCCTGCCCACTCGCTGGAGCTCATGTCAGCCAGCTGACCCGAGGCGACCCTGAGCAAGCTACCCCCCTCCTCAACTCCCGAGATGCTCCTTCTGGGGATTTTCTGCCAGGAGTGAGACAGCCCTTCCTCTCCCTGGTGAAACTGCGCTGCTTCTCCAGCCTGGTGCTTAGAAACCAGACACATTCATTAAAATTTTTTAATAAAAAATCATAGGGGACTTCCCTGGCAGTGGTTAAGACTTCTCCCAGTGTAGGGGGTATGGGCTTATCCTTGGTCGGGGAGCCAAGAGCCCACATTCCTCACCTTTTGTGCTAAGACCTGTCCAACTCTTTGCGACCCCATGGTCTGTAGCCTGCCAGGCTCCTCTGTCCGTAGGGTTTTCCAGGCAAGAGTACTGGGATGGATTGCCATTTCTTCCTCCAGGGGATCTTCCTGACCCAGGGATCGAACCCGCCTCTCCTGCATCTCTCGCACTGCAGGCAGATTCTTTACCTCTGAGCCACCAGGGAAGCCCTAAGACTCCACATACCTCCTGGCCAGAAAAACCAAAGCATCAAACAGAAGCAATATTGTAACAAATTCAACAAGGACTTTAAAAATGGTCCACGTCCAGGAAAAAAACAAAAAGGCACAGGACAGCAGCGCCAGCCTAAGGTCGAGGTTCCTGGTGGTTCCCCAAGTTCAAACCTCTTGGTGGATGGGGTCAGGTCAGTGCTTCCGTGCTAGTAACGCCCCTTTGTCCCTCTTGCCAGGCCTGCTCCCCTCGAAAGCTCCGTGCCAACAGAGAGGTTCCAGTCCGGGCCCAGGACGGTGGGACAGAGAGATTGAGAATGGACGCCAAGGTCCAGGAGGCACGTGCCCCCGCCCAGAGGGTGAGGCAGGGGTGCCTGGAGACCTCGCCTGCCTGCGGCATCGTGCACACAGCCTCGCCCTGGCTTCCGACCTTCCGCCATCTCAGTGGATGTTTACATGAACCCAGCCAGAGTCAGCCTCCCTGCTTTCCACCCCCGGCTGCATCTGCTTACCCCACTTAACCTTCGGAGAGACACGTCGTACATGAATGCGACTCCCAGCTCTGTTTGATGCCAGTGGAGCTCTAAGCCCTATGGGATCTGTCCCAAGTCCGGGCTTAGATGCAGCGACTTGCTTCCGAGAGAGACTCAGAAGGAAAAGAACACCTGGGGGGGCTGAGGGTGGGGTTTGGACTCATTCATTTCAAGTTGTTTGCTTGCCATCAAGTTGCCAGAACTGATACATTGTGCCAGGGGTGGGGACAGCCACTCCTCCGGCCAGAAATATTTTTTGAAAATGTGAGTGGTATGAATACTTGACTTCGATAAACCTGTAAAAGCAATACTTAGGAGGCTAACTTCTTTCAATTAAAAAATGTATGCAACTCCAACTCCTGGGGCCCCTGCCTTTTTTTTTTTTTTTTCCCCTTTGAGATTTGGGAAAGGAGTCCTTACACAGAACCCCTGATAAAAGAACAGAAGAGTCAGGACCTCCACAGTTGGAGATCCAGTGGGGCTTGGAGGGTCTATCCAAGCTGGGCTGGTGTGGGAGTCCCACCTGGGCCCCTTCCTGGCGTCCACAAGCCTCTGACAAGCCAGGATCCACCTCGGGTGTGGTGGGAAAGGCCTGATGGCCAAGCTGAAAATGAAGCTGGAGGTGAGGATCCCCCGTGTTGGGCGTGTGGTGGTGGTTGTTAGTGGTTAAGTTGTGTCCGACTCTTGGCACCACCATGAACTGTAGCACACCAGGCTCCTCTGTCCATGGTATTTCCCAGGCAAGAATACACTCCAGGAAATCCCATTTCCTTCTCCAAGGGATCTTTGCAACCCAGGAATCAAACCTGCGTAATTCCTTACCGCTGAGCAACCACTTGGCACCTGGTAGACCTCCCCTAGAGATGAGGGGAGTGAGCGGGTGAGGGAAAGAGCAAACGGCTGACTGAAGTCAGGTCCACTTGCAGCAATTCTGTCCAATTTGCAGAACACCTGATGCTTTGCAGAGTATCTTCATGTACACACCGTGTTTAACAAGAAGTGGCTGGTCATCTCCATTCTACAGGTGAGGAGACTGAGGTATGGGAGAGGAAGGGCCTTCGGGTAATTCTAAGAAAGGATGTAGAGAGGTGCGGACAGAAGACTTTTGAGAAAAAGGAGCGGAAGGAGGGAGACGTTTCTTTGGGGGAGAAGCAAGTGTTTAAAAGTGCATGGACAAGACTTCCCTGGCAGCCCAGTGGTTAAGACTCTGCTTCCAGTGCAGGAGACATGGGCTGGATCTCTGGGTTGGAAGATCCCCTGGAGAAGGAAATGGCAACCTGCTCCAGTATTCTTGAGTGGGAAATCCCATGGACAACAGAGCCTGGCGGGCTACAGTCCATGGGATCGCAAAGAGTCAGACATTAAAAAAAGAGACATGACTAAGCGACTGAACAACAACATATATATACAATTTAAATGCCTTAAAAAATAAATAGGACTTCTCAGGTGGCACAGTGGTGAAGAATCTGCCTGCCAGTGTAGAAGACGCACAATACATGAGTTTCATCCCTGGGTTGGGAAGATACCCTGGAGGAGGAAATGTCAACCCACTCCAGTATTCTTGCCTGGGAAATCCCATGGACAGAGGAGCCTGGTGGGCTACAGTCCATGGGATCGCAAAGAGTCAGACATTAAAAAAAGAGACATGACTAAGCGACTGAACAACAACATATATATACAATTTAAATGCCTTAAAAAGTAAACAGGACTTCCCAGGTGGCACAGTGGTGAAGAATCTGCCTGCCAATGTAGAAGACGCACAATACATGAGTTTCATCCCTGGGTTGGGAAGATCCCCTGGAGGAGAAAATGGCAACCCACTCCAGTATTCTTGCCTGGGAAATCCCATGGACAGAGGAGCCTGGTGGACTACAATCCATGGGGTCACAAGGAGTCAGACACGACTGAACACCCGTGCATGCACATGTCTCTCATTTAAAGTTGTCACTATGAATAATTATAGCCTCTGATCTCATTTTGTCACCCATGAACAGATCAAAAGCAGCAGGGATGGTCATGCCCACCTCACCTGATTGAAGGGTGCTGTAGATGCCTGGATCAGAAGGAGACTGTCTTCCTGTGGTTGCACACGTGGGAGTTTCATGGAGTCCACAAAGCCCACATGTGCAGGGACACCATGAGGGGTGATGCCCCGGTACAAGGCTGGATGCCCTTAGCCCCCAGGGCATGTGGGGCCTTCCTTCCTTAGGGGGCGTCCTCTAAGGCAGAAGGCACCACCTCTCTGTCAGGACGTTCAGCCAGACAGCTGGATCAGAATCCCTCTGACGCTCTTGACCCTCAACGCCTACTTGCTGGGAAGAGGAGGAGAGTCTGGGAGCCAGGCAACCAGACTGGGGCACAGGCAGCTCCCACAGCCGCCAGGAGAGAGCCAAGCTGTCCCAAATCAGGGCTTCTGACCGAGCAAGCCATGCTCCAGTGAAAAACACCAACCAACCTGGCAGTTCTCTACGTAGACAGCAAAGCTGCCAGGTCCCTTCCAGGCTCGCCATGGTCAGGGCCTGACGCCAGCTCAGCTAAGCAGCGACTCCCAGGATAGAGCAGCAGGGCAGAGACAGGAAAATACTAGGTAAAGCTCACAGTGCTTCAACCCTGTTGGCTGCCGAGTCGTGAATTTTCCAATGAAGGGTAGGAAGCTGTAGAGAAAATCCTTTCCCCAAAGACAGGACTGGAGCCAAAGTGGACCCTGCTGTGTGTGTTGGGCTGGGTGGGGGTGGAAGGCTGGAGGGGTCTGGGGAGGGGAGGAGAGCAAGGGTCCAGGCCAACTGGCCATAGAATATGGCAGAAGTGATGCTGTGTGACAGCCAAGGCTGGCTTATAAAAAGGACACGATTTCTCCCCATGGTCTCGGTCTCCCCCTCCCAACCTCTCTTCCTGTTGGCTTGATCACTCTTCAACCCAGCCACCAGGCGTGAGGAAGCCCCCACCTGGAGAGCTCCCTGCCCCACTTCCTTAGAGGCACCGAGGCCCCCAGTCAGCATCAGGTGCCAGGCACACGAGAGACGGAGCCTTCAGACAACCCCAGCTGACCCGGAGCGGGGCAGAGAGACAAGCAGTCCCCGCCAAGCCCTGCCCAAAAGACAGATGCTTAAGGGCAGAATAAACATCGGTGCTGTTTTAAGCCACTGCGTTTTGGGGGTGGCTTGTGATGCGTTAGTTAGCCAGAAGAGTGTGCACCCCAAATTTAGTAATCACAACATAAACACAGGACCTGCCCATGGGATTAGACAGATTTATATGTAGTGGGAAAAAAACAAACAGGAAATGGAGGCAAAAAGGCGAATGTGGTCCAGGCCACGGCCCCGCCCCTCCTCCGTTAGTGTATCGACAGCTCTTTCCCCGAGAAGGTCCAGTGTGTCTGGCCAGGCCTAGCTTTGGCCTCGGTGAAAAGAGTCAGTGCAAACCAGTGAGTCCCAGAAACAGAAGGCAGCTGCCGAGAATTTCCAGCGGTCGTGCTTTGGGCAATGAACAGGCTGGATGATGCTCGCAGGCATCCTTGGAGCCGGTCCTGCTAGGAGAGCAGCCTGGAAACATGCTTTCCCCCGGCCACAAGGGACCCGGGCCGCCGGATATGTGGCCGCCTCACCCACCGCCCCGGCCTGGGCCATGGCTGTCTGCATTGTCCTTCAGGGAATGCCTCAGGGCTCCTGAGTGTTCAGCAGCAGCCCCCGGGCACCCGCCCACCTGCCAGAGCCGCGGTGGTGGCTGAGCGGGGCTGACACCCACCCGGGGAACCGAGGGGTCGGTCCACGGAGCAGGCAGCAGGTCCTCTCCCCAGCTGGGCGGGGGCCGACCCTGAGTCACCAGGGCTGGGCACCACAATACCACGTCCCACGGGACACAGGCCGAGAAAAGCCGTGTCCCCAGCGAACCAGGCGAGCGTCCAGCACGGTCAGTGTCCTCGGAGAGTGTGCTGTGGGAGGCTGGGAGGCGGGAGATGAGGAAGCTTTAGGACAGGGCAGGTCAGCACATGGTGAGAGCGTGGTCGAGCCCAGGAATGGGAGGGATGCGGAGATGGACGAGGGGACATCCCAGGTCAGGGGGTGCACAGAAGCGAGAGGACAGCCACGTGCACAGAAATCAGTAGAACGAATTCCTCTGAAGACAGGTCTGGGCAACAGGGCAGCCTGAGGACTGAGACAGCAGCCGGGCTAGCCGGGGCATCCTCAGAGGAAGACCTTCCAATGCTGAGGGCCGCAGGGCATGCACACTGACCTGCCTGTCCTTGCCAGGGCCCCCAGACATGACCACAGGGAGGATCCCCAGGGCCCAAGTCCTTAGAGCCTTTAGAAGACACCCCAGCAGAGAAGGAGGTGGGGTGGGGGGGGCGGCAGACAGAACACGGGTCCAGGAGCAGTCACCCAGCTCCTAGCCGCTGTCCCGCCCACCTTTTCCGGACACTGACTTCCTGGGACCCCGTCCCTGGAGCCCCCCTCCCAAGATCTCCCCTCCCAAGCTCACCTCAGTTCCCTTCTCCCAGCCACAGCCTGGATCATCTCAGAATGATTCGTGGGTCCAGCTGCTGCAGGTGTTCCTGGACGCCAAAGGGGATGGTGGGCGTCCACATCCTGTGAGGGGGGCATGGCACACGCAGGCCAGGTCAGAGGACAGGGGATGGTCCGGAGTCCCCAACACAAGCTGCCTCCAAATTCCGCCTCCCACCCAGCTTAGTGTAGGGTCATGGGGACACCAGAAGTCTAGTGACCCCACCATTTTAAACTTGATTCTGCTTCAAGGAGATAGTGAAGGACAGGGAAGCCTGGCGTGCTGCACTCCCTGAGGTCACAAAGAGTCGGACACAACTGAGCGACCGAACCACAACAACTGTCGAGAGCTTGCTGCGTGATCTCAGAAAGGTTAGCTAACCTCTCTGCCTTCTTCACGTCTGCATAATGAGTCTTACAAGAGCCACCGTATTCCTCTTAGCAAGAGATGAGTGATTATGTAGACAACAGTGGTTTGAAAGATTATAAAGTACAGTATCGGACAGTGGACATCATAGTGAGGTAATAATAAGTAAGTCTGAATTATATGAAATTGACAGTTGTATAGGTCAATGGTGGAGGAGGGCATAGCAACCCACTCCAGTATTCTTGCCTGGAGAATCCTCGTGGACAGCGGAGACTAAGAGTCGCAAAGAGTCGCAACTGAGCGACATGGGTCAACAGATAAAAGCGATTTTGTATCGTTCAGCTTACTATATCGAGTCTTTTCGTGTACCAGACACTGTCCTAAGTATCTTGACTAATTTCAACCCCACAAAACTGCTTGGGAGTAAATGTTATTATCACTCCCATTTTACAGATGAAGAAACTGAGGCCAGGGAATTCCTTGGCAGTCTAGTGGATGGGACTCAGTGCTCTCACTGTTGAGAGCCTGAGTTCAATTCCTGGTCAGAGAACTAAGATCCCCTAAACTGAAGCAAAAATAAGAAAAGAGACTGAGGCCAGCAGAGTGACACTCTGGAGAGGGGCAGAGTGGGATTTGAGCTCAGGTGAACCTCAAGCTGACTCCCCCTCCACCTTGGCCAAGACTTACGCCAGTGTCTTCACCTGAGGGCACTTTCTCAGGCCAGCGGCAAGCTGCTGGGCCCCAGCGGCTGTGAACTTGTTGTATTGGACGCTGGGGAGAGAAAGCCATTGTGGATCCTGGCCCTGGGGACCATCCAGCCTCAGGCCAAGGCCAGCACCACGCTCTCAACAACCAGCGCTTCCCACGATGCCAGCAAGAGGCCCCCAGTCCTCCCAAGCCCTGCCCGCATGGCCCAGGCTCCCACACTCACTCTAGCACCCGGAGGGACACCATGTCTGGAAGCACGTGCGCCAGGCTCTCGGCTCCCGTGTCGCAGATACAGTTATTGTACAAGCTGTGGGAGACAGAGGTCAGGCCAGGGGCCGGGGGTGCTTGGGGATCAGGGCCTAGTGGCAGACACACCAGCTGGAACTACTGCTCCATTCGACAGAGGGGAAAACCGAGTAAATTCTCCGTGGCTACTCAGTGAGTCTGGGGAAGCAGTAGGACCTAGTGGAGGTAGCTTCCTGCCAGGGACACCTCAAGTTCAAATCCCAGCTCTGCAGCTTGCTGCTTGACTTTTGGCAAGTTACTCAGCATCCCTGTGACTCAGTTTGCACCTCCATAAAATGGGCATGTTAGAGTAATAGTGGGGAGGAGTAAATAAGTTCGTGTTGGTAAAACACCCAGAACAGGGCCTGACACGTGGAATGAACTACTTGTTAACTATGGTTATTATATCTCCCGGGGTTGGCCGGGGGGGTGGGGGGTTGTGAGGTTATATCAGTTACTGTAGTGTGCCTGGCATTGGGGATATAGCAGGGAAGAGCAAAACCCAGAGTCACTGGGCAGGCTTGGGTTTCTATAGGGTACTCAGTCACCATCAGCAGTGTCAAAAATAGAACCACGGGTGTCGCGGATGCCTCATTAACAAGAGTCCTTATAACAAGCCAGGTGCGGCCACGGTTCTAATTTCAAGGCCGTGACTTTGCCTTGACCCAGCCTCAGAGCAGCACTGCAGGACCGCATGTAAAAGCAGCAGGTCTACACTGCAGCAAAGGGATTCACGCTAAACTCCCGGGACCCCTGAAGGCATGAGTCGGCTCGCACCAGGGCAGGAACCAGGGAGAGCTTTTGCGATCTATTCCTGGGATGGACCTTAGAACCCAGGGGGCCCTTCCTCCCCCCAACAGGGAGAGGATTCTTCCTGTATTTCACTGATGCCAAGATGTACGTGCTCACATTTGAAAATCACTGAGATCAGGATGTGTCTGGTAATCAAAGGATGTCATCGTTAACAGTTAACAGTGTTTGGTCCTCTTAATGTCTTACCAATGGAAGGCATCTTAAAGTCCTTAAAATATGAGGCTTCTTTTTTTTTTTCTTTTTTTGGCCATGCCGTGCAGCTTGCAGGATCTCAGTTCCCCAGTCAGGGATAGAACCTGGGCCGCAGCAGTGAAAGCCCAGAATCCTAACCACTTGGCCACCAGGGAACTCCCAATAGGAGGTTTTTTAAAGTGTCAGGCAGGTCACACATCACCCCCACCGGCCCCACCTGCTTCTCCATTCACACCGGAAAACCCCCAGTCTCGCTCCTGACCCTAACGAAGGTCTCCCTGTATGGTCTGGCCTTCCCTGACCTCTCTCACCTCATTTCCCACTCTGGCCCTAGTTCCTTATATCCAGCCACAGGGGCCCACCCCACTTCTGGCTCTGAAGGACCCAACCCCTTTCCCACATCAGGCCCTTTGCATCTGCTATTCCCTCTTCCTGGAATGCTTTTCCCTGACAGCATCCCACAGGAAGGGGAGGGCTGCCTCTGCAGAGCTCTCCTGACCTCCCTGGTGAATTCAGTCCTCCCTGTTGTCCTCTCCCTGGCCTTTGTCAGTTTCCTCCTTCCCAGCATGAATCAGCCTTGTAAATACTTTGTTTACTCATTTGCTTATTTATTAAGCAAGGAGCTCAAAAGTAAGACCTGTGTTGGTTTTGTTCACAGCTGTATCTCTAGTTCCTAGCACAGGTGCTGGCCCACAGTTGATATTAAAGAATCTTAGATGCCCTCACAACCCTAGGCAGTGCCAACATAGACTATACAAGCTGCACAGCACACAGCCTATGCAATGGCACGCGGGGACCCTGGCTGGAAGGCTAACAGACTGGAAAGACCATCAGTACCGGGTACTACCAGAGGCCAGGCTATGAGTGAAAGTTGTTCAGTCGTGTCCGACTCTTTGCAACCCTATGGACTGTACAGCCCATGGAATTCTCCAGGCCAGAGTACTGGAGTGGGTAGCCTTTCCCTTCTCCAGGGGATCTTCATAACCCAGGGATCTCCCAGGTCTCCCGCATTGCCNGAAATCCCTAATTGGTTCTGGTGAATTCTGTGGCTTCCCTGATCATGGTTGTGGAGGAGAGTGTGCATGAAGTTAACGATCCCTCTAGATTCAGTAAAAAAATCATGCTGACCCTCCCGCCTCATATTTATCTCCCACTCCCCCAAACCCAGAACAGCTTTTTTAAAATCAAAATTTACTATTTTACTACCAATGTTTTACTGATAAATCCTAAGCTAGCTCCCACCCTCAGTCTAACTTTCTCTCGTGAGACATTGCTTACACTCATTAGACATTGCTTACACTCATTACTGCACACTTCACAGTTATGATGCCTGTTTGTTGGTTTGTTGTGTCCCCTCCCTAGAAGATCTCTAAGGCCAGGGACTTTGCTTTGCTTAAAGCTGAGTCTCCAGGGCATTGAACTGCATCTGCACATATAGGTGCTTCTTACATATTTGTTGATTAAATGAATAAATGATTAGTAAAATGGCTGATTAAAGAAATGAATGAATGAATGGGTGCATGACTAAACAGATGCATGATGGAATGGATGAGGGAATGAAAGAAAAGGCGGGACTTTGGGGACAAATGCAGCAGGAAGGGCAAGCCCAGCCCACTCACTTGAGTGTCTCCAGGGCCTTCAGCTGAGGGAAGGTGGCCGAGAGCTGGGCGACACCCTCATCCCCGATCTTGTTCTCGCTCAGCGAGTCCAGGCTGCAGGTAGAATCAGATGCGGGGGGGGCATCAGCCAGCACCCCAGAGGCCACCTGACTCTCCCCCACCCTCCAACCCAGCAGCAGCCTCCTCCGATCCCCCCACCCCTAGGCACACTATAGCCAGATGCAGCTGAGCTCCGAGAATATGAGAGCGTCTTCATCAGCTGGGAGCACCAGGCGGCCAATCACGGAGCAAGGCTCTGACTTCCCCACGGATCTGAATCTCTGTTTTCCTTCCTGGGAGCCCCATGAACTGGGGCAAGTTCCTCAACCTCTCGAGACCTGAACTGTGCAACTGGGATCACATTCCTCACCCCTACATCCCCCGTGGAATTGCTGGGAGCAGCACAAGAGGGGAAGAGAGTCTCAAAGGTCACAGAAAGATTCAACTTCTTTTTATTGTTTCCATCTCTCATCCCTTCCCTGCAGTGGGGGCATCCGGTCATACCAGCCACACTAAGGAAGCAGAGAGAAGGGGACAAACAGGGCCAGGGTTTGGAGAAATTCCAGAGTTTATACTCACTCCAGATGCTGAAGGGAAGTAAAGGCCTCGAGGATCTTCACCAGTTTAGGAAAAACCTGTGGGCCCAAGACAGGGCCAAGCCTAGGAGGCAAAGAGCAGAGTCGAGACCCTGAAACAGCCATGGCCCCACTATTCGACCCCACAGAAGGCAGGCCCACCTGAGACCTTACCTCCTCCCTGCCCCACCTGCGGGGACCCCAGTCCTTTCTGCTTCAGGCAGATTTCACAAAACCAACACAAGAGGCCTGCTGGGCTCCCAGCTGGGGGCTCCCCGGCCTTCATCTCTGCATGGGGAACCAGGTCTCACTCCTGCCATTATCCATGTGCCCCCTTCTCCCACCCTGGCCTGGGGAAATGGTTCCCAAATGCTGGCCCGAGGACCCACCTCCAGCCCTGAGAAAGACGTCTTACATATTTTCCATCGCTATTTGATAACAAACAGAACAATTTCTTGAGCACTTTTTATATGCCAAGAACATGCCAGCTTTATCACTCAGATCTCATTTAATCCTCACAATGACTCTGAACTAGGAGCCCTTCTTAGTCCCATTTTACAGATGGGGAAACCAAGGCACGGAGGGGTTAACTAACTCACGTAAGGCCACACAGCCTGGATGGACATTTAGAACAGACTTCAAAGGAATGAGAAAAATAAAGATGACAAAGGGCTCTCTCTCTTTTTCTTAATATGGTTAAAGTACTCATGGTAAAGAACCAGGTTTTATTCTGAAATTATATCCTTTGAACTTTTTTGACATGATAATCTTTCATTTTTTATAAAATTATGGTGCCATCAGTGGTTATTTCACTTGTTTGAATGAACATACCTGATATAAATTAAAAGATGGTAACTTCACAGAGTCACTGAAATTCACTTTGAAATATTCCCAATCTTTGGAACCCCAAAGTCTGGGAATCATCACCCTTAAAGAAAGGTCACGAGATGGGGATCAGAAATCTGACTTGAATCTCGGCTGGCTTCCCTGGTGGCTCAGATAGTAAAGAATGTGCCTGCAAGGCAGGAGACCTGGGTTCCATCCTGGGGTCAGGAAGATCCCCTGGAGAAGGAAATGGCAACCCACTCCAGTATTCTTGCCTGGAGAATCCCATGGACAGAGGAGCCTGGTGGGCTACAGTCCATGGGGTCGCAAAGAATTGGAGATGACTGAGTGACTAACACTTTTCACTTAGCTTCTCTGGGACATTTTGGACAAATCCCTTCACTTCTGAGTCTCAGTCTTCTCAAATTGAGTCCCCGTCTTAGAAGGTTTTTTTAAAAGATTAAGGAATTCATTTACTAAATATTGATTGCTTGCCTATTGGGTGCCAGGCCCATCAAACCTGGCAACGCAGATTGCCGTGAACAAAACAGACAAAAGTCAAAGCCTTCGTGGAGCTAACATACCAAAGGGCAAGATGGATAATCAGAGAAACTGGTAAACTGCCTGGCACGGAAGATTATAAGTGATACAGAGGAAAGTCCAGCGCAAGTGGGGCAGAACTGTACGTTCAAATATGGGAGACAGAAAAGGCCTCTCTCAGGGATTTCCGTGGTGGTCCACTGCACCTGGCAGTGTAGGGGATGGAGGTCCAGTCCCTGGGGGGGGGCGTCTAAGATCCCACATGCCACGGAGAAACGAAGTCTGCGTGCCACAACTAGAGAGCTCATACACTGCAAGGAAAAATCCTGCATGATGCAACAAAGATCCTTTGGGATGCAACTGAGATCTAGAAAAGCCAAATATAAAAAATAAATGAAATTTTTTAAAGTTGTTTTTTTTTTTTTTAAGAAGAGATCTCCTTGCTGAAAACCAGAAGAAAGTGTGGGCATGGGCCATTCAGACACCTGGGGAAAAGCATCCTGGGCAGAAGGCACAGCCAGTGCAAAGGCCCAGGGGTTGGACCAGACCTAGTGAGGTTGAAAACCTTCAAGAGGATGCACGTGGCTGCAGAGTACAGGAGGCAAGGCTGAAGAGGTAAAGGGGGCCTGGATCGGGAGACGCGTCCACCAGCACAGCCCCTGCTGGGCTCCGAGTGGCTGAGTGGCCTCATCTATAGGCAGGTGAGATCGACAGGGCACTGGACACGGTAGCTGCCAGTCACGCACCCAAAATAGTCCCTCCCTTCCTCCCTTCCTTCCTCAGAACTTCTCGGGGTTTCTGGCCTGCAGGTGGCTAGCCTCTGGGTTTTGGACTGTGTTCTACCCCACGGCTGCTGCTCCCCAGAGCACAGTTCCGACCTTGAGCTAGGGGCTTTTGGAGCTGAAAATAATTCAAAGCCAGAATGGGTCCTTGGTACTTGTTTTCATATGTTTCCTCTTTTCAGCAACACTTTTTTTTTTTTAACCTCTGTACAAATTTGGCATCTTGTCTCTCTCTGTTCAAAAGAAAAATTCCTTGGCTTTTTCTGGAGGGCCAGGGGAGCAATGATCAGGAGGAACAGGCAGCTTGTGGGTGCCCCTGAGCAAGTTACTTAATCTCACTAGGCCTCAGTTTGCTCATCTGTAAAATGGGGGCAATAATGACTATCTCCCAGCTCTTAAAATTAATGAGATTACATACAAAAGGCACTGAGTACACTGTAGGTGCTTAATAATTCCTTCCTAATCGTCAGATGATTTAAAATCCCTAACAAGGTCCAACTATGAATTTAGCTTTTTCCTGCATTGGAGCAAGAGCCAGCCAGGCTGATCTGACATTTGTGACTTTGGACAAACAATTTATACCCTCTAAGGCCTCAGTGTTTGCTTCTGTACAATGGGGAGATAATAACAATTTCTCCACCCAGCCTGGTTCATTCCTATTCCTTTGCCTAGCTTCAGTGCTTCAATCACCTCCTCCAGGAAGCCCCCTAAGTCTGATTTTCATAGCCCTTGAGTTTCCAGCCTCTAATCACAGCAGCAGGTGGTAATTTTACACTGGACAGCAAGCTGATTGAGAACAGTAGCCTTGGCCATAGGAGTAGATCTGTTGAATGAGTGGATGCGAATGAGCATCTTCACCAGCAAATGGGCCAGTTAGCTTCACCCGTGAGACCCTCCAGGACTAGCCTGGACTGGCCATGCCCCAGCTGCTGGAAGCTGGTTTCCAGAGTGGCGGGGGAAGATGAGAGGATAAGAATAATCCCGAGGGCTGATCTGCATTCTGGTGGCACCAGCCCAGATTTGCTGGAGGAGAAACCTCATGGGAACCTGAGACGATCCACCCCTTGGCTTACGCAAACTCCAGCTTCTTTAAGTCTCGGACAGCAGGGAGCTCCCCAGCTGCTGCTTCAGAGGAGCTTCTTGTCCTGGAGAGAATGGGCAACGTCAGTGGAGAGCTGGCACTGTACCGTCACTGAGCCCCTTCCTCTGTGTCTTAGTGCCCCAGTTCCCAGAATTCTCTGGAAGGAGAGCCTTCCTCAGGCTTCTGTTGTCCCCTTATTAAAAAGAAAAGAACCTCCAAAAAGGATATTGTTAAGGCATCATTGTGTGTTTCACACAAAAGAGCCTTAGAGGAGGCATTACCCACACCCACACCAGACAGAGCACAGTAGGTGCTCAAACAATGCATGATGAAGCAAGGAGGGATTGACACCTATCCTGTAGTCATGTCTCCCCTACCATCTCAACCTTAGACCTCTGCCATCTATAAAATGGGGATACTGGTCCTGGCTGCCTTGAAAGGTGGCCCTGGTGTCACTTGTGTGACTGGATGAACACTTAGCAGGAGAGAATATCCCCTTGGCTGTATTTATTTATTTTAATTTGGTTGCACCTCACAGCATGTGGGGCCTTAGGTCCCTGGTCAGGGATCAAACCCATGCCCCCTGCACTGGAAGGCAGAGTCCTAACCACCAGATCAGCGAGGAAGTCCCTCAAAGTGTGTCCTTAGATTTAGCTGGGAGAGAAGTCGGTCCATGATGGCAAGTTCGGAAGTAGACACAGTGATACATCCTGGGGTTTCTGCCTGGGTGGCGACTACAGTGAGAGATTCTAGATGGTCATTGCCCAGGGATGGAGAGGGGCATGGGAGGTTCCCCCAAAAGAGGAGGCACTGGAAGTGCCCATGATGAACTTAATACTAAGTCCTGTGGGGCCTGGACCACCTCCCATGTCCCCTCCCCCTCACCTCTGGATCTGCACGAGATTGCCAAGGTCTTCCACATCCTTCATGGACTTGGCCTTGAAAGGCTCAATGGTGAACTTCTCCTCCACCGCCCGGAGTAGCTTGGCCTCCCCACGCTGCTGCAGGGACTCCCACAGCTCCACAGTGTCACTCAATGCAGCCCTGTGAAGGAAGGGCCTCAGACCCGGGCACAGTGACCAGGCTAGACCATAATGGGGGAGGGGGAGCAGCTCCATGAAGGAACCTCCTACCTGTTCAGATACTTTCCTTCCTCAGCACAACCCCTACTTCCTCTAGAGAGTCTTGCATGACTACTCAAGCCCTTAGCGCTTCTTCTGTTTACTCAACTCTCCCAATGGTTTTGTTTCCCTTTTTGCTTTGGCTACCAGGAAGCTCAGTGGAAAATTCTCAGTTGAATGACAATGTTGTTGACCTTACAGCATGGGTAAATTATGCTTAGGGGAAGGTGGAAGAGATCCTCTGGTGATTAAATGATCAAACAGATCACCAAAGAATTTAGATTCCTTAATTTAAGGAATTTTTACTTTATTCTGAGGGAGGTAGGATGCCTCTGAAAGATTAGAAGCAAGGATGGAATATGATCAGATGCAATTTCTAGGGAGACTGTGCTGATGGTGGAATATAATGTGGAGTGGAACAGGAGAATGGAGGCAGGGAGGTTGAGGGAGGCTATGGCCTTAATCCCACCATGACAAAATAAGGGCTTGATGGGGTTTCCATCTCCAAGGCATGGAGAGAAGAAAGTGAACTCAAATCCAGATCACTCTTAGATTCTAGATGTGGCCCAGTGCCTGGCTTAAGGCCAGTCTTCACATTCTGGTTGAAAGAATAATGCTGTCCTTCCCTGGCTCTGTGACCTCAGGCAAGCTACTGTCCCTCTCTGAGCTTCGGCTTCCTCATCTTAAAAAAAAGGATGGAATCAAGTCTGCCCTCATCTGGCTGCCATTCATTCTAAATGAGACCCCCCATGGAGTCAGCACTGGGCACAGCACCAAGACGAACTGCAGGCGCCCAAGGCCAAGGAGCCACCTCTCCTGCCCCTGGCCCCCACCTGAAACGGGTGACACAGCTGAGTCCAACGAGGCTCCCCAGTCCGGAGGGGTCAACGCCAGTGCTGCGGAGGTCCAGGGAAAAGTCTCGGCCCGCCGCCTCCAGGGCGCTGCCCAGCACGTGGGTGTCGGGAGGCGTGAGCCGCGTGCCCAGGAAGGAAAGGCGGGCCGGGAGCCCCTGCAGCACGTGCTGCCAGAGCCCAGGGTCCAGCGCCTCGTGGGCACAGTGCAGCAGCTCCAGCAGCCGCCCTGCCCGCAGCGTCCCGGGCTGCAGACGCTTCAGGTATCTCGTGAGCACCTTCTGCTTCCTGTCCACCAATGTTGAGGCCGCCGGCCCTGCCAGGGACCCCAGGCAGCCGGCGCGAGGCTGGAAGACCAGTCCGACCAAGAAGCGTGGCACACCCTCCAGCCAGTTGTCATAGGGCCGCTTCTTCCTCGGGGTCAAGGCCAGATACTGTGGCAACTCCTTGTCCTTGATTTCGCCACTCAGAGCCAGCCACACGGCCCCCAGGAAGCACTGCAGGAGGAAGCTAGAGAAGGCCAGCTCTGTCTCCGGGGCCCCCGGGGTGGGCCGCAACCAGCCTTGGGCCACAGCCCAGGCCCTCGCCTCCGCCGACAGGAAGCAGCCCTCCTTCAGGCCCCTCTGGTGTGCACGGCCCAGCTCCCAGGCCAGCCTGGCCAGTCCCACCAGGGCCCCTGGGGGGCCATCGCGGGCCGCTGGGCCTAGCAGGCCCACATAGAGGCCCGTGAGCGTGGAAGGCAGCTGGGCTTCATCACTCCGCTGCAGGAGGGCCTCCGCGAGCTGGCAAATGGCTCGGCACATGGTGGGGCTGTGGCTGTGGCTCAGGAGAAACGGCTGGGCCCGCAGGAGTGCCAGGGCCCTCTCTTGGTGCTCGGCAGTTCCCTCCGACTCAAAGTAACGCCTCACGTAGGTTTCAGCCTGCTGGGCCGAGAAGCCGGCCACCTCAAACAGGGCATCTGCCTTGCTCAGGCTCTGGGCCAGGCGGCCCCGGGGCCAGGCCGTGAGCAGCAGGGTGCAGCCCCGCAGCAGCTTGCGCTGGAGGAGGCCCGCCAGCAGCCCCCGGAGTGAGCGGGGCTCTGCTGACCCAGGGCCCCCTGTGCTGTGTAGGGAGCCGTCGTGGGCTTCCAGCTCCTCGAAGCCATCCAGGATGAGCAGGATGCGGTTGGGCCTCCTTGCGATGTAACTGAGGACCTCGTCGTCCACCGGCAGCGGCTGCGGGCCCAGGGAGGACAGCAGATCCTGCAGGCGGTAGGAGGTCCCTGGACAGTCCAAACGGTGGCAGGGGACACAGAAGACAAAGTCATACTGTGGCAGCTGGCCGTGGGCCCAGGCCCGGCTCACGGCCCGGGCCCAGTGACTCTTCCCATGTCCTGCTTTGCCCAGCACAGCGATCACCCGCGTCTCTCGGGGCTGCTGGCAGTCGCTGGCAGCCAGCAGCACCTCGGCCAGACCCCCTCGGGCCGGCTGCCGCTCTGCCCAGTCCAGGGTGGCCAGCTCTCTCTCCTGGCTCTTCCCGCTGCTCTTCTCCAGCCTCACCCTCACCAGGTCCATCTCCACCAGGGTGCCTTCTGGGCCGGTGGGCTGGGCCTGGTACTTGTCCTGTAGCGACTGGTAGAACTGCTCCACGCTCTCTGTGCAGGTTAAAGGGTGTGTGGGGTTGGGGGAGGGGAGGATGCTTGTGGCAGGACTGGCCTCTGTAAGGCCAGCCCGGCCCCCGTCACTAGCTTCTTCATCCATTCATCTCAGCCTTCCCTAAGCACTTTCTTGATTAGCGGCCTCACTCAGTTATCCAGACACTCATTCATTCCTTCTTACACCCAGTCATACCCTCATCTCACTTGATTATCTATCCACTGTATTCACTCACTAGCTTTCATTGTTTCTTAACTTTTTATTTTATATTGGGGAATAGCCGATCAACTATATTGCGATAGTTTCAGGTGCCCAGCAAAACAACTCAGCCAGACATGTATATGGATCCATTCTCCCCAGACTCCCCTGTTGAAGTTGTCACATAACACTGAGCAAGACCCTGTGCCAGACAGCAGGACCTTGTTGCTAACATTCTTTTATTTGCTCACCATAGGGAGGCTATGGGGGGAGGCGTGTTAAGAGCTAAGATAGTAGAATCCATGAATCTGGTCCAACTTTTTACTGTTCTCTTGAGCATGTGAGGCACCCCACTATGCCTCAGTTTCCTCACTTGTAAAACGGGAGTCATACTGGGGTTGTTGGCGACTTGACTACGTCTCATGTGCCTGTAAGTGTATCTGGGACAGAGTCTGACTCAGCCATCTGGCCGTTCTGTAAGTTGCCCTTTCATTTCTACCCTCTCACACTCCTCACCCACTCTTGCCTTCATCCACTCTCTCAGTCGCCCACCCTTCCCTCCTGCATTCTCCCAGCTTTGCAAACAAGAAAATGTTGACACATAGCATGGGCTCACGGGGGACAGGTCCTCAGTAAACATTTCTCCAAGTGTAGGTGTAACTGGTGGAATGAATGATGGGATGATGGTGGGACCAAATGAGCACGTGAATAAATGAATGAATGAATGAGCCAACAAGTAAGGGACACTGCCACCACTCACCAGGCCACTTGGGAAGTTTGCTGGAGGCCCCGCCAGCTGCTGGGCATTTGGTGGGGGGCATCTCATCCTCTGGAGGGGAAGAAGCTGGTGTTAGAGTTAGGGTGAGGGGCACCCCGGGGACCTCCCTCCCTCTGGGTCATCAGTCCCTTGAGTATGCCAAGGGCAGAGCTGACATGGGCTGAGTGTCCCCAGGTGGTGACCTGAGGCTGTATCCTACTCAAAGATGTCTTTCTTTGGCCAGCTGTACTTTTTAAATTTTCACCAGTGTTTCAGAAATCACAATATGTATGCTAAAATCAAGATCTCCAGGTTCTGCTGGCAATTCAGATCAGGCTGCATCGAGCCTGTTTCCCTGCCATGTAACAAGCTGCTGAGATTTGACATGGATTCTCCTGTCGTTCCCCTCGCCCACCCTCCCATGCACCCACCTCCCAGGACACCCTGTCCTGTTTTGCACAAACCCAACTTGCCAGTCCCTGCAGGCAGCTCTATGAGGGGATCTCGTTATCTGAGGCAATTCCTTCCCCAGAACCTTTAGTTCTATTTCCTGTAACTCTCAGAGGTCAAGCTGACTCTTACCTGTTAGGTTTGCACGGGAGGTCAGGGCTGGTTCGGGCATGCTGGGGAGGTCAGCGGCAGATGGGGCAAAGGGGCTGGTGGAGCCAGGCCGGTCTGGGGACTTGGGAAGGCTCTGGACAGCAGGCCCGCTGGATGGGGGTGTTTGGCTGGACGGGGGCATCTCACCTACAGGAGATGGGAAAGGAGTATAGAATCAGCTAGGAGCACACTTGGGTCACCCTTTCCCCAAATAAGGCTGTGGGGCTGGGGGGCTGGGGAAAGGAGATAGAAACTTCCCAAGGAAGTCATTTCAGGATAAAGTTGAGGAAAGAACTCTGGAATCATAGCTAGCTCCTGGAGCCTTGGTTTTCCCATCTATGAAATGGAAACAATCATCTCATAGCGAGCTTAAGGGCAAATGCTACTAGGCACTTTCCCCACTATGTGGTCAGAGCTCGTTTTCCTAGACATCTCTTGCTCCTGGAGCACCAGTTCATTATACAAAAACTGGGAAGCAACTTTGAAAGGAAGTTCTTGAATCGAATGGAAGCATCTCCTAGGTGCATTCTCTCTCCCTGAGAGGCCAACGCATCCCTTCCCTTGGACAATCCACAACCCTTCAATGGGACAGGTCAGCAGGGACCACTTTGCTGACCTGGAAACAAGGCAGTTCAGAGAAAGCTGTACAAGCACACACACCAAGCTGTTCACAACAGTATACTAAAAGAGTGAGGGAGACACTCAGGAACTCTTGTAAGTATCTCTTATTGTTGTTTGGCTTGTTAATTAGCATGCAATGATGTCGTGATTTTAAAATATAATAAAGTTTTTTTTTTTTTTAAAGAATGCTTAGTGGGGGAAAGTGACCCCAAAAAGGCCACTTAGCCATTTAGTGGGTGGTGGGTCCACTCGGACCATGTTGGGGAGCTCTGCTTTGATTTTCGGGAAATGGGGACAGAGGATCTTTCTTCTGGGGAAGGAAGATCATGAGAAGGTGCTAGGCTACACCTGTCAAATACCTGGGTGGGAGTAGGGGAGGGCAGCATAGGATACAGGAGCAGTCAGGTCACAGGCAGAGGAGGTGAGAAGCCCAGGTTCACACACTCACTTTGGTAGATGAGTATACTGGAGACCCCTGTCCCAGTCCCTGAGATTGGCCAGAGCCCCTGGGGCAGAGTGGAGAGAGTGGGGATAATCTGAATGGGTCCTGCAGGAAGACTCAGGCAGCTCAACAAGGAACTGGAAGGAGGTGCTGCAAGAGACGGAGAAAGTGATTTTTGGATTCTCCATTAAAATCTTTAAAATATACATATATATTTCAATTATCTAGAAAAATTATTATTATTATTGGCAGCACCGCTCACAGCATGTGGGATCTTAGTTCCCAGATCCCTGGTCCAGGGATCAGCCCCACCCCTCTGCATTGGAAGTGCAGAGTCTTAACCACTGGACCATCAGGGAAGTCCCTTCATTAACATCTGAGTTAATATCTAGTGGAAACAAAAGTGAAAGTGTTAGTCGCTCAGTGATGACTCTTTGTGACCCCATAGACTGTAGCCCGCCAGGCTCCTCTGTCCATGGAATTCTCCAGGCAGGAATCCTGGACTGGGTTGCCATTCCCTCCCTGGCGAACACGGGTCTCCTACATTGCAGGCAGATTCTTTACCGTCTGAGTCACCGGGAAAGCCCCAGTGAATATCTGACTCCGTTATAAAGGGCTCGGGTCTACCAGAGAGCAGCAGCTGTGTCGGCCTGCCCTTGGTGCTGTTACTGGTACCCAGCAGAGTAGCTGTCACAGAGGGTGCTCAGCTGATAACTGATGACGGCACAGGGCTGGTGGGTGAATTCCCTCATTGGAGGGGATTCCCTGCTGTATCTCCCAGGGATACGTTTCCTCCCAGGCATATTCTCCAGCACAGACTGAGTGGATGGGGACCCGAGGACCAGACTGGCTGGGACGGACGTGGAGGAGACACTGGCAAAGGGAGGAATTCCATCCCTGCTGCCCCAGCCACTCCTGGGGCACCTCCAGGGGGCAGGGAAGCCCACCCTCTTGGAGCCCCTAACATACCTGGGTCCTTCAGCCCAGTCTGGCTGGATGCTGGCTCCATGTTGAACAGAGCAGGAGGCGGCGGGCAGAGCTGAGCCAAGGAGTCACTCACTGGCCCCACCAGGAAAGTGCCAGTCACCATGGGCATGGTGAGGGGCTCGGCTGTGAGGAAGGGGGCATGTTAGAGGCTGGGTGAGATCTGGAGGGGGGAGGTGTCCAGAGGGGCCTTCTTGGGGGTGGAGGAGGGCAGGGTGGATCTCTCTGCTGGCAGTGGAAGGAAACACCTGTCCTCAGGCCTGGGTGAAGCTGGTTTCATTTCAGTAATTGCTCTGTGCTAGGCAGTCCCCAGCCCCAGCCTCCTCTTTATGGCTGGGTCCTGAGTGCTTCCTACCATGGAAACCTAGGGGCGGGCAGACCTGTTAGTCCAGGCCCCTGTCACCCTCTACAGCCAGTCACTGAGCCCCCAGGGACCCTAAGAGACCCCAACACTGCCCATCAGTCTGAGGCAGAAATCTATCTCCTCTGTTTAATTGCAAGTCCTTGGAGGGTGAACACTTGCCTCCCCCCATCAGACTGGGAGCTCTGTGAAGACAGAGACTTTTTCTCTATCATCTTTGTGGGCAGAATCCCTGACTTCTCAATCACATTAGAGTTTGCTGAGGGCAGAGACCAGGCTTCTTCCTTCAGACTCAGAGGCTTTCATACCTCAATCTGTTCCCCACAGAGAGGCTGGTTTCCCCAGCTTTCCAAAAACAACCAAGTGAGAGGGGAGGAGGACGAGGGGAGAGGAAGGGAGGGGAGGGGAGGAAGCATCTGATGGTGGGCAGGGGGAATGGTGAGCATGGAGGAAGAGGCTCACTGAGGCATGGGGCCTGAAAGGAGGGCGGAAGGGCACTGGGAAACCAGCCGATCCAAGGTGACTATACTCTGCAAGGAGACAGGTGACCTGCAGGCGCAGTGGAACTAGGTGGTGGGGGAGGTGAGTGGGGGGGGGTCTCAGCTCTGACTCAGAGTTAAGAGGAGGGAGGCATCATTGGAGAGGCTTCATAGGAGGAGCAGAATCTCCCAGTAGTCCTTGAACTTCAGAGCAATGGGCTGTGGAATCATGACCTCGGTTTGAATCCCAGCCTTGCCTCTCACTTGCTGTGTGATCTCGGACAAGTGGCTTTGCCTCTCTGAACCCCGACTTTCAAGTGCCAGTTTCCATGTGAACCTGAAGGGGCCCCCGCTTTCCTGCCCACCTGCCCTGCTCACCTAGCTTCCGGTGCTTCATATCCACAGGCAGCTCCTCTGGGAAGGCTGCAGAGAGAACACCATGGTCATCAGCCCCAGGGTAGGGGTGTTCCAAGGCTGGAGGGGCTCATGGACCTCAGCAGGCCTTGCCTGAAGTGACTGGGAAGTGGCCTTGGGGTCCCTTTCCCTCCCCTGCCGCCAAGCATTTCTGCCCCTACTCATCTGCTTGAGCTGGAACCCCGTCTTGAAGAACCCGGGGCAATGAGGCGCAGGGAGAGGCAGAACCACAGAGGGGACACAGAGGAGGTTTGTTTTGTTTTTAAACTTTTTTTGGCAGCACTGCAAGGCTTGTGGGATCTTAGTTTCCTGAGCAGGGATCGAACCCTCACCTCCTGCAATGGAATCATGGAGTCTTAACCACTCAAGTGCAAGGGAATTCCTAAGAGGAGTTTGAGTTAAAAACATAACAATAATAATGAAAAAAAGAAAAAACAATCTGCCTTTGGAGCCTTCCTAGTTGTGTATATCTGCCTCATAGCATCTCTGAGCCTTTGACCTCTCATCTTTAAAATGGGTGCAGTGATTCCCACTTTGCAGGAGTGCATTGGAAATCAATGAGTATTAAGCATGTAACACATGAGGAAACCCCCTATGTGTCCCTTAGCAAGAGGCTGATGAAGCAAATTATAGTTCATCCACCAGTGAAATACCCTAAAAATAATGAGGACACTGAAGGATGTATGGGGTGGTACTGGTGTCTTCAGTTTACCTTGAAATGCTCCAAAAGTAACATGGATGGATGGGTGGATGAATAGAGGGATGGCTAGAGACGTGTCAAACCTGATATAGCCAAACACTGATGGTAGGGTGTAAGTGGTGGGTATACGGTTGCTCGTAGTACAACCCTTTCACCTTTACTGTATGTTGAAGTTTTCCATAATAAAATATTAGGGGAAATGTTTATGAAATGAAAAGAAAGAAATGAAGGAAGGAAGGAGGGAAAAAGAGAAAGGAAGAGAGAAAGGATGGGAGGGAGCAAGGAAGGAAAAGAAAGAAGAAAGGAAGGAAGGGAAATTCCCTGAAGGCAGGACTGTGCGCTTTCCAACAGTGCTACAGAAATAACCTCCCAGACACATTTCATGAAGAAAGAGTGGAGGTGGTCATTTGTATGAAAAAACGTTTTTTAAGAGGTGACTTTTAGACAAATAGAATATTTCTTTTTTTGTTTTTAATCTTTGGGTCACACTGCACGGCCTGTGGGATCTGAGTTGCCTGACTAGGGATCGAACCCACGCCCCTGTGTTGGCAGTGTGGAGTCTTAACCACTGGATCACCAGAAAAGTGCCTGAATAGAATATTTCTAACAAGACCAAAAGGGAACTGGCAACACAGGTTGTCTTCAGAGAGGGAGAATGAGGGACTGGGGGAAAAGGGTGGGAGGGAGATATTTTTCCCACTGAACATTCTTTGCACATTTTGAATTTGTATGTCATGCACCTGTTTACCTGTTCAAATTCAATAAATAGGTTCAGGACTTATACATGGTCTGGCACATAGTAAGCACTTGATCAACTGTTATGCCCAATTTATGGAAATTTTCATTCAATGGATAGTTATCGAGGTGCTCCTGCATGCCAGCCACATGCCAGGTGCTGGGGATGAAGTGATAAGTAAGAAGGACAAGGTCCTCATGGTGGGGGAACTAAGCAAAGGCAATAAATAAAATAAATCCAGATTGTGACACGTGCTATGGAGACAGAGAGACACAAACAAGGTGAAAATAGGTGAGGTAAGTTATATGGAAAGCGTAGTCAAGGAAGGCTTTCAGGAGGAGGTGACATGTTGGCCAAGACCTGAGAGATTCCCAAGCCCATAATGGGAAGAAGTTGGCAGGTGAGGGGGGTGGGCAGACATCTCAGACAGAGAGAACAGCAAGTGCAAAGGCCCCTGGGCCTGGAAAGCATACATGGGTTACAGGAATGGAAAGAAGGCAGAGTGACAGGAACCTAGAGACTCACAGTGAGTTTGGAGAGGTGGGAAGCACCAGATCATGCCGGCCTGTATTTTGTAGCCACTGGAGGGTCAGTGTGCATGAATCAGTCTCTTCAGTCGTGTTTGGCCCTTTGCAAACCCATGGACTGTAGCCTGCCAGGCTTCTCAGTCCATGGGATTCTCCAAGCAAGTATTACTAGAGTGGGTTGCCATTTCCTCCTGCAAGGGATCTTCCTGACCCAGGGATTCAACCAAAGGAGTCTCTGGCACAGTAGGTGGATTTTTTTACCACTGAGCCACTGGGGAAATCCAGAAGGTCAGCAGGGCAGCAATATGATCTGATTTATATTTAAAAGTCCACGTTGCCTGCCAGGTGAGGGCCCATTAAGGAGGCAGGGAGACTGACAAGAGGCTCAGAGAGATGCAGGTACTTGCCCAAGTTCACACGGACTATAAATAACAGACCCAGGACTCAAACCCAGATCTTGCTGGTGAAAAACTGTGCTTGAAGAGCTCTTCCTTAAACAGGGGGTGACAACTAAGGATGAAAGAGAAGCCAGAGCCCAGAGGTCCATTTGGACCCCAAAATAGCCAGGGGCAGAGACCCAGCAGGAGAGGGGCCAGTTGATCCTGGGCCATCAGCTTCCTCCCTGCCTCATTAGGGAGCAGGGGTGAGGGGAGAGGTGGGAGGACTCCCAAGCCCAGGCCGAGCAGACAGGACTCAACAAGGGAAGCAACTGGGAGCTGTCCCAGGTTTTAGAGCCAAGGCAGGGCCAGCAGTCAAGCAAGGCTGGGCCAGCCCAGGGGGTGGGGATGGTGAGGAGGGTGTTGGGGAGGGACGGGGTGATGGCTCACTCACATCTTTTCTGACTTTTCTGCCCTGCTTCCTCCAGCACCTCCACACTCTCACTGGTCATTTCTTCCAATCCTATGTGCTCGACTTTGGGGAAAAACCAAAGACACCAACACATAGTCAGCAGACGTCCAAGGTGAGGCCCCACTGTCACTCCGTTGGGAGGGAATGTGATCACTCATTGAAGGGTGGTCCTAGGGTATTACAGTGCTCCCCCAGAAACAAGGAAGGAAATGCAGGCTGAGCCAAGAACTGCCCACCCCCCACCAAGGGACAGTTAGGGAGTGTGAGATCACATGTACACACTGCTATATTTAAAATGGATAACCAACAAGAACCTATTATATGGCACACAGAACTTTGCTCAATGTTATATGGCAGCTTGGATGGGAGGGGATTTTGGGGGAGAATGGATATATGGCTGAGTCCTTTCACTGTCCACCTGAAACTATCACAACATTGTTAATCAGCTGTACTCTAATATAAAAAGTGAAAGTGAAAGTCGCTCAGTTGCATCCAATTCTTTGCAACCCGGTGGACTGTAGCCCACCAGGCTCCTCTCTCCTTGGAATTCTCCAGGCAAGAATACTGGAGTGGGTAGCCATTCCCTTCTCCAGGGTATCTTCCCAACCCAGGGATCAAACCTAGGTCTCCTGCATTGCAGGCAGATTCTTTACTGGCCGAGCAAGCAGGGAAACTAATATAAAATAAAAAGTTAAAAAGAAAACAAGAACTGGTCAACTTACTGAAAATGTCTTTGCTCAGGCCCTCCAGCTGGGTGTCCTGGAAGACGTACTGGTCCAATTCCGCTGCCCAGACAAGAAAAAGCATCATCAATCAACTATTTCTCACCAAATGCTTATTGTACGCCTGGCCTTGGACTGGGTATCAGGGAACTGTGACCCTTCAGACTTGGCACACACTGGGGTTCAATAAATGTGTGCTGAACGAATGATCAAATGAGTGAAGGAACACTGAGCCTTCATGGGCTCTTAATCTAACTAAAGGGATGATATATATCCATGCAGACTTTCCTATTGCTATAAAGTAGTACACCGCAGCATAGCGGAGTTGTCTTGAAAGTTAAGTGAAAGTCACTCAGTCACGTCTGACTCTTTGGGACCCCATGGACTGTACAGTCCACAGAATTCTCCAGGCCAGAATACTGGAGTGGCTAACCTTTCCCTTCTCCAGGGGATCTTCCCAACCCAGGGATCAAACCCAGGTCTCCCGCATTGCAGGCGGATTCTTTACCAGCTGAGCCACCAGGGAAGCCCAGAGTTGTCTGGGGTTTGAGTTTAAATTCCAGCTCTACTTCCCTCACCCCACTACCTGTACAATCTTGGGTCTAAACCTCTCTGAGACCCTATTTCCTCATCTGTGTAATGAGAATCAATAGTACCTACAACCCAGGGATGGATGGTGAGGATTGGAGGCTCTGCATTTAAAGCAATCAACACAGTAGCCAGGACACAGCAAATACTCAATAAAGTGAAAGTGTTAGTGGTTAAGTCATGTGTGGTTCTTTGCAACCCCAAGTGCTATAGCCTGCTGGGCTCCTCTGTTCATGGAATTCTCCAGGCAAGAATCCTGGAGAGAGTAGCCATCCCTTTCTGGTTAATTACATGAAGTGGAGCATGTCTTATGGCCAAGGGAAAGATAGCTATCATAGTAAAAGGTAAGAGGAGGGTGTATTTTGGGTTGGGGTAATCAGGGAGGGCTTGCTAGAGGCAGGGATCCTGGAGCCAGACCTTGAAAGATGGGGGGCAGAGTCTAAGAGATGAAAGTGGAGGGCTTCCTGGGTAGTGGGGACAGAGTGAGGAAAGGTGGCTAGGAAACTCTTGAAATAGATGTCTTCAGTAAAAGTTTCGTGTTGGAGAAAGTTCGGACTTCATTTTACAGGCAACTGGGCTTCCCTGGTGGCTCAGACAGTAAAGAATCTGCCTACAATGTGGGAGACCTGGGTTCGATCCCTGGGTTGAGAAGATCCCCTGGAGAAAGGAATGGCAACCCACTCTAGTATTCTTGCATGGAGAATTCTATGGACCGAGGAGCCTGGCAGGCTATGGGCCATGAGGTTGCAAAGAGTTGGATATGACTGAGCAACTAATACTTTCACTTTACAGGCAATAAGGAGCCATAAAAGGCTTCTGAGTGAGGGCATGATGGTGGTGATGATGATAATGAATATGATAATGATAATGGTGTTGATGGTAGTGGTCGGGTGGTACCTAACACTTACTGAATGCTTATTGCAATCCTGCTCTAAATACGTTACACACAGAAACTTATTCAATTCTCACAGTCATCCCACAAGGCAGGCAAGATTATTATTCCCATTTTATACACGTGGAAGCCACTGTAATACTTCGAGATGTCTCAGAAGACTGAAGGCCCAGGAGCACAGATTTGAGGAGGAACCTGCCTCCTCCACTTGCTCTCACTTCCTGTGTAGATGCCCCTAAGGGGGAAGTGAATCCTAAGTGATTTGGAAAAAAGCCCAAATCATTCATTACTGCCTGCAGCTCTGAGGGAATGTGAATACTCTCAGGCCTAAGCATTTCTGCTTCTTCCAAGGAAATTCCCAGGTAGGAAAGGAAGAAGGTAGGCTCTCAGTTCTATAATTTTTTAGTCACACACAGTTTCTGCTCCTCTCCGTTTTCTGTCTGAGAGATCCCATTGGACAGAGGAGCCTGGCGAGCTACATAGAGTGCATGGGGTCCCAAAGAGTCGGATGTGACTTAGCAGGTGAGCACGCACACACACATGCATGCATGATGCTGAGCTAACTATGTGTGAGGAGAGACTAGCCATGTTCATGTCAGACCTCTTAAGTGACGCGATTCTTGGGATACCGGGAAAAAGGCCACTAAGAACATCTGTACAGGTTGTGCACTGTGCAAGTGTGCCCAGCTGAGAGGGCAAATGGGCGCAGGTATCCAGCCTGAACTTTGATAGCCAAGTTGTTGCTGCTGCTGCTGCTAAGTCACTTTAGTCATGTCCAACTCTGTGCGACCCCGTGGACGGCAGCCCACCAAGCTCCCCCGTCCCTGGGATTCTCCAGGCAAGAACACTGGAGTGGGTTGCCATTTCCTTCTCCAATGTATGAAAGTGAAAAGTGAAAGTGAAGTCGCTCAGGTGTGTCCGACTCTTCGCAACCCCATGGACTGCAGCCTACCAGGCCCCTCCATCCATGGGATTTTCCAGGCAAGAGTACTGGAGTGGGTTTTGACTTTTTTGTTGTTTTTAAAATTGATTTATTTTTCACTGAAGGATAATTGCTTTTCTGCCATATATCAACATGAGTCAACCACAGGTATACAAAAGGCCTCTCTATCCCACCTCACACCCCATCCCACTGCTCTAGGTTGTCACAAATAAGTTGTTGCCTCCTAATAGGGGCTGCATCCTGAAAAGAAGAGGAGGCATTGTTTTCCCAATCCAGCAAACCCTGTGCGTGAGACACTGGTGAACCTGGGAAGGAGAGAGCCTTTACCTCACTCCACCAGGAAAAAAAAAAAAAGAAAAAATGGAAACACCCTTCCCCAAACAGTTCTGCCCTTGTCTGAAAGCTGTAGGCCTTTTTAAAGTTGCAAAACAGTCTCTCAGCTTAAGCCTTACCAAACCTCCCCACTCCAGATACTTTTGTTTTTGTGGTTAAAAGTAAGGACTCTGAAATAAGAAAGACCTAAGTTAGAATTTCAGACCTGCCTGTTACTATTTCTAATGCAGCCTTGAGTAGATGCTTTAATCTCCCTAAATCTCAATATCCTCATCTGTTAAATGAAGATACTGACAGTAGCTACTTCCTCTGCTTTTGGAAAGATTCAATGTGATAACACATACCATGATTAGCAGGCTACAAATGCCGCCCCTCAATGGTAGTTACATTGGTTTCCATGTGTACAAAATGGGAATAATAATCACACCTGCCTTGTGGGATGACTATGAGAACTGATTAAGTTTCTGTGTGTAGAGTGTTTAGAACAGGAATGTGCAAAGAGTAAGCATAAGTGTTGGGTACCACCAGACCCTACCATCAACACCATCATCACTATCATCACTCACTCAGAAGGCTTTTATGGCTCCCTATTGCCAGTAAATCAAGTCCCAACTTGCCTGGAGTCAAAACTTTCACTGCAGATGCCTGTCTCAAGAGTTTCCTAACCACCGTTTCTCACTCTGCCTCCACTACCCAGGAATCTATAACAAATACTAGAGTAATTTAGCTTAGGAGTTGGGGAGAAAGAGAGGGAGAGTATGATATGGGCTTTGTGGGAAGGAAGGAAGGAAAAGCAGCAAATGGAAAAAGGTATAGAAATGGTGGCAGAAGATGGGGAAAGTTAAATTTATTTGCTTGGTGTTCATCTTCCCTTTTCCCAATTCGCTGTCCTTCTAACCCTCTCTTCCCATCCTTTTTGCTCTGATTTCTGATGGAGGGCCTGTTGGCTCCTGGGGAGACATTAACAAAAGAGAAAAAAAAGAATCTTTCCCCTGAATTGTCCTTTTTCTGAGCTAAGAATGCTTTCTCACCGATATTGGCATAAGCCTCCCTGGTCTCTTCATCACCTTCCATGTCACACAACAGCCTGCTGAACTGTTCGCAGTTGATGGTATCTGTGTCAGGCTCTGGGAGGAAAAGACACTTGAATGAAGCTGGAAAGATCTGGGAAGGAGGCTGCTGGGGAAGGAGGGAGAGGCAGGGCGGGCTGGGAGAGGTCCCCACCAGGAGCGAGCCCGGCCCGCGGTTGGAGCTGTCCGTGGTGCTGAGCGGAGCTCCGCGGCCAGCCCTTTCCCTGGGTGGTATCTCCACTGCGGGCTGAGGGGTGCAGAGGGCCTTGAAAGGGGCCCGAGGGAGGGTAGCCCACCTGAGCAGAGCTCTATGTCTTCTTCTCCTGTCAGATCCATCCGGTCGTAGAGGTGGTAGAGCTGCAAAGGGTCAGCACTGCTGTTGAGAAGTTCTAAGTAACTGCCTTCTAGAGGCCCCAGCTCCATGGTAGGGCACTGTCCACTGCCTGGAAGGGAGACAGCAGTGAGCTCATGGGCTGTTGGAAAGATGCAGAGAATTAATACCTACCACAGTTCCCAGCTAGCTCTCTTGTTGAAGGCAAGTGTTGGCGGGAGCCAAAGAAAGTGAACAGAGGTTTCTCATTCAGCACTACTTATGTGCTCAGGGCAAAGAATATGCCTGCAATGCAGGAGACATGGGGTTGATCCCTGGGTAGGGAAGATCCCCTAGAGAAGGGAATGGCTACCCACTCCAGTATTCTTGACAGGAGAATTTCATGGACAGAGGAGGCTGGTGGACTACAGTCCATGGGGTCACAAAGAGTCAGACACAACTGAATGACTAACACTTTCGCGTGTGTTCAGGACATTGAGGAGGAGAAGCCCTACATCTTTCCTCTAAGAATCTTTGTCACAGTGGGAAGATGCCCGTGATACAGAAAAGGGAACCAAAGAAGCGTAGATTCAGGAAATCTCATACCTGCGAGCCAGGGGACCTAAGTTCTGCTGTTAGCACTACCATGAATGATAACAGCTAAGATGCGCAGAATACCTACTATGTGCCAGACACAGTGTAGCAATTTAATCCTCACATCAACAACCATATGAGGTAGGTACTATTACTAACCTCATTTTAGACATGAGTAAACTGAGGCTCAGAGAGGCAAAGTGACCTATGTAAGGTAACCCAAGCCCTACCAGGAGTTAGTTCTGGGTAGTCTGACTCATGGACCTGTATTTAGGTGTTAGGCTTTCCTGCCTTGGGTGACCTCAAGCAAGTCTGTGCTCCTCTCTATGCTTCAGTTTCCTAGTATCTAAATCGAAGGTGTTGAGGCACATTTTCTCTAATATCTTTCATTATTAATTGTTGGAGGACATATCAAATACCTTAGGTTCTACTTCATTTAATCTTCAAAAGAGCCCTGGCTCAGTCCACACAAAAACTTGTATACAAATGTACAAAGAAGCATGTTTCATAATAGCCAAAACATGGAAAAATTCAAATGACTATCAATGAATAAACGGATAAACAAAATGTGGTATATCCATACAATGCAATAGTTGTTGTTGTTCAGTCACTCAGTCATGTCTGAGTCCTTGCAACCCCATGGACTGCAGCACGCCAGGCTTCCCTGTCCTTCACCATCTCCCAGCATTTGCTCAAACTCATGCCCATTGAGTCAGTGATGCCACCCAACCATCTCATCCTCTGTCACCCCCTTCTCCTCCGGCCCTCAATCTTTCCCAGCATCAGGCTCTTTTCCAATGGAATAGTATTCAGACATAATAAGCAATAAAGTATGGATACATACTTCAACATGGATGAAATTTGAAAACATCAAGATAAGTGAAAGATGTCAGACATGAAGGCACATTTTGTATGATTCCATTTATACAAAATGTATAGAACAGACAAATCTTTGGAGATAGAAGGCAAATTCATAGTTGACTACATTTGGAGGAGACTTGAGGGGAGGGAAATGGGAAACAACTGCTAGTGGTTATGAGGCTTTTCGGGGGGAATGATGAAACATTTTAAAGTTTATGGGGGATGGTTGCACAACTTTGTGAGTATACCAAAGTGGCCATTGAATTGTATAATTTAAATGGGTGAATTGTCTGAAATTTGAATTATATCCCAATAAAGCTGTTAAGAGCAAGAGTAGTGTTGGGGCTTCCCAGGTGGCACAGTGGTAAAGAATCCGACTACCAATGTAGGAGATGCAGGAGACACGGGTTTGATCCCTGGTTTGGGAAGATCATCTGGAGGAGGAAATGGCCACCCACTCCAGTATTCTTGCCTGAAAAACTCTATGGACAGAGGAGCCTGGTGGGCTACAGTCTACGGGGTCACAAGAGTCGGACAGGACAGAGTGACTGAGCACAGCACAAAGCTGTTAAAATGAAACAAAACACTGGCTCTGGGAGGTGGGCTTTATGGTCTTCCCTTTGCAGATGAGTAACCTGAGGCTCGGAGGGGCTCAGAAGACCCCTGATGGACAGCTCTTGCTGGCTGGAGCCAGTGTGAAGCTCCATCAGTGTGGCTCCAATGGCCCTGCCTTCCCCCCAGTTTTGGTAGTTTATAATTCCATGATCTGTTCATTCCCCATTGCTGCTGCAACAATGTGCCACAGGGCTAGTGTAGCTTAAAGCAATGAGTCTTACTCCCTCACAGTTCTGGAGGCCAGAAGTCTAAATCAAGGTGTTGGAAGCCTTGGTTCTTCTGGAGGCTCTAGGGGGACACCCTTCCTTGCTTCTTCTAGCTTTGGGGATTGATGGCATTCCTTGACTTGTGACTTTGAGGCCACATCACTCCATTCTACGCCTAAGTGCTCACATCATCTCCTAATCTGCATTTGTCTTAAATGGATACTGATTTAGAATCTACCCAGACAAACCAGGCTTCCCTGATAGCTCAGTTAGTAAAGAATCCACCTACAATGCAGGAGACCTGGGTTGGGAAGATCCCCTGGAGAAGAGAAAGGCTACCCACTCCGGTATTCTGGCCTGGAGAATTCCATGAATATATTAAAGAGTACCTTTTGGAGAAGGGAATGGCAACCCACCCTAGTATTCTTGCCTGGAGAACCCCATGGACAGAGGAGAGCCTGGTGGGCTACAGTCTATGGAGTCGCAAAGAGTCGGACATGATGGTGAATTTCACTCACTTACTCAGATACACCAGGACATCAGTTCAAGATCTTTAACTTAATTACATCCACAAAGACCTCTTTGATTCCAAATAAGGTAGGACTCAATGCTCTAGGGGTTTTATGTTGACATATCTTTGAGGTGGAGGGGGAGGTCCAACATTCAACCCACTATACTTGGGATGCAGGTACATGCTGGAAAGAATCAAAAGAAGCTTCCTGGAGGAGGTGAGAAGAGCAATGGCCAGAAGATCCAAGGAGGCTTCCAAGTGCCCAGCCTGGGCCAGAGGGAAATGGAATTGAAACGGGAGGATCGTGAGAAAACACACACATGCAACTTGCCACCACAACCCAGGTGCTCTTTTCCCTTTCACTCATCAACAGCTCTCATTAGCTCTGAAGAGTCTCAACACAGACCCGGATATCACAGAGAATGAACTTTCCAGTCCAGCGAGACACCCTGGCCAGGGTTGACTGTTTGTAATGGGTTGGGTGGGGGTGGCAGGAACCCAAACATAGCAGGCGTGCGTTAATGACCCAGCCAACCATGACTAGAGGAAGTGGAACCGAAAGATGGGGCCACCAGCTCTCTTTTCTTGGAGCAGGGCCAAGGCTGGGAGGTGGGGGGAAGGTCTTCACTTCTCCCAACAAGTCCTGGGAGCCAACCAAGCAATCTACTGTGCTCTCCAGGGTGGTGAGAGAAGAGCTCTCCACCCCAAATCTTGCCTGCTGCGCTGCTCCCATTTTCAGTCTGCAGTCTTTATTGACAGCCTACATTATAGCTAGCCATTTGTCTCTTTCTCCAGACAGTGAGATCTGGTAACAACAGACCCAGACTAACCCCAGCAATTCTGAGTTCTCCCACAAGGACTTCCAGGGACCTTCAGGCTCAATCTCCTTCATCCTACAGAGGAGAAGATGAAACCCTGAGACGGGCTGTGCCTTGCACAAGCCCTAGAGTCTGCTGGTGGTGGGGCCCCCATCCAGCATAAGACTCCCAGTCCACACTGTTCCCTGCCAATCAAAATGTATCTGGTCAACTAAGCACCCCATTTATCTAGGCTCAGGAGTAGGGACCAGGTCCTATCACAGATGGACAAAGGAGGCAAATGCAGAGGGGAGGGAGCCTAAAGAAGCCTAGCTTATTGACAGGCTCAGCGCAAACACTGGACACCAAGTGTGGTCCAACACCAGGGAAATACACTGACAGCAGAGAGAGAAGGCAAATCCTTTGAGCTTTGGAATCAAACTGCCCGATTCTCAAATCATTCTTATCTACCAACTCACCATACCCTGGAAAGTTCATTTTTTAGATCTCTTGGCGCCTCAGTTTCCTCTTCTTTATTTTTAGGCCACGTTTGCAGCTTGCGGTATCTTTGTTTCCCACATGTGTGTGCTCAGCCGCTCAGTTGTGTCCAACTCTGTGATCCGTGGATTGTAGCCCACCAAGCTCCTCTTTCCAGGGACTTTTTCAGGCAAGAACACTGGAGTGGGGTGCCATTTTCTCCTCCAGGGGATCTTCCTGATCCAGGGATTGAACTAGAATCTCCTGCATTGGCAGGGGTATTCTTTACCTGGGAAGCCCCTTAGTTCCCTGACCAGGGATAAAATCCAGGCCCCCTGCAGTGGGAGCATGGAGTCCTAACCATTGGACCACCAAGGAATTCCCTCAGTTTCCTTGTCTGTAAGGTGGTAGTCCATAAGGATTAGGTGAATTAATTCATGTAGAGCCCTTAGGAAGGTGACTGTCACTTAGTAAGTGCTTAGGAATGAAAGCATAGCCACACACAGAGAGCACAATATGGGTGATGGCTATGATTATTGTTAACTCACCTCTTACCTCTGTAAGAATCACTGCAGATGGTGACTGCAGCCATGAAATTGAAAGATGCTAGCTCCTTGGAAGAAAAGTTATGACCAACCTAGACAGCATATTACAAAGCAGAGACATTACTTTGCCAACAAAGGTCCGTCTAGTCAAAGCTATGATTTTTCCAGTAGTTATGTATGGATGTGACAGTTGGACTGTAAAGAAAGTTGAGCACTGAAGAATTGATGCTTTGGAACTGTGGTGTTGGAGAAGACTCTTGAGAGTCTCTTGGACTGCAAGGAGATCCAACCAGTCCATCCTAAAGGAAATCAGTTTTGAATATTCATTGGAAGGACAGATGCTGAAGCTGAAGCTCCAATCCTTTGGCCACCTAATGTGAAGAACAGACTCCTTGGAAAAGACCCTGATGCTGGGAAAGATTGAAGGCAGAAGGGGATGACAGAGNGGATGAGATGGTTGGATGGCATCACCAACTCAATGGACACGAGTTTGAGTAAACTCTGGGAGTTGGTGATGGACAGGGAGGCCTGGCGTGCTACAGTCCATGGGGTTGCAAAGAGTCAGGCACGACTGAGCAACTGAACTGAACTGAACCTCTGCAAGATTTATAAGGAGATCCTTTCTCTTCCATACCTACCTTACAACATTGTGAAGCCAAGATTCCTGTTCTTTTGCATAACGGGATCCCACAGCCTCCACAGGAGCAAGTAAGCCCTAGAATCAGCAGTGCCACCTGGAATGTCTGCTCTCAGACATCCCAGACACACATGTCAGCACCTTCCTGCATCTCCGAGACAAAGCCCACACCGTACACGCTTCCCCTTGAATAGACAAGGATCTGCAGCTCACCACAGATGTCTGCCCACAATCTGAATTCACCAAGAGCCCTAGGGAGGAGGCAGCTGGAGTATTATGCCCACTTGACCAAGGAGGATCCTCAAACCCCTCACTAAAATGGACTGTTTAAAGTCATCTGGTTGGAGAACTTGACTTTGAATCCTGGCTGGGAGACCTTAGGCAAGTGACTTAACCTTTCTGAGTATCAGCTTTCCCATCACTAGACTGGGATAATAATACTTACTTTGTGGGACCATCAAAAGGCCAGGAAGTGTTCTGCATGGTACACCAGGCACACCAAAGGCCATGGTAAAAGGAAGCCCAATTTACTGGGAGCCTGAGACTCCAGGCTTTCACTTTCACTGGCTTTCCACAGTGCCATACTGCCTCCCACTCATGCTGAAATCGACTTGGCCTGGGACCTGCTGGTGTTCCCACAACCATGTTTCCTGTGTCTCTATATGCTTAGGAAGCATTTCAGAGGCTCCTAACTGGGCTCTTTCCTCCCTGTGCAATTCCAGAGGGGCCTGGAGGCAGAGGGCCCTAACCAGCCCACTTCAAGATCCCCCAGCACAGGCCAGAACCTCCAGGCGAGGGACCCTGTGAGTGCAGGAACCTTCCATCTAGCTCACCCATCCCCCACGCTCCAACACACGGCAACCCCTCTCAGCTAGAATTCATTGGTGCCTATGAGTGGCAGGCATTGAATGACATGTTATAGATATTATCCTATTTAGCTGAACTCACACAGTAGTCATATGTCTTCCCATTTCTCAGATGAAGAAACAGGCTCAAAGAGCAATGAACTGGGACCTGAAGCAGCTGCCTGGCTCCAAGTCTCAGCTTCTTCCAGGCTCTTGGCAAAACACACCCCTGGCCACACTAGGGAGGTGCCTTCGCCTGGTGGTGCACTGAAGTGTGGGTGGCAAGACGATTTCTCCTTTTGAGAAGCTGTTGGGGGTGCAGCTGAGGAGTGAGCTGTGTCTTTTTGGTAAAAGGGCAGTATTTTTAGAAGGTCCTCTTTGGACCCGCCCTTCCCCTTGGGCCACCACCATCTACATCCAATTTGAGAAAAAGTTCCTAATCCTTTTGCCACCAAAAATCCCTTTGGGGGGTTGTTTCCATCTCCACTTCACATGACACCACAGGTTTTGAAAGAATGTACACACACAAATGGTTTTTGAAATAAAGCTTCATTTCCCTCTCCCCCGGAGGGAAATCAAGCATTACCAGAATGTTCTAGCGCAGATGCTGATATTCAGTTTTTATAGTTCTTCTGTGCTCTGTCTTGGGGAGAGTCCTTTGTTGTCTCGGGGTGGTGCTAGATGTGCTCTGTTTATTATCTTGTATCAAGTGTCACACCAGCTCTGGGAGATTGGTGTTATTGTACCCATTACACAGATGGTGACAATGAGGTTAGGCTCAGTTATCAGTTGCTTTCTTCCCAGAGAGGGGGTTATATCCTTGAGGATGTGAGGAGACACCGAGAGGCAGGAGGGGACTTCTTTGGTACTCCAAAGTTTTCAGCACTGCTCTGGACTGTGATGGAACAGCATGAGAAAAAATACTTCCTTACTTGTTGACTGTGAGCTCCACCCAAGGAAGAAGTGGAAAATCTCTGAACTATGTGTCTAGAGACACAGGTTTGAGTTCCAATTCTGCCTTTGATCTTGAATTCCTTTCTCTACCCATCTGAGCCTTAGTTTTGCCAGCTGGGTGTGGAAGCCCACTCAGACGAGGCATTTAGGGGTTCTAGATTCCTCATTGCTTACCAGTTTCCCTCCCTGCCTTTTCCCCAAACCCCCCCTAACACCACTCTGCCCCCCAACTTCATGATAAGTTTCTTCCGGATGCCACTTTGTGGCAGGAAGCCAGAAGCCCAGGGTTACTTATCTACCACAAGCAGCTCCCAGTCAGCATCTCAGTGGATCAAACAAGTTCCTCTTTTCCTCCTGCACCCTACAGGCCCCCAGATAAATTCAACAAGACACCTTGCACTTTTTTCCCCTCCAAATCTGTAAAACAATGATTTACTGAGCATCTCCTACAAGAAAGTCACTGGGATCAGTTCTCTGAGGGCCTTAGAGAGGTTTAAAACATAACCCCTGCCAAGAAGCTTGCAGTATAGGACTGGATGACATTTTAGAAAAGAGACAAATGTGAGGATAATGGTACAGTGGTTAAGGGTGCAAGCTCTGGGTTCAAACTCCAGTTCCACGCTAACTGGGTGACCTCAGATAAGTTGCTCAGCCTCTCTGAGTTGTGGAATCTATTGCTCTTAGGTCGCACGGTGTCGACCTCATTAGACTGCTATGCGTGCGTGCGTGTGTGCTCTGTTGTCCAGTCGTGTCTGACTCTGCGACCCTGTGGATGTAGCCCCACCGGGCTCCTCTGTCCATGGAAGTCTCCAGGCAAGAATACTGAGTGGGTTGCCATGCCCTCCTCCACGGGATCCTCCCAACCCAGGGACCGAACCCACGTCTTCTGTGGTTCCTGCACTGCAGGAAGGTTCTTTACCGATGAGCCCTGGGGAAGCCCTCATTAGGCAGCTATGACTTGCCTAAAGTGACATATCCAAGAAGTACTACTAAGATGTAAACTCCAATATGGAAGCAGCAAGGTGTCACTTGCCACCGTACAAGTGACAAAACTAGAAAACTGAACAATGCCAAGGGGTTGGTGGGATTGGATGTTTGCAGAACCACCTGCAGAGCAACCTGGCACCCCCTAAAATACCTAAGGGTGCAGAGATCCTACAATTCAGCGATTCAGTTCTTGGATATATACCAAAGAAACACCCGCACAACTCCATGAGGACACCCATCAGAAGTTGCCCACTGCCAGTACTGTTCGCGGTGACCAGGAGTTGGAGGCCACCTGGGTGTCCGTTGCTAGGGGAAGGATGGTACCAAGTAGCTGCTGCAATCTGCAGGGGATGATGCTGTGATTAGAAGCCACAGTCCAAAGGCACATGAAGGTGGATCTTAATAACACAGTACAGAGTGGAAACGTACGAAGCAGAGTAGCTCTTCTAGATGTACAGAGTGACATACAGGTGCAGAAAAACAAGAGCAACACGTATTTTAGAACACACTCCAACAAAGGGATACACCTCGAGTGCATTAGAGTGGGTGTCCAGAAAGAGGAAAGAGTAACGGGGAAAAGGGAAGTTAAATAAGACAGATGCCTCAAGTGGACTAAAGATCAGACTGTACTGCAAAGTGAGATGTGTAGTTAACTCAAGATTGGAAAAGGCTCCTGAAGTTTAAGAGAAACAAAACAAAACCGAAGATGACGGAAGCTACCTGGGGTGAGGTATGTCTGTGGCTCACCAAACAGGGCCTGACACCCATAGATGTTCAAATAAAGGAAGAAAACTGTACTCTTGCCACCCTGTAGACTGCCAGGGATGGGTGGATGGGCCCAGGAGCCCCCAGTCCTGGGAGAGGAGATGAGAAAGTAAAGGACTTGGAGATGAACAGGGAAAAGTGGGCATCGTCGGTAGAAGAGGAAGCCGCAGCCCTCTGGCCCCTGATGCTGGTCCAGCATGGGCGACCAGGAAAATGAGACAGAGATTTCCAGAAACTGCTGGTGTCAAGACTTTCACTTCCCGGAGGGGCTTGACGGGGTCACAAGAGACAGAGCAGAAACTAAGGTACGTGGTGGCCGTGCTGAGGGATAGTGGGGCTGGAAGGCAGCTGAGGGTTCTTGTCACTTCTCCTCCAGGCAGGGAGATTGGAAGGTGTGTGTGTATGCACGCACATTGTGTGAGCATGCCATAGCAGCCAACAGGTCAGACAAGGAGAGGTCTGGAAATACTGTAATTGGTTGGATTTTGTGCCTGACTGAAACTGCAGGCTTCTCTGTGCCAAAGGGGGCTTGGCTTGGAGTACAGATTCAAAATGAAGGGTGAGCGATTTTCCTGGTGGTCCAGTGGCTAAGACTCCACGCTGCCAATGCAGGGGGCCTGGGTTCGATCCCTGGTCAGGGAACTGGATCCCACAAGCTCCATCTAAAAGAGCCTGCATGCTGTAACAAAGGTTGAAGATCCCACATGCTGTAACCAAGACCTGGAGCAGCCAAATAAATATACAATTTTTTTTTTTTTAAATGAAGGGTGAGTTAGGCCTATAGACCTAGGTGTTTTGTTTCCTAAGACAATTTGTGTGTGTATGTGTATTGTTGCTGTTATTGTTCCGTCACTAAGTTGTATCCAACTCTTTGTGACCCCATAGACCGTAACCCACCAAGCACCTCTGTCCATGGGATTCTCCAGGCAAGAATACTGGAGTAGGTAGCCATTTCTTGCTCCAGGGATCTTTCTGGACCAGGGGTGGAACCCGTGTCTCCTGCTTGGCAGGCAAATTCTTTACCACTAAGCCACCAGGGACGTGTGTATGTATATGTGTGTCTTAATCACCATCTCAATGTCTCCATAGAGAGTACACAATTAATTGTTGCCAAAGTCCCCATTACTTCCCACTGCATTCTGCTGGGTCCTATTTGGCACAGTGATGACCCCTCAGGCATTTGAGTTGGCTTGGAGGCCTTCTAAGGTCTCTTCTTTCTCTGATCTGCTGGAAAGATGATGGCTTGGGATGGATGGGTGACTGGGAGAGGCAGGACTGGATCCTGTCCTGCCCCATAGGGGCAGGATGCACAGGAGGGTGTCTTCCAATAGAAAGGCTTAGAGGGGACTGGCCCTGAATGCCCAAACTGGCCAGTTCCATAAAGGAAGGAGCAGGAAGCCTGGGGGTTGTGGTGTCTGGGTGTTGGGTGTGTTCCCTTAGCTCTGGTGCCGGCTGGAAAAGGATTAGGAAATAAGCTGTCTGGAGAACACAGAGCACCAAGAGCTAAAGAGCTATTCTCCACTGGACCCACCTCACCCTCCTCAAGGATCTTGGTGGCTCCAGAGGCTGAAGCCCCACCCCCGACCCTAGCCTCTCTGTGCCGAGACCAGCCTGTGCCAGGATACAGGGGTCTTGGAGAAGGAATGCTGGAAGTGGAAGCAAGATTGGCTCCGCTCCTGGCCACAGCACTTCTCAGCAGTTGGAGGGAATGCAGAGGAAGTGAGCTGGTGCAGCCATGGAGACTGCCGTGTTGACCACAGCCTAGAGACAGGAGCCACACAGGGAGTCATGACCGAGATCTGGGCCCTGCTCTGCATCTGACAGACTCCGTGACCCTAGGCAAGGCCCTTTCCCTCTCTGGTCCCCACTGGCCTCGTCTATTAAATAAGAACGTCGCGCTAGAATGTGCGTGCATGCTCAGTCGCTTCAGTCGGGTCCAACTCTTTGCGACCCCATGGACTGTAGCCCTCCAGGCTCCTCTGTCCATGGGATTCTCCAGGCAAGAATGCTGGAGTAGGTTGCCATGCCCTCCTCCAGGGGATCTTCCCCACCCAGGGATCGAATTCCTGTCTCACCCCCATGAGACAACTTGGTTCTGCTTTTCCCCACCATAGGGCTTGGAAATCTCCCAAAAGACTCCACAGAGACTACCTCTGAACCCTTGAGCAAGCCACCTATCTTTTCTGGACACCCTGGAGGACATCCACTTCATCACAACTTGGAAAATCTTGGAACTTGAACAAGACAAGCTCTGCTGATGTGTGCGCCTGTATATGGCACTGTTATTAAGGTCAAGAGGCCCGGGGCAGGGGGAGGGAAAGGGGCAAGGAGGAGAAAGCTTGAGAGCTACAGCCAGGGGAGGAGGGGGTCTCCATTCTTGTCCAGAACACCAGCCTCCCCCACCTCTGCGTGGCCTCTCCTCTGCATGCCCCAACCTTCCCAGCTACAGTCAGTGACCCGAGAAGGAGTCCAACAGGCTGTTCCTGGAAGAAAATCTGAGCCGGGTGCTGGAGCGGGGAGGGGAATGAATAGCCCCGTGGCTGCAGTGAGCAACGCCAGGCTCCCAACTCCAGTCTTAACCCCCAACTTGACCTACATGTGTGCATGCTAAGTCTCTTCAGTTGTGTCCGACTCTGAGACCCTGTGGAGTGTAGGCCCGCCAGTCTCCTCTGTCCATGGGATTCTCCAGGCCAGAACACTGGAGTGGGCTGCTATGCCCTCCTCCAGGGAATCTTCCGGACCCAGAGATCAAACCTGAGCCTCTTACATCTCCTGCATTGGCCGGTGGGTTCTTGACCACTAGCTCCACCTGGGAAGCCCAACATGGCACCTAAGCCAGCAGCAGATGCTTTGCTGGGTGTTGGAGACTCCAAGAGAAATACATTACTCACCAACCCTGGCTGCCAGTCTCTGACGACAGCTAGCAAGCTGGGCTGTGAATCGAAATCGCCTGAAGCGGGTGCTAGACACACAGCAGGCCACATCTCATCCTGAGAATCTGGGGTGGGGTCTAGAAATCTATATTTTTAAAGAGCACCACCCTTGGGCACCCCTTCCCCCAAGACACACACCCTTGCCTTGCGGAGACTGAAACCTAAGATAGGCTTTATTCCCAAGGCAGCCCGAGCTTACACTTGCCCAGTTTACACTTGCCTTCCAGTTTGCATGGCTCTATGGCTTTTCCTTCCTCCATGGGGAACTTCCAAACTCTGCATTTCTATAACCTTTCTACTTCTTTCCAGCTGGAAACTCTGGAATCAGATTGGTCCCCAATTCCTACATATTTCCTTCCAAATTCCCTCAGCACAGCCCCTTGACCTAGTACCCCACCCGCCTCCCAGCCTAGATTGTTACAAGAGTTACTAGGTCTTTCTACTAACCCAAAGTCTCCCAAACTTGAAGCATTCACCTGCCTCCTTTACAATTTTTTGGTCATATCTGCATACCACCTGTTGTATAATTTACCTAAGCATTTTCCTTAAATCAACATTAAAAAATCCCAAATATTTATTTTAAAAGAAAAGTTTCTGGAATTGAAAGTAGTAATGCAAAAAGATAGGTGCATGCGAAAGTTTGCAGCAGCACTATTCACAAAAGACAAAAGATGGAAACAACTCAAGTGTCCATTGACAGATGAATGGGTAAGGAAAATGGCCACACACTGGAATAGTATGCAGCCAGAACAAGGAATGAAGTTCTGACACATGCTACAACAGGGTTGAAACTTCAAGATGTTATGCTAAGTGAAAAAAGCCAGACATAAAAGAACAAATATTGTATTAATATAATTCCACTTATATGAGGCACTTGGAGTAGTCGAATTCATTGAAACAAAAAGTAGAACAGTGGGGACTTGCCTAGCAGTCCAGTGGTTAAGAATCCACCTTGCAAGGCAAGGGGTACAGGTTCAATCCCTGGTTGAGGAACTAAGATCTGACATACAAAGAAACTAAGCCCGTGGGCATCAGCTATGGAGTTCGAGTGCTTTGGAGCCTGTATGCCACAACTAGAGACTCCATGTTCTGCATCCCCTGCATGCCACAACTAAGACTCATCACAGACAAATAAACATTTATTTTGAAAAACATAGAAGGGTGGTTACCAGGGGCTGGGGGCAAGGGGAGAACGAGGAGTTAGAGCTTAACGGGGACAGAGTTTCAGTTTGGCCCATGTAAAAGTTTGGGAGATGGATGGTGGTGATGGCGGCACAACATTATGAATGTGCTTTATGCCATTGAACTGTACACTTCAAAATGATTTTCTTGGTAAATTTTATGTTTAAAACAGAAGAAAACTTTCTATCACTCTCTTGCATGAAAAACAAAAAGCAAAACCACTATCTCACTTGCCATTGAAAACAAAACGCTATTGAATTAATGTCAGTTGCCCTTCCACTTTGTTACATTAGTATTAGACTGCTGCTAACATGCCTACTCAGGCTTCCCTGGTGGCTCAGATGGTAAAGAATCCACCTGCAATGTGGGAGACCTGGGTTCGATCCCTGGGTTGGGAAGATCCCCTGGAGGAGGACATGGCAACCCACTGAAGTATTCTTGCCTGGAGAATCCCCATGGACAGAGGAGCCTGTCAGGCTATAGTCCATGGGGTCACAAAGAATCGGACACGAATGAGCAACTAAGCACAGCACAGCAACGTGTCTACTCACAAAAAAGGAGGATTAAAAGAGAAACAGAAAAGCACCGACGTCTTTCCTTTGAGAACCAGTGTCAATCAAGATCTCTCTTGAGAGTTGTCTTTGGACCACGGATCACCTGTGGATTCCCTGGTGGTTCAGCGGTAAAGAATCTGCCTGCCAATACAGGAGATGCAGGTTTGATCCCTAAGCTGGGAAGATCCCCTGGAGAAGGAAATGGCAACCCACTCCAGTATTCTTGACTGGGAAATCCCATGGACAGAGGAGCCTGGTGGGCTACAGTTCATGGGGTCGCAAAAGAGTCGGACACGACTTAGTCAGTAAACAACAAGGGATCACATATGAGTCAAAGCCTGTGGAGACACAGGGGCGTGAGCTCATGATGACCACTCAGATCTCTCTGTACAATCCTGCTAGAATCTGTGAGGGGTACACCAGGCACATGTGTATTCAAAGTGCTCTTGTGCAAGGCAGGAAATCATCAGGAAAGCACTCATATCTTATCCATCTTGTAGAAACTTCTTGGAAGGGGAAGTCACTTACCCAGGGGGACTGATGCCAAGTCTGAAATCCAAGTCTGTGAGCTTCACCCTCTTCCTCACCGATCACCCAAGACTGACTCCTGGCCCCGGAGCAGGGCCCCTGTGCTAACTTTCTGATTCTACTCTTCTCAAGGTACTAGATGCCAGGTCCCTGCCATCAGACTTTGCTGTATCAACAAGCCTCCCTCTGACTATCCAGGCCCTGCCCTGCATTTGTGGAGGCTCACGTCTTTGCCCAGGTACCAGATGGACCCTCAGGGGACCTGGATGCAGATTCTCAGTCTGCTAACAACTTGGCCACGGGGTCTTTGACAAAACTCCTTGGGAAGTCCCTAGAGGTTTGTAACATGGAGAAGGTACAGCGGTTGGACCACATCAGTGCCTTTCAACATATGTGTGACCTCTGGACCCCTGAGACAGGAGACACACACACACACCACACACACACACACACACCACACACACACCACACTCACACCACACACACACACACACACCATATGACCCCTGGACCGCTGAGATAGGAGACACACACACACACACACACACCCACACACACACCCCACACACACCCACACCCACTGAGATAGGAAACACACACACACACACACACATACCCCCACCCCCCCACACACACAACCACACACACACCCATA
>SJYQ01027888.1:0-22956 GCA_006410935.1 Redunca redunca
GAATGTCCCCTCTGGAAAGTAAATAATACATACAACACAAACTTAATTCTTATGCCTGGAAAGTTCTGCTTAGATTATTTGTTACAGACAATGTTAATGGAAGCCTTTGATTCTCTGGGCCTGCTCTGGAAATGGTGTGAAACAAACGCAACCCTGGAAAGACTGCCGAACGTGTCTCCTAATTGTGCCATTTATATACAAGGCCTTATTAGGCAATGGGAAAAAAGTCTTTGTGCAATTTCATCAACTGTGATCTGGAAAGTATTAAGAGCCACACCCTCCTCTCAGAACTTCCCTCTTCCCACACAAAGCTTTTTCCTTTCGAAAACGAGACCTTCATTTATAAAAGAAACATGTACTCCTTTCTCCAATTATAGTCTACCACTAAATCCATTTTCCATCAGGTGAAAGTCAATCCTTTGTTCTGAATGACAACATGAACGTTCATGGAACTGGTAATTTTTGCTAGTGAATCATGCCCCAGAACAAGGGTAGGATTGATGAGCTGCTTTAAATCTGTCCTGGAGCAAGTCCAGATGAAGGAGCACCCAGAGGAAATCAAATACACAAAGAAGACAGGAACAGGAAAATCAGCATGTGTTTAGTGCTACATTAGGAGATTGTCTTACTTATAGTCATTTCTACATGCTAAACACTTTACAGGTATTTTAGCATTTAATACAACAACCCCATTAAGATAAAGTAATAGTATTATCCCTATTTTAAAACAAGGAAACCTTGGAATGATTAAATAGGGACTTCCCTCTTGGTCCAGAGGCTAAGACTCCACACTCCCAGTGCAGGGGGCCCAGGTTCAACCACAGGTCAGGGAACTAGATCCCACACATGGCAACTAAGACCTGGCACAATCAAATAAATAAGTAGATAAAAATAAATATTAAAAAAAAAGAATGATTAAATAACTTGCTTATGGTCACAAACTGAACCGTAGTCTCAGACTCTATTTACTAAATATTCCTTTTTGTTGAATCAACTGTAGATCCTGGGGATCTTGAAGATTCTCTCTCACTTTTTCCAAATTCATGGTGATTTAAAAATTCATATGCACAACCTTGCCAGTCCCTGTCTGCCAGCACCTCAGCCTCCTCTCTTCAGCGATTTTGTTCTTTCACCCTACCTATGCCAGAGGTCAGCTGTGACTCCCCAAATATGTTTCCTCTCCTTCCTGGGCAGATGACACTTCCCCTACTCATCCGTAGTCAGATGTGGCATCGTGACTGAGTTCTGCATGAAGGAATATGGAAATTGGCCTCTGCTTGCTCTATTATCTACAGCCATGTGGAGAGTGTTCAAGGCCCTTGAACAGCACTGTCCAGTAGAAAGATCACATGTGATTTTAAATTTTCTAGTGGTTGCTTTAAAACATACACACACACAAAGAAACAGGGGAAACTAATTTTTTTTTAATTAACTAATTTATTTTTGTCCGTGCTAGGTCTTTGTTGTGACTCGTGGGTTTTCTCTAATGTGATATATGGGCTTCTCTCTGCAGTGGCTTTTCTTGTTGGGGAGCATGGGCTCTAGGCATGTGGGGCTCAGTAGTTGTGGTACACAGGCTTAGCTGTCCCACAGTGTTTGGATCTTCCTGGATCAGGGATCAAACCTGTGTCCCCTGCATTGACAAGTGGATTCTTAACCACTAGACCATCAGGGAAGCCCCTGATTTTAATAATATATTTTATTTAACCCAATATGTCAAAAACATCATCATTTCAACATGTGATCACTAAAAATTATTAGAGATATTTTGCATTCTTTTTTCATATTAAGTCTTTCAAAAATGGTAATTTATACTTTTAGCACAAATCAATTCAGATGTTAAGTTCCCATAAAAATATTTGATTTAAAAAAAAAACCTTGATTTTAATTCAGTTTCTTTGTTGCACAACACACATTTCAGGTGCTCAGTACTGAAAAGTGTGGGCCTAGAATCTGAGCTGCTATGGAAAGAGCCTAGGATGCCAAATGACTTTAGGGAATCAACTTTCACCCCCACCTCCTCCATACGCATATGACTATGGTGTAAGCAAGAAGCAAATTTTGTGTGCCAAGCCACTAAGATTTAGGACTATTTGTTACAGCAGCTAGTCTGACCGATACACAACAACAGCCACACCTGGTGTTACCAATAGCTCTGCTTCCTCTTTAAGTGCCATTTCAATGTTCCTCCTCTTCTCACTTGCTATACTTTCAGCTCCTTTTCTCTCATACCAAAACTCTAATAATTTGCCACCCCCACTTTCCTCCTCACCCAGGGACCCTCAGCCTCTGGTGTATCCCTTGTATACACCCTCAGCTCCCTTGTCCCTGCCTTCCTCCACTGTGCTTTCCTAGCAAAACCACACTGGGGTGAAGTCTACTTCATTTCCTGCAGCCAGTGAATGTGGACACACAGAACCAAACTGCCTCTCTTAAAATTAAATGACCAAATACTTTAATAGAGCATTTAGTGCTACTAGAAAATCATCTTACATTTCCATTCTACACTACTCTACCCCAATTTTTCTTTTCTTCAACCCTGCACATCTCCTGCCGTTCCCCTGTATCACTGTCTGACAGGCTACCTGTTTCCAGTGAGAAAACAGCAGCAGTCCAAAGAACCGTAAGATCCAAGTTTTATTTATGTTTAATTCATTTAAAAACTTGAAAGAATGTTTGAGGGGAGATGGATAAATTAGGAGGTTGCAGTTAACACATACACTATACATAAAATATAAATATGTATGCTTCCCTGGTGGCTTAGTGGTAAACAACCCACCTGTCAATGCAGAAGACTCAGTTTTGACCCCTAGGTCAGGAAGATCCCCTGGAGAAGGAAATAGCAACCCACTCCAGTATTCTTTCCTGGACAGGGGAGCCAAGAGGGGTACAGTCCATGGGGTTGAAAAAGTCAGACACGACTTAGCAACTAAAACAACAACCAAAAATATGTAAAACAGATAACCAACAAGGACCTACTGGATGGCAAGGGAACAACACTCAATATTTGTAATAACCTAGGAGATCCAACCAGTCCATTCTGAAGGAGATCAGCCCTGGGATTTCTTTGGAAGGAATGATGCTAAAGCTGAAACTCCAGTACTTTGGCCACCTGCGAAGAGTTGACTCATTGGAAAAGACTGATGCTGGGAGGGATTAGGGCAGGAGGAGAAGGGGACAACAGAGGATAAGATGGCTGGATGGCATCACCGACTCACTGGAAGTGAGTTTGAGTGAACTCCGGGAGTTGGTGATGGACAGGGAGGCCTGGTGTGCTGTGATTCATGGGGTCGCAAAGAATCAGACAGGACTGAGCGACTGAACTGAACTGAACTGATAAGGGAAAAGAATCTGAAAAAGAATGCTTACACATATATGTATGCATACATGCATGTGTGTGCATTTCTGCTCCGTGCACTTGTACAACCACACAAGTCAGCCTATGCATGCATCCCATCCCCTCTTACCTTTCACACAAACTTCCAGTAACTATTTTTCTCTTTCTTGCATCATTTGGTTTGCTTTAGATTTTTGAAAAATGCGTGTATACTTTTAAAAAATATATTTATTTATTATTTTTGGCTGACACAGTCTTTCTCCAGCTGTGGCAAGTGGGGGCTACTCTCTAGTTGCGGCGTGCGGGCTTCTCATTGTGGTAGCTTCTTTTGTGGAGCACAGGCTCTTGGGTACACCAGCTTCAGTAGTTGTGGCACATGGGCTTAGTTGCTCAGTGGCATGTGGCATCTCAATATCCAGACCAGGGAACAAATCTGTATTCCTGCATTAACAGGTGGAGTCTCAACCCCTGGACCACCCAGGAAGTTCCCAGTTTGTATATTAAAATATGGCAAAAAGCACCAATCTTAAGTGTAATGCTAGATGCATTTTTATATATGTATATACCTCACTGATTACCATCCATGTCCAGATAAAGAACATTTCTATCACTCCTGAAGTCTTTCCCATACATTTCATCCAAGTAAGTACCTGCTCAAGGGTATCCACCATTCTAATCTCTATCACCCTAATTGATCATGCAAATAAGACCTAATATAAATGGAATATGACAGAATATAATTTTTGTGCCTGACCATTTCATTTAACTTTATCCTGTGAGGTTAATTGCAAGTAGCAGGAATTCATCTTTTTTATTGCTGTGCAATATTCCATTTTATGAGTGCACAACAATTTATTTACCTATTTTACTGACTGTGGAAGATTTAAGATTGATACAAATTCCTTGACATTCCTCCCATTGAAAGATGGAGGGGTCTGTGTCCCCTTGAACTGGGCTGGTCTGTGACTGCTTTGACTAAGAGTATGGTGGTGGTGAGCTTAAGTTGCTTTCAGGCCTAGCTTTTAAGAGGTTTGGCAGTTCCTCTTTCCTTTCTCTTGGAGCCCAGAACCACCATATAAGAAGACTGACTATTCTAAAGGCACTATGCTTCATGAAAGCCCATGGAAAGTGGCTGAGAGTAGAAACAGAGAGTTTCTGGGACTTCCCTGGTGGTCCAGTGATTAAGAATCCACCTTCCAATGCAGGGGATGCAGGTTCAATCCCAACTAGGGATTGAATTAAGATCCCACGTGCCTTGGGGCAACTAAGCCTACACAACAGGACTAGAGAAGCCCAAGAGATGATGAAGACCCAGGGCAGCCAAAAAAGAAAGAGAGTTTCCTTGCCAGTCCCCACATGTTCAAATCATCCCACTGAGGAGGCTCCAGAGATCAGAGAGCAAAGATGAGCTATCTCTATTGTGCCTTGTTTTGATATCCTGACCCACAGAACCGTAAGACATAATAATACAGACATATTGTTATTTTAAGCCTCTAAGTTTGGGAATTGTTTGGTCCACAATAATTAATAACCAGGAAACTATTGTCAGATATTTGGATTATTTCCTGTTTCTGGCTTCTAGGAGTAAGGTGGTTACAAACATTCTTGCACATGTCTTTTAGTAGTTATAAGCATCATTACTCTTTGCTATGGGCTTCCTTAGTGACTCAGACAGTAAAGAATCTGTCTCCAATACAGGATACCTGGGTTCGATACCTGGGTCGGGAAGATCCCCTGGAGAAGAAAATGGCAACCCAGGCCAGTATTCTTGCCTGGAGAATTCCATGAACAGAGGACCGGGTGGGCTGCAGTCCATAATGTTGTAAAGAGTCAGACACAACTGGGGGACTAACATTTTCACTCTTGGGTCTAAGCATCATCACCAGTCTTTCCCTTTTCTAGATCATTCTCATCAATATACAAGAACACTCCCATCTTAAAGAAACATATTCTGAACCCCAGCTGCTGCCCCATTTCTTTACTCCCCTTACAGCAACACTTCTTGAGTTGTCTACACTTCCTGTCTTCACTTCTCTTCCTCCCCTGCATCTACTCCAGCCACACTTTCATCTCCTCTACTCCACAGAAAGAGCTCTTGTTAATGTCCCCAGGGCCTTTATGCTCCCAAATCCACTGGGTATTTATTGGTCCTCATTCTTACTCAACTTTTTCAGCAGTGTTGGACACACAGGATCTCTCTCACCTTGTTTCAGCACTTCTTCATTTAACACCTGTATAGACTCCACTCTTGATTCTGCTTCCACTTTTTTGGCCATTCCTCTTTAACCTCATCTCATCATTCCAAATCTCTAAAAGTTAATATCTCCCAGAGCGCTAGCCACACTCAATCGATATTCACACACAGTATCAAGGCTTTAATACCATCTATTTGCTGCTCATTTCCAAATTTATATTTCCAGCCTGTACCTCTTCCTTGACTTGTACTCAATTGCCCACTCTGATGGCTTTATCTCTTACCTCTCTTCTTCTCACCTTACCATGCTCCAGCTCCAGTGATCTCTTGCTTTCTCATGAACTCCCAAGTTTAACTGCACTTTGACTTTGCTGTTTCTGCTCTCTTGGAATGCTCTTTCCTACATCTGTGCATGGCCGGCTCATTATCTTTCAGGACTGAATGAGTGAACAAATGGATTATTTGAAAGATATGTTTCATAACTTCATATTTTTTCAATGTTAGTTCTTTATTTAAATGATTTATTTGCCGTGTTGGGTCTTCGTGGCTGCACGGGCTTTTCTCTAGTTGCCATGAGCAGGGGCTACTTTCCAGTTGGGGTGCATGGGCTTCTCACTGCAGTGGCTTCTCTTGTTGCGGAGCATGGGCTCAGGCTTCAGTTGCTGAGGCTTCAGGGCTCAGTAGTTGTGGTTCTTAGGCTCTGGAGCACAGCCTCTATGGTTGTGGTGCACGGGCTTAGTTGCTCTGTAGCATGCAGGATCTTCCCGGACCAGGGGTCAAACCCGTGTCTCCCACATTGGCAGATTGATTCTTTACCACTGAGCCATCAGGAAAGCTCCTGTTTCATAACTTTAATAGTGTTATTATTAGCATCTTTTTTACTAGTCTATATCTTGAATATAAAAATGAAGAGCATCTTTATATTCAAGGTATAGGCTTGAGAGCATTTTAATGACCTATTTAATACAACACAGAAATATAAAGAATAGTACAACAAATGCCCAGGGACCTCCCATCCCTTATTAATTCAGGTGAACTCCCTTGGGCCCTACCCACGATGGACAAACTGTATGACAGAATTTGCTTTCAGTGACTAATTTACATGGTTAATTAAAATCAAATCAACAAGGACAAGAGTCAATACATCACATATCCAGAAATAGTAACTGTATGGAAAAGGACATCTGATCCTTGCAGAGGTAAGTAGAAGTGAAGATTAAGGTGAGTCATGACGGGGGAATGGTGGGTGCAAATATCTGGAGTGCTCTTATGTGGGAAAGCGAGTGAATTTCTGCATCATTCCGGAATGTCTAAAGGGTAGATGCTGGATGCAGTCCAACACCAGCATGCTTGCCTTAACACTCAAGCAACTTCTGAATATTTTTTGTTTGTTTATTTAGGAAAGTTCTTCAGCCTCCCCACTCCCAATTCACTTGACTCATTTTCTATTTAGGGCCTAGAAGTTGGCTTGCAAACTTGACCCTTGGTCCAACCTTTGGTCTAGCAACTTCTTCCTTCACCATGACTGCATTTTCCTCCAGAAGGCTACCTCCAACCCTCTGGGCAAATACTTTACTGGGTTTGCCGGTACTTGCCATGGGACTTGGCCAAGGAAATCAAGTAGCTGGGGGTAGGTTTCAGCTCTATGAAGTGAGGGAGGTTGTCCTTCACTCTGTCCCTGGGCATGTGATAGAAGTGACTGGGAGCCACCTCTCCAAAGAAGCAAAGGGAACTCCTGAACTGGGGGTTCAGTGAGGGGACTGAAGGCCAGCACCTTTTCCAAATCTAATCTCCCAAGGGCCCAAGAACTGCTGATACAAAGAGGTCTAGGACTAACCAAGGATAGGATTCTTTATGTTGATGTCCATTTTGTATTCCAGAAAACAGTGATGGTGTTCCAGATTTAATCATTTTGAGTCTCTGTTTCTTTAGCTCTAAAAATTAGAAACATATGGGACTTCCCTAAATGTACTGTGAAGAACTTGCCTGTCAGTGCTAGAGACACAGGAGACACGGGTTCGATCCCTGGGTCGGGAGGATCCCCTGGAGGAGGGCATGGCAACCCACTCCAGAATTCTTGCCTGGAGAATCCCATGGACAGAGGAGCCTGGTGGGCTACATTCCATGGGCTCACAAAGAGTCAGATGACTGGGCATACATGTATGCACTGTAGTTACATCCATGTTTTTATACATAAGTTAGTGGTCCAGGGACTTCCCTGGTAGTCCAATGGCTAAGACTCTGCACTCCCAGTGCATGGGGCTTGAGTTCAATCCCTGGTTGAGGAACTAGATCCCACGTGCTAAAACTAAGGCCTAGTGCAGCCAAATAAATAAATAAATAATTTAAAAAAGAAAAAAAGTTAGTGGTCCAGTGGTTACAACCCCATGCTTCCAATGAGGGGGCCTGGTTTCAATCCCTAGTCCAGGAACTAAAATCCCCCGGTGCAGTGCCATGCCCCACCCCCACCAAAATCAGGAAAAAATAAAAATACTATATACCATGGGAGTTGTTGTAAAAATTAAGAGATGTTTGCTTTGTAAATTGTAAAGCACTTGAAAATTTAAACAGGTCAAATTGTTGACAGTGGTAACCTCCAAGGAGTGGCCGTGAATAAAAATCTTTGAATTTTTTTTCAATGAGCATGTATTATTTGTTGTTCAGTTGCTCAGTTGTGTCCGACTCTCTGCAACCCCATGGAATGCGCACCAGGCTTCCCTGTCCTTCACCATCTTCCGGAGCTTGCTCAAAGTCATGTTCATCGAGTTGGTGATGCATCTAACCATCTCATCCTCTGTTGTCCCCTTCTCCTCCTGCCCTCAATCTTTCCCAGCATCAGGGTCTTTTCTAATGAGTTGGCTCTTTGCATCAGGTGGCCAAAGTATTGGAGTTTCAGCATCAGTCCTTCCAACGAATATTCAGGATTGATTTCCTCTAGGTTTGATCTTCTTGCAGTTCAAGGGACTCTTAAGAATCTTCTCTGACACCACATGTATTGGAGAAGCATGTAATACATTTGCAATAAAAATTAAAGATTTTAAAATATTACATATAGTATATACTGATTATGTAATTACATATGAACCCATAAATATGTTTCTATGAAGATATATACATCCTTTCAGTCTTTTTCTCCCTTTGGGATGATACTAATAGCCATCATGTTATAAAAAGAGTTAACATCACTCCGTGCTATTTTTTTTTTTTTCACTCCTTGCTATTAATTGAGGCTTCCCTGATGGCTCAGATGGTAAAGTATCTACCTGCAATGTGGGATACCCGGGTTCAATCCCTGGGTCAGGAAGATCCTCTGGAGGAGGAAATGGCAACCCACTCCAGTACCCTTGCCTGGAAAATCCCATGGATGGAGGAGCCTGGTATGCTACAGTCCATGGGATTGCAAAGAGTCGGACATGACTGAGCGACTTCACTTTCCTTTCCTTTTCCATGCTATTAAACATTCTTTAATAACATTCTTATGGTTCCTTATTGTCTGAGTTGACTCCAGTTTTTCCATATTATAAACAATACTGTGATGAATATTCTTGTGTCTATTTCTAATTATTCCCTTAGGATGGCTTCTTTTGACTTTAAAAAAATGTGCAATGTGAGTGTTGTGCGTTAAGTTTTATCTGGGGCAAAATGGGGACTGCAGCCTGGGATATAGCACCTCAGATAGCTTTTAGACACTGCTCCGAGGCAGCAGAAGGTCAAGATATAGGTGACTTGGCGAAAATGGAGTACGTGCAATCAAGCACATACTTTTTGCAGAAGGTTTCTGCTAGTCACAAAGAGCAGTCATCACTAGGAAGGATTTTAGTGTTCTTCTAGATGTGAGGAGATATAAGAATTGGGCTCATAAAAATCAGCTCCTGAAAATAACTATCTGAAGACCTGTTTTGCCAGTCCCCACGCCTACCCCAGTACAGAGTGCCTCATTTCTGCTCTCCACCCTAAACTCCTTTCAGGGTATGTTGAAAATCAACAGCTATAGCAGCACCTGACCTAATCCTTGTAGAGGTAGATGGCAAGTGCCAATTTGCAGTTGACACCACTTTCTAGAAGTAGAATTGCAAGGTCAAAGGGAAAGCTTGTTTTCCAGGCTTCTGATCCTGTTACCAAAAAGCCTTCAAGAAAGATGGTACCAATTATGTTTCTGCCAGCAGCGTACTGCCCAATGAATTGAAACAATGAAAATGCAAGATAAGTGACAGCAGCTGGATGGTTTCTCTGGTGGGTGACCCAGGAAACATTGAGTTGAGGAGGGAGATTCGTCGGCTGGTACAGACCCTGTAGGGAAGTCTTATTCTACTAGAGCCTTGTCATTCATTAACTACTTGAAGCCTCTGTGGTTCATTTCCCCAGTGAGAAGTCCATTGGGTCAGATACACCGTCTCCACTGTGGCACCAATTGGCATGATCAGGAGAGGAGACAGTCCCTCCAGTTCACCCAGGGCCACCTTCTCAGAGCCAGGTTGATAGAGTGAACTGGTGGCCTAGTCAGCCTGGCCAGCTTCCTGCATGGCCCGAGGTTAGAATGAGCCTCTTTATTTCTGGCCTCACTGTCTTTCACCCCCAAACTGTCTGAAAACTGGCTGTAGATCAGGCCCTGCAAGGGAGAAGCCCAGCCCTTTCCCCTTTCCTTGTGGATCCTTCCTAAGCCCCAACCTCACTTGAGGTTTTTATGAACCTGGGCCCAGTCGCATTGGCAGTAGAAACAAGCTCAGCACTTTCTCTCTTATTTCCATCCCCCCGCCCCCACCACCCAAGAGCTCAAGACCTGGAGGAAATGAATAAAAATTCTTCTCATGCTTTCAGGTATTTCTTGTTGTTGCAGTTATCAGAAGTCAAATCTGAAGTGGGGAGGAAGGGAGGCCTTGGGAAGTTTTTGACCTCTTGTTTCATCAATAGGTTTTGGTTCTCAGCTTATACTATAATGCTTTGACATTTCCAAGCTAAACAAGAGATAATGTGGTGGGAGTGGGATGGTTTGTGTTGGGAAGAAAGTATCATTTCTGGATAAGAGAGATATATAACATCTATGGATTAGTGAAGAATACCACAGGAATCAATACCCTAGGAGTCTTCACCATGGTATCCATTAATAGCCCCAAAGTGGAAGAATCCCCATGCCTATCCACAGTAGAGCAGATAAATAAACTGTGGCATATTCATGCAATAGAATAGTATACAGCAATGAAAAAGAACACATTCTATGTACACAGAATATGGATGGCTCTCAAACACATAATGCCAGGTGAAAGAAGTCTGATCCAGAAGAATACATATCATATGACCCCATTTATACCAAATTAAATAATAAGCCAGATGTAACTGTAGTGTTTAGGAATGCCTATTGGGTAATATACTACTAAGAAAAGTAATAAGTGATTTTCATTAAAGTCAAGATAGTAGTGACCTCCGGTAGAACAGAAGGAGATTGGGAGGGAGCCTGAGGGGGCTTCTGGGTGCTGGTGATGAGCTATTAATGCTTTTTTTTTTTTCATTGAGGTATAGTTGATATACAATATTTATGTTTCAGGTATACAACATAGTGATTCACAATTTTTAAAGGTTACATTTCACTTTTAGTTATTATAAAACTTTGGCTATATTCTTCCTGTTGGAGAATATATCCTTATAGCTTATTTATGGTGATAAGCTATTTCTTGACCTGGGAGGTAGTTTTATGGATTTTTACTTTATAATAATTTTTTAGGCTTGCATTCTATGGTTTTCCCATTTTTAGGTATACCTGTTGTTTTTCACAATTTGAAAAGTGTGTTTGTTGGTTTTATGTCTGTGTATATTTAGAAAGATTTAGTTCAGTTCAGTCACTCAGTCGTGTCCAACTCTTTGCGACCCCACGAAAGGCAGCACACCAGGCCTCCCTGTCCATCACCAACTCCCAGAGTTCACTCAGACTCACGTCCATTGAGTCAGTGATGCCATCCAGCCATCTCATCTTCTATCGTCCCCTTCTTCTCCTGCCCTCAATCCCTCCCAGCATCAGAGTCTTTTCCAATGAGTCAACTCTTCACATGAGGTGGCCAAAGAACTGGAGTTTCAGCTTTAGCATCAGTCCTTCCAATGAACACCCAGGACTGATCTCCTTTAGAATGGACTGGTTGGATCTCCTTGCAGTCCAAGGGACTCTCAAGAGTCTTCTCCAACACCACACTTCAAAAGCATCAATTCTTCGGCGCTCAGCTTTCTTCACAGTCCAACTTTCACATCCATACACGACCACTGGAAAAACAATAGTCTTGACTAGACGGACCTTTGTTAGCAAAGTAATGTCTCTGGTTTTTAATATGCTGTCTAGGTTGGTCATAACTTTCCTTCCAAGGAGTAAGCGTCTTTTAATTTCATGGCTGCAATCACCATCTGCAATGATTTTGGAGCCCCCCAAAATAAAGGCAGCCACTGTTTCCACTGTTTCCCCATCATGAAGTGATTGCTATTTACTGGGGTCAGGCACTAGCTGAAGCAAACATTCCATGTGATGTATTTCAAGGACCCCTCTGAGGCCACACTTGTTAGACTGCTCTGGTGAAGGACTATTAGGACTGTGTGATAGGGCAGAAAAAGGAGAGCAACCCAACTGCTAAATCACAAAGCTGTTGACATTCTCATCTACTCTACCTTCTCAAAGACTAGAGCAGGGGAATCACAAAAGAATTGTTCCTGTGTAAAAGGTGGAGGATAATCTATTAGAAATCATGAAATCAAATAGACCAGAGTCACAACTTGTCCAAGCCTGAGAGATCTCTAAAACAGTGAAATAATCCCCCTTCTTTTAGGGCTTTAGGGAAGGATATGTGAGCTGATTGGTAGAGAGCCTGACACATGAAGATGATAAATGGTTGAAGTATTATCCTCATTTTATTCAAGAAGACACAGAGCCCAGGTCTGGCTGGGACTTGCCCAAGGTCACCCAGTAACAAGGGGAGGACTAGAGAGTCAAGCCTGGGCATTTCCCTTCTGGAGCCCAAGGCACACACCACCACCCCACCTCTCCCACTGATGGCTGTGTTGTAATAACAGTTTCCTCTGGGAGCTCAGGGGAGGGAGCAGGTACATGGGAAGCCTTGTCACAGAGGATGTAACTTTTGAACTGACCCTTGAAGAAGATGAAGGATATGTCAGGCAAAAGAGAGAGCACAGATCAGTCTAGGAGGCATGACAATTTGTAGAATCACAGGGAAATGGTGGGTGATTAAGTCCCTGAACTACTCTAAGTGTTAAATACTACATATATGGGGGTGAAGGTAAGAAGAGTTGCCTTGTTAATCAACAACAATCCAATATAAAATGAAAAGCTAAAAGAAAAAAAGAATAACTGCCCTGCTTATTTCAAAGTGTTATTCCAAGGATTGAAGAAGAGCATATTTGAAAGTTCTTTATAAATTATTCAGAATTATGCAAATATACACACACCTGTGTGCACGTATGTGCATGCACATGTATACTCTAGGGAAAATTTTAAACTTGGCTCCTGTCTGTGGGTAAAAACAGAAATCATGACCTCACCTTTTGCCCTATGGAGACCACTCCCAAGCCTGGAGCACGGGGTGTTAAAGGAAATTCCCTGAAAGATACTTAGCACATCCAGTGAAGCCTACACACACACACACACACACACACACACACACACGTATATATAACCTTGGTCAGGTTACCTAAGATCTTGCCATCTGTAGACCAGATGTTGGTAGTTAGAATCTATCGTTAATAAGCACTGTATTTAAAATACATATATTTTATTTTTGTTCATTTATGTATTTGACTGCCTTGGGTCTTAGTGCTCAGGATCTTTAGTTACAGTATGGGAACTCTTAGTTGTAGCATGGAGGGTATAGTTCCCTGACCAGGAATTGAACCCAGGCCCCCACATAGTCTGGGATCACATAGTCTTAGCCACTGGACCACCAGGGAAGTGCCAAGCATGGAATTGTTAACACAAACTCCAGGATGTCTAGTATCTGTTGGCAGCACATTTCAGAGGGCAAAGTTGAGCTTATATTCTATGGAAACTCTATGAACAAAGGATTGACTTCATTAGCAAAATCATCCACATGCTCCCTGGCATTTTGTGATCCTCTCAAAGTGTTGATAGCTAACACTTCTTCTGTGCTTACTATGTGTCAGATACTTTTATAAGTACTTTATGTGATTTCTTACTATTAAATTAATAATTATAAAAATATTATTAATAATCACAACAATCCTGTAAGATATGATACTTTGCTCACCTCCATTTTACAGATGGGGCGATCTTAGGTAATCTGACCAAGGTTACATAGCTAGAACAAGGTGGATTTTAAACCCAGGCAGGTCTGATCCTAGAGTCCACGTGCTTATCCATGTCCCTCCACTATCTTCAGCCTGGTTAATTTATCAATAACAGTGACCATTTATAGAAAGTGATTATTTACTTTATCTTTTTCAAATTCACCCTAGAATCTCTACACTTCTTAAAGTCATTACCAGTTGGTAAATTCGTTACCGGTTTTGAATTCAAGGCAACACAAAGAATACAGATGAACATCACCGGTATTTCTGAGAGGCATTCCCAAATGTTTATTTACTTGTTCAAAGTTTTGAGAGTTTCGAAAGGTATAAAAATGTGTTGACCTAAAAATAATGCACAACATGGGAATTGTGAGTTAAGATTTATTTGGGGCAAAATGAGGACTGCAGCCCAGGAGACAGAACCTCAGATAGCTCTGAGAAACTGCTCCAAAGAGGTAGAGGCGAAGGTCAGTATATAGGTGATTTTGGTGAAGGGGAAACACATGCAATCAAGCACATTTTTTTTTTTGCAGGTTTCTGCTAGTGTCATGAAGGTTTCTGCAAGTCATGAGGAGCAGTCATTACCATGAAGGATTTCAGTGCTTTTCTAGATTTGAGGAGATACAAGAATTGGGCTCATAAAAATGGCTTCCTGAAAATATCTCTCTGAAGACCTGTTCTGCCAGTCGCCCTCCCCACCCCAACCCTGCCCTGAGCGCAGAGTGCCTCATTTCTGCTCTCCACCCTGAACTCCTTTCAGGAGATGTTGACAATCAGCACATGAATTAATCCTTGTAGAAGTAGATGGTAAGTGCCAGTTTGTAGCTGGCAAATGGCTGACCCATGGTCAAGAACTTTGGGAAATAAAGGAGAGGGGAAACAGGTAAGAATGAATGAAGCTCTGTGATGATGGTGAAGCAGAGAAGAGAATGGAGACAGAAGAATCTGAGAATGATGTAGAGTTGAAGTATCATGGGCCTCATCTGAGCAGAGTTAATAGGCACAATTCCCGGTAACACGCAATGCTGAAGACGGCATTATGGACTTCAACAGAAATAAAGATGTTTAATTAATATCCAACAAGGTATGCCAGCACAGCTCAAAAGTACACATGGATAGGTAAAGATAATTTAGTTTGCTTGCCCAGGCTACTCTATAACCTTTTTTATTTTTTAACTTTTATTTATTTTGCTGTGCTGGTTCTTCACTGTGGCATGGTATTTTTAGTTGTGGCATGTGGGATCTTAGTTCCTAGACCAGGGATCAAACTCAGGCCCCTGCTTGTGATCTCTGAGTCTCAGCCACTGAACTACCAGGGAAGTCCCCCTAACTTTCCTTTCTAAATTGCCTTCTGAGCTTCAGCCAGAGTGGATGAATTGGCAACTGCTCCATGAGCTGTGCAGAGTCCAGAGCTGACACTGCTGTGCCCTAAAGAAAGGGAAAGGTGTCCAGGCTCTCTATCCCCCAACTCATAGTCCCAGAAATCACAGAACCTGTAAACCACGGCTCTTTTCTGCTACAGATGATTAAAGACATGCCTTACCTGGGTTGTGCGCCTGACAGGCGTTGGCACCAGAGTGTGCGTGTGTGTGTGTGTGTGTGTGTGTGTGTGAGTTCAGATGCTCAGTCATGTCCAACTCTTTCTGACTTCATGGACTATAGCCCGCCACGCTCTTCTGTCCATGGGATTTCCCAGGCAAGAACACTGCAGTGGGTTGTTATTTCCTTCTCCAAGGGATCTTTCTGACCCAGGGAGCAAACCCAGGAGGGATCCCAGGGATCAAACCTGTGTCTCTTGCGTCTCCTGCATTGGCAAGTGGATTCTTTACCACTGTTCCACCTTTGGTACTGGAGAAGGTGATGGCAGCCCACTCCAGTACTCTTGCCTGGAAAATCCCATGGATGGAGGAGCCCGGTTGGCTGCAGTCCATGGGATCGCGAAAAGTAGGACACGACTGAGCGACTTCACTTTGACTTTTCACTTTCATGCACTGGAGAAGGAAATGGCAACCCACTCCAGTGTTCTTGCCTGGAGAATCCCAGGGACGGGGGAGCCTGGTGGGCTGCCGTCTATGGGGTCACACAGAGTCGGACACTACTGAAGCGACTTAGCAACAACCTTTGGTACCAGTGAGGTTTTTCTTCAATCAGAAAAAAAAAAAAGAAAAGAAAAAAAATTGGCAATTGACACAGCTAAGAAAACAAGCTGAGAAGAGGCCAGAGAATAGTGGTTGGATGATTCATAAGGTGGGGCGCTCCTTTCTTGGCCAAAAAAAAAAAAATTATTATTATAAGATTGTAATCTGCTGGTGGCTGTCTTGTTCTTTAATGACTAGGCTTTCCTTCAGAATTCTAACTGTAGGTTAGGTCTGGAAAAGAGAAAAAAGTTGAAACGAAGGACTTTTATTATGATCCGGTGTCTTACCTCTGTCTTCCCTCTTTGTGAGCGCTGTGGACAGGACTGTGTTGCCCGTCTTACAATTGAATCATGGTTGCACCTTCCCAGGTGATATAGTTCATTATATTTCGCCACCTTGGAAGACACGAGAAGGAAAGAGACTTTAAATTTCTGCCTCGGTTTGCTCCAGAGAGACCTGGGGATTGTTTGCGGGTTACTTGATTTCCAGGTCCAGTAACTTTTTCCTCTGCTATTGTGAGCTCTTTCATTGTTTCCAGCAAATAATAGTCCAGGAGCAGCCAGGACTTTTTCTTTTTGACAGGAAGACCCCAGGAATAGCTGTCAATTAGTAACCATTCACAAGGTACAATTGCTGGGTATCTGTCATCGTTTCCAGTACTGTTGAAGAGCTGAAAGTTTGGACATCCAGCTCTATCTAGATTAAGGAGGGGGAAATCGCACACATTGTTCTCTCAGGCTATTCCAGAAGAAGTTTTGCTTTAAGAATAGTAGCTCCTATCAACAATCAGAAAAGAAGTTTAAGAAACATGAAGTTCCATAAAAATCCTTCCATTAAGAGGACATGAGCAGTGATGGGAGCATGAGCAGGGGGTGCAGGTATGGAAAAAAAAAGCCACAGATTCCAGTCACACCTGTGCTCCTGGAAAATTGGGTGGGGACCAGCCTGGCCTGAAAGGACTGATTATTATTACTCTCTAAATATGTGTTTGCTTATTTGGTTGTGCTGGCTCTTAGTTGCAACATGAGGGATCTAGCTTTCTGACCAGCGATGGAACTTCATTTGGAGCACAGAGTCTCAGCCACTGGACCACCAGGGAAGTTCCCTGGAAGGAATTAATTGATTCGATTTCACTTCCGGGATTAAAAATAAGGGATGTGCTGATAATCTATGGTTAAATTGAGTTTGGGGGCATTATTTACCTGGACTTAAACCTGGAATCTTTATTGTATTTGTGGTGTGTCTTTTGTCTAGTTATTTCACCTCCTAGTGCCTTTTTCTCTTGTCATTTCATTTTTTGTTTTTATTAAAGTGGTACATATCCACAATTTTTAAAAGTCAAATGGTTCTTCAAGGTCACTTGTAAAAAACATAGCTTTGTGGTCCATTTCTCCCTCTATTCCTATTTTCATCTAGCTGCTTTTTTGAGTATATCCATATTGCTAAATCATTTATAAATTTTTTTTTTCTGATTGAACATCTGTGTAAGGGATAAAGATTTTGTCCTCTTACTTATTTGCTCCTTTAAACCACATGCATATGTCTTTCCCCAGTCTTCCTGTATATAATTTTTAGTTTGATCTATGTTTAGTTTTTAGATTATTGCGACTGTGGCAAGTGTCTTCTTAACTTAAATGTAAAATGGGGAGGGGTCAAATCATGAATTAATGAAAAGCGTGGAGTAAAGTGCTCAGCAGATGTTACAGAAATTCCAGAAAGTTTTCAATAAGCTATCCAACCTTGGGGCTGAATTTTCTCATCGGTAAAATTCAGGAGTTGGATCAGATAAGGTCTGAACTGACCTTAAAGATCTTGATTTACTATGTACATTCTTTGCATTTTCCTAATGGAAATTCTGAGGCATACATACAATAGTACCTGTTAGTGATACAAGGCAGCCTAGCAACAATCAGGTTGAGTAGTTTCCTATTATCTTATCAGAAGATGATTGCCCGCAGTTCATAGGAGTAGACTGGTATAACATTTCCAGAGGTCAACCTGGCAATACTTATCCAGTCTCAAGATTATACCTCTAAATCCCATTTCTCGGAGTTTATCCTAGAACAAGAATAAGTAATAATTGAGGATGTTGCAAGATAGCTACAAGGATATTCATTACAGGATTATTTCTAATAAGGAACTGAAAAAATATTGATAATCAAAACAGAGGATTAGTTAAATTATGGTACATATACCATATGAAATTAAATGCAGTTGTTACCATGAGTAAGAAGGAATGTTTCCACATGAGAAGAGCTTATAATACATTGTTTAATGAAAAACACATTCTCAATATAGATACTAAGACCCCAGAGTAGTTAAAAACCAATATATATCTCCCCACCAAATAGTCTACCAGATCCACCAAATATGTAACCAGTCCACTAAATGTATCCACCAGAATCTACCAAAATATAAATGAGAAATGGCAGCCCACTCCAGTGTTCTTGCCTGGAGAATCCCAGGGACAGGGGAGCCTGGTAGGCTGCCGTCTATGGGGTTGCACAGTCGAACACGACTGAAGCGACTTAGCAGCAACTTAGCAGCTTAAGATAGTGGTTCTTTTTTGTATTTAGTTTTTAAAAAAAAACAACTAATTTTATCCAGTGACTATGTTGTCCTTTTTTCTGGACTTTTTGTTCTGGAAAAATTGAAACATAAACAAAAAGTAGAAAAAGCTGTGATAACCCTCCTCTTCACCATCTACCCATCATTGAATTTCAGTGATTATTAATCTATCACCAGTCTTGCTTCATCTTGTATTATTTTTTTTAAACAAGTTTTATTTACTTTTAGTTTTTTAAAGTCTTTATTGACAATATTGCTTCTGTTTTATGCCTTGGTTTTTTAGCCAAGAGGCATGTGTGATCTTAGTTCCTTGACTAGGAATGGAACCCACACTACCTGCACTGGAAGGCGGAGTCTTAACCGCAGGACTGCTGGGGAAGTCCCATATTACTTTTTAATAGGAAAGGAAAACATCCCTGGAAAAAAATTCCTAAGACTCTCATCTCAGCAGAGGTATTACTATTCATTGCACTCCAACTACAGGACAAATAATGGGCTTCCCAGGTGGCACAGTGGTAAAGAATCCGCCTGCCAATCAAGGGTCGGGGAAGATCCCCTGGAGTAGGAAATGGCAACCTGCTCCAGTATTCTTGCCTGGAAAATTCCAAGGACAGAGGAGCCTGGAGGGCTATAGTACACAGGGTTGAAAAGAGTTGAACGTGACTGAGTGACTGAGCACACACACAGCACACAGGACAAATAACAAAGACATCAGTTCAAAATTCACAGTGGTCCAGAGCACAGCATTTTAAATCATATCAGGAGCAGTTCTCCACAGACCTAGGCCAGGTGTTTTACCTGGCAAACATCCCAGTCAAGACTGGCTTCTGGTACAAGTACAGAAACTCAGGGCTGCCAAGTGAAGGTGGGAAGAGGTTGGCTCTTGTGATCTCACAGGGGTAGGGGTTGGGGTGGGGGAAGGAGGGCAGACAGAGGCAAAGGTCCCTCGGGCCTCAGGCCTAATCTTAGCAGTCACAGAAAGAGCAGCACACAGGCTCTCAGCGATGGGAACGGGAGTCCCACTGCTGTCAGCCATAGAAACGGGAGTGGCCTCTGTATGATGGTCCTTGGCTCAAGTCACTTCTCTGTGACCTGGGGGCAAAGAGCCAGGGCCATATGGAGATAGTTAGAGGTTGTAACAGTAATATTACAATAATACTAATAATAGCAACAGCTTATAAACATACAGTATCTGTTCTGTGCCAGGCATTGTCCAAACACTGTGTATATATGCACTCATCTCAGGCTATGGTTTTTCCAGTGGTCATGTATGGATGTGAGAGTTGGACTGTGAAGAAAACTGAGTGCCGAAGAATTGATGCTTTTGAACTGTGGTGTTGGAGAAGACTCTTGAGAGTCCCTTGGACTGCAAGGAGGTCCAACCAGTCCATTCTAAAGGAGATCAGTCCTGGGTGTTCATTGGAAGGACTGATGCTAAGGCTGAAACTCTGATACTTTGGCCACCTCATGCGAAGAGTTGACTCATTGGAAAAGACTCTGATGCTGGGAGGGATTGGGGGCAGGAGGAGAAGGGGACGACAGAGGATGAGATGGCTGCATGGCATCACGGACTACATGGACATGAGTTTGAGTGAACTCTGGGAGTTGGTGATGGACAGGGAGGCCTGGTATGCTGCGATTCATGGGGTCGGAAAGAGTCGGATATGACTGAGCGACTGAACTGAACCGAACTGAAGCCTCACAACAACTCTAAGAGGTGGGTGCTAGTATTAGCATCATTACCCTATTTTAGAGATGGGGAAAAAAGGCAAAAACAACAACAACAACAAAAAAAACCCAAGGTCATATGACTAGCAAGTAGCAGAATCTTGCTATGACTAGCAAGAACCAGAATCAGAATTCAAGTTTCAGTGCAATGATTCTATTGCTTGAGATTCTAAGCATCAGAAATATTGCACCTCTGGGAAATTCCCTGACAATCCAGTGGTTAGGACTTGGCACTTTCATGCTGGGTCCCAGGTTTGATCCCTGGTCAGAGAATTCCCATAAGCTATGTGGTGTGGTTAAAAAAAAAAAATTAAAAAGTGCCTCTGAGCATATATAATCCAAATCCAAAACACTAAATTCTGAAGTAGGATATGAAATTGTGTAAGTTTATCACAGTTTTTTCCTGTGATGACTTTGATTTTTCCCCTGCATGCTTTTCTCATGGTTTTGGTGCTGGCACCACTTTGTCTGCACTTGGATAACTAGTCCCAGGGTTTGGAAAGGGATTTTGGTGAGCAAAGAGAGAGCAGATGTAGTTCTACAGCCAAAGGTGTGTTGGGTGCCTCAGGCCCCCATAGGGTGTCTTCAGTCCACTTTGAGGACTCACTTTGGAAGTTCCGGCAGCAGCTGTAGAACTGAGAGTCCACTTTTTTTTAAGGGTGATTCACAAGTTCAATATATTTATTGTGGTGGTGGTTACACAATTATATATCTAATACAAACTTCATCAAACTGAACACTTACTGGTGAATTTTTGCATTTAATTTTTATTGAAGTTATATTGGTTTATAACATTATACAAGTTTCATGTGTACAACATTATTTTTCTACTTCTGGATAGCCTACAGTAAGCTCACCACCAAAAATTTAGTGTCTATCTGTCACCATCCAGTTGATCTCATTTACCCATTTCACCTTCCTCCCCACCTCCTGCCACTTCCTCTCTGGTAACCACTCCTCCATTCTCTGTTTCCGTGCATTTGTTTTCTGACAGCTCCTTCTGTAAAGGCATGCTGTGTATCCCTCTGGCTTTTCTTCTTCCTTCTTTCCTTCCCTCTTTTATTCTTTAAGTATGTTTGGCAGCAAGTAATCAGAACCTCTACTATCAGTGCAAATCAAAACCTTAAGTCTATTATCTTCTTCAGAAGTCTGAAGGTGGTAGGTTTGACAACTCAGTAGTATCATCCAGAACCTAGGCCCCAGGAATTCCCTGGTGGTCCAGAAGTTTGGACCCTGTGCTGTTACTGCCAAGGGCCTGGAAAACAGCCCCCCCCAAAAAAAAAAAAAAATAGGCCTTTCCATCTTGCCACTCAGCCTCTTCATGTGTTAGCTCTTATCCTCAGGTTCCTACCCTATGGTCTCAAGATGGCCACCTCAGGGCAAAGCATCATTGTCCCCTTACCACTTAAACATTAAAAAAAAAGAAGAGGACAAAGGGGTTTCTTTTTCCTGTGGTTCTTTTTATTCAAAACAAGGACCAAAAATTCTGTCCAAAAAACATCTCAAGAGGCATTTGCTTACTTCTCATTGGCCAGGGAGAGGTCACATGACCATGCCTAGACCAATTATTGGTAAAAAGGATGCTGGGCTTAGACCAATCAAGATTCATCTTCTAGGTAAAGGCATGCAGCTTCCCTGAGCAATATTTGGCATCTGTGTGCAAGGAAGGAGGAAAGATGGCTGTTGGGTAGGCTGCCTTTCTTTTCCTCTCATGTCCTTCCTCCCAAGACATGGTTTGCTAACTGATGCAATTCATAGTTATTTCTTTGCAGAATAATTGACCTTTGTATTTTCCTAATTCTCCTAAAGCCTCAGAAAATTCTCTAATTTCAAGACCAGAAAAAAATACATCTGATCTTGTATTAGTTTCCTATGTCTGCTGTAACAAATTACCACAAATTTGGTGACTTAACACAAATATATTCATTTACAGCTCTGGAGGCCAAAAATCCAAACTCTGTTTCATTGGGCTAAAAGTCACGGTATTGGCTGGGCTGGTTGCTTCTTGAGAATCCAAGGAGAGTCCATTTCCTTGCTTTCTTCAACTTCTGGTGGCTTCCTGTATTCCTTGGCTTATGGCCCCTTCCTCTGTCTTAACATGGGTTAACTGTACCAACAGCATCTGCTTCCGTGTATCCCAGTCTTCTCCTCTGACTGACTCCTTCTGCACCCCTCTTAGAAGGAGGGATGTGATTGTTAATTCAGGATAATCTCCATTTCTCAAAATTTTGTTTTGTTTTGTTTTCACGTTGTCTCCAAGATCTGAAACTGAAAGCCCTCAGTCAGCCATTCACATGGTGCTGGAACTACTGTAGCTCTGGAATGGACCCCAACAGCCACAGGCAGACTCAATATTCTTTTTTTAAAAAACACATTTATTTATTTGGCTGCAACAAGTCTTAGCTGTGACATGTGGAGTCTTCACTGCGTCATGCAGGAGTTCCTGCTGTGGCGCGGGGACTCCCTAGTTGTGGTACATGGTCTTAGCTGCTCCTCAGCATGTAGGATCTTACTTCCCCAACCAGGAACTGAACACAAGTCCCCTGCATTTTCAGTCTTATCTGCTAAACCACCAGAGAAGTCCTTTGAGATTCTTAAATTAATCATACCTGCAAAGATTCTTTTGCCATATAAGGTTAACATTTACCAGGAATTAGCACCTGACTATGTTTAGGGGCTATTAATAGCATCATTCC
>SJYQ01027907.1:0-11643 GCA_006410935.1 Redunca redunca
GGGGGGGGGGGGGGGGGTGCCTGGCGCTCTAGGCTTCTGATCTTTTGGGGGACGGTGGGGAGTGGTGGTGGAAGGAGAGCGGCCGATCCGGCCCAGCCCGCTCTGGCAGAGGATGGAGGTGGAATGTCTCCCGTGCGCCGGGATGGGAGTGGAATTTAGTGAGTTGAGGGGCGCGGGGCGGGGGTGTGGGGAGGCGGCGCAGAGGAGCGGCCGCCTTCCTGCGCCTGTGGGTGGGGTTATTGTCTGTCTGTATTTGTGGTTGTGGACACCAGCACTGTCTGCGTCCCTTTAGTTTGCCCTTAGGGGACTGATCAAAATTAGGATACCACCCCACCTCGCGAAGATTAGATATCTCTGATAACTTCTGTAAAATGGATGGAATTTTCGAGGTGTTATCTAACAGGCAGATCTTTGAATGATAATCGGACCCTTCTGTTAACAGCCTCAGTGAGGAGTTAAAGGGAGGATCCTCAGTTAAGATCCTCAGTGAGGATGTTAAAGGGAGTGGCAGCTGGCTTAAGTGGGAAACTTCCCTGAATGAAGTTCGACCTGGAAGACCCAGGAATCTACTTCCAGCTTTGCCACCAAGTAAACTATAACCCTGGCCAAGTTACCTGCCTCCCCAACAAAGGCTTCCTTCTAGGTCAAACGTTATACAGGGCTTTTAGGTAGCCCCTCCTGTCTTGTGGTTTTGATTTAGTGGTAGGTGACTTCCTGGGAGATGCAGACTGTTCCTTACCTGGCTTTTAAAAGCCTGTCTCACCTTTTAGTTTTCAGCCTCTACTCCCAGAGTGAACGACTTAGTCAGGGTGCAGTTTTTCCTTAAATTCCAGATGCTGTTCTGTGCTTCTCAGAAAGTATATTCTAGCCTGGGCTGAATGTGCCTTGTATTTTTTTCTGTCTTTGCAAGAAGGAGTTATCAGGGAAAAGGTTTTTCAGTCATCATCTGACTACTTGGAGTTGTGGATAATGTGTATTTGATTCTGTGTGTGTTGGTTAGCTTCAAGGAGATCCAAGATCTTTCTCTGCAGAGTATTACGAAGGGATCTTATTTAAAGTTCCTTCCAGGGATATTTGGCTAACTTTCTAAATTTCCAGCTTTAGTATTCTCAGAGAAGGAATAAAGTGGAATTCTATAACATCTCCTGGGAAGTGGCATGCTAGTGGAATTAACTATCACCTCAGGGTGCACTAATTATCTGCATCCCCAATTTATTCCTTAATGGCAGCTGGATGCTTCCTCTCAGATGCTGAAGAACCCCAATTAATTTCACTGATTTTATGGTGTGTGAGGGCCTTAGGCCATGCCTTTGACTGGCTAGGCCCTCTGGACCAACCTCAGAGGTTGGTCTTGTTTGTCTTAAATTTCCAGTATTGGGATTCTTGAAGAACATGTGCCTAATGTGTGACATGTCTTTCTTAGACCACTTTTTAATTCTTCCTGTGCACACGTTTCAAAAAGGGTCTCCGCTCTGGGAGGTATGCTCATAATGCTCACCTTGGAGACGGATTGGTAGACTTTTCCTTGTGTGTTGACATCAGGCCTGTCGCATAGGTAGACGCTTTTATATGGCTGTGCAGATTGATTGTTTGGAGTTTTCCAAAATAAACAGTTTATGTTGGTATTTGAATTATGACCTTGCTTTGTGTGGGCTTTGAAAAACCTTGCAGTTACTTAAATTGTAAACAGTTATCCTACTCAGGTAAATTTACATTTTTGTTGTAACTTATGAGGGAAAAGTTGTAAAACTTACAGAGGAAACGTTTATTTGTGTGTACGTTTGTGAGAGAAGGTTGCCAAGGCGGTAAGATGTCAGGAGATAAGGATTTTAGATTTTGTAACGTTTTTGTTTTTTTTTTTAACCTTCATAAAGTGTAGTGGAATGTAGATCAAGAAATTAGAGTTGGACTTCTTCTAAGTTCAACCTTCTCTTTCTACGGAGAGAAAGGATGGTAGAGCATTTGTTTTGAAAAACAAAATCAGAAATACCCCAGTATGTTCTGTTCAAGGCGTTTTAACTTATCTAACAAAATCCACCCAGCAGACCTGAGAGATATATCACCTCTTCTTTTCCTGAGAGGTCAAGGAGCTGATGAGGGTCAGGGTTTGGTTGTGACTATCCCCCTGGCTCCAAAGCCTTTGTTAGGTCCGTTACAGCTCACTGCAGCTCAAGAAACAAATCAGCTAGTGGATTGGCTTTGGAACCCAAACGTACTGCTGTGTTTCCCTTCTTCATCTTTTCCTTTTTTTTTTAATTTAAACGTTGTAATGAATTTGAAACCTGGACTCAGGAAGGCTGTGCCTTGTGATTTAGTGATCCCTGCGAGTTTTCTAAAATCTCACTTTCCTCATACCTGGCCAGTTTTGCTAGTGCACCTGAGATTTAATCAGAAAAGTTTCTCTTTCATACCCAATTCTGCCATTCTGTCTTGAGCCGAAAACTTCTGTCAGCTCAAAGAGTGACACAGTATATAAGAGGCTGTCTCCCTTCCTGTCTGTGTTACTGGTTTACAATGTACAGGAATCATTATCTGGTACCTGTTCTCATTTTAGCCAGATGGGATTCAAAACGTACATTTATAAAAGACAGCCCTTCCCGAGTATGCCTTCAGCTCTCTTCCTCATGGGGGCCTGTGTTCAAGACACCTTGGTGATTGTTAGATACATTTGGGGCTTTTGACTGTGTGCTTTCATTTCCATTTTGTGGCAGTAAAAGTAACAAAATAAAGGAAAACAGCATAATGCTATTTATATTAGAACAGAACTGTGCACATAAAAGTCATACATTTGAAGTATAATGAAATCAAGCCTTTCATAGAGCATAATTTGATCACATTGCATTTAGATTGAATAGGTTTTTTTTATTATTAGGTTTGAAGGTCGTCTTAATACCTATGGTACATGTAGTATGAGTGGAGAGATTCTCATGGCGACAAACACGATCAGTACTTTCTGCCTTAGAGTTGTATTTACTTTGTAGGTAATGGGCATGGCCCAGCAGGGAGATGAACTGTAAAGTGACTTATTGGTGTATCTGTGGCTTGTTATCTGATGCTTCATTGTGGGAAAGTTAAGAATGAGAAAACATTAGCTACAGGGGAAAATATCCTTCCTGCAACCTGCATATGTAAACTGTTCTGTGGGAAAGGGTGGAAGTTATTGCAACAGTTGAATATCAGCCTGATTGGAAGATTGTTTTCTGTGTGTTTGAACAACATATCCCTATACAAGGAGTAAGGTTCTCTATGTTCTAATTTTCATTGACAAGCATTTGTAAGCACTGTTCTAAAACATGGAAGGTGCAGTGGTGGGCAAGATAGAGAAGGGCCTGCTCTGGAGATGGACTGTTGACAGTAAGTAAGTGCGTCTGGCGGTGAACACACTGATGAAGAGAATAAAAAGACAGTGTGATAGTGACTCAAGGGAAGCTGCTCATGGTAGTCATGAAGAAGTCCCCTCTTCTGGAGAATTGTCTGCCAGTAGGGCAGTCAGACTGGATCTGTGGGATGGATGAAAGTGGCATTAAACAAAGTAAATGATCTGCTGTAGTCCTGAACATCTTGAGAAGTTAATCCAAAGAATAGAAGTGGGTTGGTTGAAGTCTTCCCTCTGTTTGTATCTCTGCTTTGTGAATGGGGACCTGGCTCAAAAGAACTTGAGAGGGATTATTAGTGGTACTTTATAAAGGGCAAGAAAGGGAAATATGTGTGCTTTATTGAAATTGTTCTGATAAAACCCAGAAATGTGGAGGGAATTCCCCTGGTGGTCCAGCGGCTAGGGCTTTGCTCTTCCACTGCAGGGGGTGTGGATTCAAATGAAGATCCTGCAAAAGCCATGCATGGTGCCCCCAGCCCTGCAAAAAAAAAAAGCAAAAGCGCCGAGATGTGTTGTTATATTGATGAGTGCTGGGTATTATTAGAAACATCGTTTAATTATGTTTATGTTTCTCTGTTGAGAAGTTGGATTGGGGTGTTCAGTCATTGTACTTGGTTAAAAGTTCAACTGAAGCTGCAAAAATTAGTGATATCTGTATGCAGGACACTCTGCTAGATATTGCTTCAAAGAGAAGATCCCAAGTGACCTTGGGTGGGATGGGGGGTGGAGGAAGTAGGGGTCTCTGGGAGTGGGGACCTGCGGGAGAGGAGACAGCGCAGTCAGAGAGGCTTTGTTGTCCACGACTGGGAGGCTCTGCCATCCGCACTTTTGCCAGCCAGCTGGTGCCATCCAGATACCTTCACCCACTCTTTCTGTGCTCTCTGGTAGTAATCTAGAGAGCTGAAAGAAATCGTCTCATCTAGCACTTTACAACCTCTTTACAACTCAGGGAAGGGGCCAGGGAGGTGGTGACCTGCCCATAGTTAATGTAGCTTTACACTGACAGTCAAGGCTAGGACCCTGTTCTTTGCCAGCAAGGCTGGTGTTCTTTCCACTGTAGCCCACACTCTGACCAGAGGGTTGGTCATTAACATTCGCTCCTGAGTAGAAAAAGAAAGGCCGCCTTGGGTTGCTAATGTACTCATTTAGAGGAAAGCCTATGTAGTTCCAGTCTTAAGAAGTCAGGGAGAAGACACATGTCAACCTGGAAAGCAGAGTATGGACAAAGAGAATTGTGCTGTTCTTTTTTTGCACATAAGATATATATAGTGTTGGTTTCCTTGGGCCCAAGACATACTCTCACCCTGGCTTTATCTTGGTCTAGAATGGATGGCATGGAGAAGTTCTGCCACATTTAGCATTAGTTGTGAAGTTCATGCTAGGCCCTTTAGATGTAGGGAGAATTTTCTGACATGTGGCTAAAAATGAGTTCTAGAATTCAAGAGGTAAGGCCCTGGCAGTCCTAAGGTTTTCACCTCTCGACCTCAGTTTCAGGGAAGATTTCACTTTGATGTTTGGAAGCACCCTAAGCTAAAGTGTTCCTTTGGGAGCTGGAGATCATCCACGGTGCCTGATCAGAGTGGGGGTTGTTGAGCAGGACTGCATTCCTGGGCGCTTGCCTGCCTTAATGCTCAGGTGGGTCAGTTGCCCGGGGGCAGGTTTTGTGTCCCTTTTGCAGTAATGTGAAAGGGTGTTCTTGCTATAGCAAGTCTATGTGAGGGGCAGTTTATGGAGGCAGAAGAGTGTGAAGGAGAATGTGTGGCCTCAGTCTGGCTCCATCACTTATTAGCGTGAGTGAGCTTGGGTACTTTGCTTGAGCCACAGTTTCCTTGTCTGTAAAATGGAGATACATCTTCCTCAGGGCTGATGGGAAAAGGAACTAAAATAGGAAAAATATATAGTGGATGCACCACCTATAGGCAAATGGTAGCTGCCCACTGAAGCGTTCCACACTGTGCTGTGTGCCAAGACACTGACTGGAGTGGAGCTTGTTGTTCAGTTGCTCAGTCGTGTCCGACTGTGACCCCATGGACTGCCACACGCCAGGCTTCCCCATCCTTCATCATCTCCTGGAGCTTGCTCAAACTCATGTCCATTGAGTCGGTGATGCCATCCAACCATCTCATCTTCTGTTGTCCCCTTCTCCTCCTTCCTTCAGTCTTTCTCAGCATCAGGGTCTTTTCTAGTGAGTTGGCTCTTTGCATCAGGTGGCCAAAGTATTGGAGCTTCAGCATTAGTCCTTCCAATGAATATTCAGAATTGATTTCCTTTAGAGTAGAGCTGATTCCAGACCACCTGACCTGCCTCCTGAGAAACCTGTATGCAGGTCAAGAAGCAACAGTTAGAACTGGACATGAAACAACAGACTGGTTTCAAATCGGGAAAGGAGTATGTCAAGGCTGTATATTGTCACCCTGCTTATTTAACTTATATGCAGAGTACATCATGAGAAATGCTGGGCTGGATGAAGCCCAAGCTGGAATCAAGATTGCTGGGAGAAATATCAATAACCTCATATGCAAATGACACCACCCTTATGGCAGAAAGTGAAGAAGAGCTAAAGAGCCTCTTGATGAAAGTGAAAGAGGAGAGTGAAAAAGTTGGCTTAAAACTCAACATTCAGAAAACAAAGATCATGGCATCCGGTCCTATCACTTCATGGGAAATAGATGGGGAAACAATGGAAACAGTGATAGTCTTTATTTTTGGGGCTCCAGAATCACTGCAGATGGTGACTGCAGCCATGAAATTAAAAGACGCTTACTCCTTGGAAGAAAAGGTATGACCAACCTAGACAGCATATTAAAAAGCAGAGACATTACTTTGCCGACTAAGGTCCGTCTAGTCAAGGCTATGGTTTTTCCAGTAGTCATGTATGGATGTGAGAGCTGGACTGTGAAGAAAGCTGAGCGCCGAAGAATTGATGCTTTTGAACTGTGGTGTTGGAGAAGACTCTTGAGAGTCCCTTGGAATGCAAGGAGATCTAATCAGTCCATGCTGAAGGAAATCAACCCTAAATATTCATTGGGAGGACTGATGCTGAAGCTGAAATTCCAATACATTGGCCACCTGATTCGAAGAACTGACTCATTGGAAAAGGCCCTGATGCTGGGAAAGATTGAAGGCAGGCGGAGAAGGGGATGACAGAGGATGAGATGGTTGGATGGCATCACCAACTCAATGGATTTGAGTTTGAGTAGGCTCCAGGAGTTGGTGATGGACAGGGAAGCCTGGCATGCTGCAGTCCATGGGGTTGCAAAACCACTGAGTGACTGAACTGACTGACTGACTGACTGACTGATTCCTGCCAATCCTGTTGATTTTACAGGATTGTAGTATCAAAGATCCGCTCAGTGCTCATGCTCAGTTGTGTCAGACTCTTTGCAACCCCATGGACTGTAGCCCGCCTCTGTCCATGGACTTTCCCCTGCAAGAATACTGGAGTGAGTGGGTAGCCATTTCCTGCCCCAGGGGATCTTCCTGACCCAGAGATCAAACCTGAGCCTCCTGCTTTGGCAGCTAGACTCTTAACCACTGAGCCACCCAGGAAGCCATCTGCTTAGTAGAGAAGGGCAGTTGAAACAGGGCTATTGGAAGTGCTCTAATGGGGAAATACATGGAGCTGAACCAAGACATATTCTGACTCAAACGGTCATACGAGGCTTCTCAAAGGAGGGCCATTGGCCTTTTTGTCCTGACACTTGTTCTATCAACAGTCTCTTCCCACCTCTGTGGTTCATTCCTCCGCTTTTGCTTATCTGTTGGCATTCTCTGGATCCTCTTAGTTCACTGTACTCGCTCTCCAGGTGCTCTCAGATCTCACTAGGCTTTGATGATTGCCCATAAGTTGATGACCATCATGTTAATATCTCCAGCCAGACTCCTGGCTCCTCCAGCTCCTCCTTGATGCTGCAATTTGGATAGCTCGTCAGTAGGTTGAGCTTTGCAAGTCCAGAACTAACACATGCTCCTTAAACTCTCCTCAGTTTGTTCCCTTCTGCATAAGTGGCGTTAACATCTAACCACTTTCTCAGACCCCATTCCTCCTCTTCTCTCACCACCGTCCGCGTCTCATCTGTCACGTCACTGTCAGTGCAGTTGCCGCAATATCGTTGGAATCTGTCCACTCTCCCGCCACAATCTCTGAGCCACCGTCATCTCTTACCTGGAACATTGTGATTGCCTCTTAACATGGCCCCCTGACTTCTGCCCGCCTGACTCTATTCCGCTTTGCCCAGAGCAGCCAGAGTCACCTGTCTTTCCTCCACTTTAAATCATTCAGTGGTTTCTCATAGCACTAAATAGAAAATCCAGACTTCTCATTTCTCACAAGGCTCTGAATGCCACAGCCCTTGCCCACCTCCCCGGTTGCTTGTCTGCTGCTTTTGCTTGCCATCTTTGGGCAACGTGGACTTTCTCTGTCCCAGAAGGCCCCAAACTCTTTCTCTTCTCAGGGACTTCTTTATATGCTGTGTCCTCTGCTCAGAACATTGGCCAACCCAGCCTTTTCTCATCCTTCAGGATATTTGTGGAATGGAAACACATAGCAGTAAAGGGGATAGGGTGAGGAGGCAAGTGTCCTTAAAGTGCAGCTGTTGCTGGTCGGTCACTAAGTCGTGTCTGCCTCTTTGCGACCCCATGGACTGCAGCACGCCAGGCTTCCCCGTCCCCCACTATTTCCCAGAGTTTACTCAGATTCATGTCTACTGAGTCAGTGATGCCATCCAACCATCTCATCCTCTACCGCCCTCTTCCCTTTTTGCCTTCAATCTATGCTAGCATCAGGGTCTTTTCCAGTGAGTTGGCTCTTCTGTCACGTGGCCAAAGTATCAGAGCTTCACTGGAGCTTCACAGAGTCTTAAAAGAGAAATGTTGGAAGAGCTGAAAGAACGTGAGTTTGGTTGTATTGCAGGTGGAGTTATTCAAGCAAAACACCTAGAAGTCAGGCAGCCAGAACTGCCTATACTGCTGATGAGACTGTAAAATGATGCCACCCGACTGGAAAACTATTCTGAAAGTTTCTTAAAAGGTTAAATATGTCTGCCCTGTGACCCAGCAGTTCCATTTGTAGGTATTTACCCAAGAGAAATCAAAACCTACGGCCACAAATAAGCCTTGTATGAGAAATTCATAGGAGTTTTGTGCATGATAGCTGAAAATTGAAAACAGTCCAGTTGTCCATCATTGGGAGAATGGATAAACAGAATGGTATATTCATACAGTGGAAGACCACTCAGCAACAAAAAAAAATTACTGATACGTGTAACAAGGAAGAATTTCATACAGACACAGAAAAAGCACATGATGGGTGATCCTATTTATAAGAGATTCTAAAATAGGCAAAAGTCTGTGATACCAAAAATCACATCAGTGGTACCCAAGTGGCTACCTCTTGAGTAGAAGGAGGTTCACTGGGAAGGGGACATGAGAGAACTTTCTGGAGTGATGGAAATGTTCTGCACCTTGATAAGCATTCATCAAATCTTACTGAGTGATATACTGTATATAATTTTGCTGTTCTGGGAATCTCTTGCTTTTTCTATGATCCAGCGGATGTTGGCAATTTGATCTCTGGTTCTTCTGCCTTTTCTAAAACCAGCTTGAACATCAGGGAGTTCACGGTTCACGTATTGCTGAAGCCTGGCTTGGAGAATTTTGAGCATTACTTTACTAGCATGTGAGATGAGTGCAATTGTGCGGTAGTTTGAGCATTCCTTGGCATTGCCTTTCTTTGGGATTGGAATGAAAACTGACCTTTTCCAGTCCTGTGGCCACTGCTGAGTTTTCCAAATTTGCTGGCATATTGAGTGCAGCACTTTCACAGCATCATCTTTCAGGATTTGAAACAGCTCAACTAGAATTCCATCACCTCCACTAGCTTTGTTTGTAGTGGTGCTTTCTAAGGCCCACTTGACTTCACATTCCAGGATGTCTGGCTCTAGATGAGTGATGACACCGTCATGATTGTCCGGATCGTGAAGATCTTTTTTGTACAGTTGTTCGGTGTATTCTTGCCATCTCTTCTTAATATCTTCTGCTTCTGTTAGGTCCATACCATTTCTGTCCTTTATCGAGCCCATCTTTGCATGAAATGCTCCCTTGGTATCTCTAATTTTCTTGAAGAGATCTCTAGTCTTTCCCATTCTGTTGTTTTCCTCTATTTCTTTGCACTGATCACTGAAGAAGGCTTTCTTATCTCTCCTTTCTATTCTTTGGAACTCTGCATTCAGATGCTTATATTCAGTTCAGTTGCTCAGTTGTGTCCGACTGTTTGCGACCCCATGAATCGCAGCACGCCAGGCCTCCCTATCCATCACCAACCCCTGAGTTCACTCAGACTCATGTCCATCGAGTCAGTGATGCCATCCAGCCATCTCATCCTCTGTTGTCCCCTTCTCCTCCTGCCCCCAATCCCTCCCAGCATCAGAGTCTTTTCCAATGAGTCAACTCTTCACATGAGGTTACCAAAGTACTGGAGTTTCAGCTTTAAGCATCATTCCTTCCAAAGAAATCCCAGGGCTGATCTCCTTCAGAATGGACTGGTTGGATCTCCTTGCAGTCCAAGGGACTCTCAAGAGTCTTCTCCAATACCACAGTTCAAAAGCATCAATTCTTCGGCGCTCAGCCTTCTTCACAGTCCAGCTCTCACATCCATACATGACCACAGGAAAAACCATAGCCTTGACTAGACAGACCTTAGTCGGCAAAGTAATGTCTCTGCTTTTGAATATGCTATCTAGGTTGGTCATAACTTTTCTTCCAAGGAGTAAGCGTCTTTTAATTTCATGGCTGCAGTCACCATCTGCAGTGATTTTGGAGCCCAAAAAATAAAGTCTGACACTGTTTCCACTACTTCCCCATCTATTTCCCATGAAGTGATGGGACCGGATGCCCTAATCTTCGTTTTCTGAATGTTGAGCTTTAAGCCAACTTTTTCACTCACCACGTTCACTTTCATCAAGAGTAGGTTATACCTAAAAACACCCTAAGAGTTGTCCTAGATTTCTCTTTCCCTTTTACTCTCAATATTGAATCTCCCAGAAAGTTCTGTTCATTCTATGTCCAAAACACATTCTGAATGTGTCCGCACCCTCCCCCAGCACCATCCCCTCTTAACCAGGTTACTCTGCTACTAGTTTCCTGACTGGGTTTTCAGCCTCCAGTATTCTTGGCCCTCCCAAATAATTTTTTCTGCTTTTCAGCTAAAATGATCTTTAAAAAATTCACATTGGGTTTTGTCACTTGTCTTCCTGCAGCCCTTCAGTAGCTTTCCGTTGCTTTCATGGTGACCTACAAGGGTCTCTGACCCCTGCCTCCCTCTGAGCCCATCTGACCTGGCCGCCTCCTTGCTCCCTTCAGTTCCAGCCTCTTTGACCTTCTCTCTGTTTCTTGAACACCTCAGGCTCATTTCTACCTTAGGAGCTGTTCACTCAGCCTTCCCCCTGCCTGGGGCATCCTGCTTCCCAAATCTGTGTGAGACTTAAACGTTTTAGTTTGCCATTCAGGTTCAGTTTATCTTTTCTTTTTTTGCCACACCAAGCCACTTACAAGATCTTAGGTCCCCAACCAGGGATCGAACCTATACCCCTTGCATTGGGAGCCTTAACCAGCAAACCACCAGGGAAGTCCCCAGGTTCCATTTAAGTATTTCTTTCTCTGTGCGTTTTCTCTAGCCCTTATGGAAAAGAAATGCAAAAAAGCAAAATGGCTGTCTGGGGGAGCCTTACCAATAGCTGTGAAAAGAAGTGAAAAGCAAAGGAGAAAAGGAAAGATATAAGCATCTGAATGCAGAGTTCCAAAGAACAGCAAGAAGAGATAAGAAAGCCTTCTTCAGCAATCAGTGCAAAGATAGAGGAAAACAACAGAATGGGAAAGACTAGAGATCTCTTCAAGAAAATTAGAGATACCAAGGGAGCATTTCATGCAAAGATGGGCTCCATAAGGAAAGAAACGGTATGGACCTAACAGAAGCAGAAGATATTAAGAAGAGATGGCAAGAATACACAGAACAACTGTACAAAAAAGATCTTCACGACCCAGATAATCACGATGGTGTCATCACTCATCTAGAGCCAGACATCCTGGAATGTGAAGTCAAGTGGGCCTTAGAAAGCACCACTACAAACAAAGCTAGTGGAGGTGATGGAATTCTAGTTGAGCTGTTTCAAATCCTGAAAGATGATGCTGTGAAAGTGCTGCACTCAATATGCCAGCAAATTTGGAAAACTCAGCAGTGGCCACAGGACTGGAAAAGGTCAGTTTTCATT
>SJYQ01027907.1:12277-71946 GCA_006410935.1 Redunca redunca
AAAATGAAGATCATGGCATCCGGTCCTATCACTCCATGGGAAATAGATGGGGAAACAGTGGAAACAGTGTCAGACTTTATTTTTTGGGGCTCCAAAATCACTGCAGATGGTGACTGCAGCCATGAAATTAAAAGCCACTCCTTGGAAGAAAAGTTATGAGCAACCTAGATAGCATATTCAAAAGCAGAGACATTACTCTGCCGACTAAGGTCCGTCTAGTCAAGGCTATGGTTTTTCCAGTAGTCATGTATGGATGTGAGAGTTGGACTGTGAAGAAGGCTGAGCGCCGAAGAATTGATGCTTTTGAACTGTGGTGTTGGAGAAGACTCTTGAGAGTCCCTTGGACTGCAAGGAGATCAGCCCTGGGATTTCTTTGGAAGGAATGATGCTGAAGCTGAAACTCCAGTACTTTGGTCCCCTCATGTGAGGGGTTGACTCATTGGAAAAGACCCTGATGCTGGGAGGGATTGGGGGCAGGAGGAGAAGGGGACAACAGAGGATGAGATGGCTGGATGGCATCACTGACTCGATGGACGCGAGTCTGAGTGAACTCCGGGAGTTGGTGATGACAGGGAGGCCTGGCGTGCTGCGATTCATGGAGTCGCAAAGAGTTGGACACGACTGAGCAACTGAACTGACCTACGGTCTGAAGTAGTGTTCCGTCACATCAGCCTGCTTTATTTTATTTATAACTTTTATCACCACCTGAAATGATCTCGTCTTGTTATATGTTTGCCCATCTCTCCTCCAGGATTGAGCGTGGCTTGTTCACCGTTGTACACTCAGTGTCAGCAGCAGTGTTCGGCCCCTAGAGGTAGTGGTGGTAGTTTAGTCACTCAGTCATGTCCAACTCTTGCATCCTCATGGACTAGCCTGCCAGGTTCCTCTTTCCGTGGGGTTTCCCAGGCAAGAATACTGAAGTGCGTTGATTTGGCACGTAGTAGGCCCCGCTGCTGGGAAAGATTGAGAGCAAGAGGGTGAGAGTCGGACATGATTAGTGACTAGATAAACAACAAGGCCCTATGTATTGACTAAGTGGAGGTAATGATGCGGTGGTATGGGATGAGAACAGGCCGACAGGGAAGTAGATTTGTGAGGGAGAGGGAGGAACCAAAGAGAGTCCAGACTTCTAGCTCGGAAGCCAGGTCGTGACGGTGCCAGTCACTGAGATAGAAAACAGTGGGGAATGAGGGATAGGGGTGTGGTGGAACGTGATCAGTTTAATTTTGGACTTAAATTCAGAATGCTTGTAAGGACGGCATCAGGTGTTTGAGGCACAAAACGGACATCAGGGGAAGGGACTGGGCTGTAGGGTAAGACGTAGCGGTGAGCTTGTCTGCTCCAGCCTGGGAGTAGCTGAGGTTGCTCTCAGAGTGAACAGGGGATGTCTGCATGTAGGAAAGTGTTCCTTCCTCTTTCCTGCCTGAAGGATGGGCATCTGCCACCAGTAACAGGGACTTCACAGAACTCAGCCCCTCGCAGGTCTTGTAGTTGACACTCCCGCCCACCCCGCCCCCCCAACCTTGTGCCCCAGTTATATTGTTGCTGCTAATAATGACAAGTGTTCAAAGGGTCAGGACAGAACTCTGAGGAATGTGAACATTTAAGGCAGCAGGGCAGCATTTAAAGAAGAGCAAAGAGGATGCAACCAGCAGGTGAGAAGGAAAACCCAGACAGCCTGGCATGAAGAAAGAGCCTCAGAAGCGGTAGCTAAGCTTACTGAAACATTTGAAAGGAGAGGGGATGACTAAAGCCAGGTGGTTGTGTATTGATGAGAAAGTGGGGTGAAGAAGCGGAGACAGTAAGTTTGGAGTCAAGCCTTTATAAAATTTGGCCACCGAGGAAAGAAAAAAGTAAATATAGGGAGAACCTGGGGTTAAGCAAAGAGTTTTTTCAGACATTAGAAAAACTTAAGCACGAGTAAATGGATGTGGAAAGGAGCTGGCACAGGGCTGAGTTGAAGATCCAGATCACTGGGCTGAGGACCTTCCAGGAGATCTCAGGGCTCTGTGCGATCCAGGCGATTGGCTTTGAATTGTGGGCATATCCTCTTCTGGGGAAAGCAAGTTGTGTGGCTGGGGTACACATGGGCCTGGGGGCAGCGGGCAAGAGTGCTTTCCCGTGAGCTATGTGAGGGTCTGTGCTGGTGGGCAAGAGCGAGGTGGAGCGCGGGAAGCTTGAACGCGGAAAGCTTGAACACGGGAAGCTTTGAAGAGACTGCTGTGGCAGGCAGATGGAGCTGGCTGAGGAAACAAGGTCTGCAGGGGTAAAGTAGAAAGTAGCTAAGATGAGCTTGCTGCCTCTTGGGATTTTAGAGGAACTGGTCGGACCTTGACAGTTAGTTGTTTGTCTAGTGTTGGATTCCAGTGATTTAGACTCGGCTTCTCTTGTCTGTGTCCCCATATGCTTCTGCTGTTCCCGTTTATTAGACCAGTGGCTTGTAAATTACCCAGAGCTCTCAGACTTGACTTAACCACTGCTTACACGCATTCCCAGTGTTAGGTGGGTGGCAGGGTTCTCAGTGTTGTGTCAACACAGGTAAGGTGGGGGATACTCTTATCCCCTCGGACCTGGATGCCCCAGGTGGCCTGGCTGTAGTGGAAGAAGTGTACCATCTTCCGAGCGCCACAGCTCAAGCAGCTCTCATCATCTCTCTCTTATCTTGGGTTCCTGTAAGATTTTTGCTGGAAAAACTGCAAAATATTTTCAAATACTACTGCACTAGGCTCTAAGGTCCTTGTGGTCAGGGCTGTGTTTTGTTTTTATTTTACGGCCCCCGCTGCCTGTCAGTGCATGGAGAGTGAGCGCCTCCAGCCTCTCCTGGACTGTCCTCTCTTTCTCCTCTGTGTCTGTCCATATGTTACAGGGATGTATGTCATGTGTTACAGTTAATGTGGAATGTGTCTATTTCACCGCAAGATTGTATTCTTAGATGGCCACCTTGCTTTGTTAATCTTTATTTCTTTATGTCCCCCTCACATAGTAGGTATTAAAGTAATGTTAAATTTGAATTTGTTGTTTAAAAAAAAAACTTGCAAAGCATCTCTAAGAGTAACTAAAATAGTTGAAGAATGGAGGAAAAATTCAGAGACAATGTCAGTCAGAGAAATGAGTTAATTTAGCCTGATAAAGTATTCTCAGCGGTGAGTTGGTGAGGGTCTCAGGGTATGTTAAAGAGGGACAGCCTGCTGTTCCTCTGCTCTGACAAGGGAAACAGCAGGTGAGGCCAGAGGGAGTGCCAGTGGCGTGGGTGGGCACATCACAGAACTCCCTGCCCTGTGATACCGTTGAAGGGAAGAGTTGGGGTTTGGATTTAGAAAAAAATGGAGTGAGGTCCAGAGGTGCCATTCTGGGGCCTGTTTGCTAGAACATCGTCTGGTGAGGGCAGGGGCTTTCTGTTCCCCCATCACATCCCCAGCATCTAGAACAGTGCTTGGCAAGTAGGTAGTGCTCAGCGAATGGTTTTTGTGTGAATTAATAAAAGAAGTAGAGTTTTTCTGCCAGCTTTCAAAGGAATGTGCCATAGGAACTTCAGTTTCTTTTTCCCCTTTGGCTCACTGTTCATGATCCCTTTCTGAATTAATGAGTTCCATGCGTTTATTACTTGCTTGAACTTATCTTGCTCAGCTTTCAAATGGTGCCAGCCCATCTACTGTTATCTGGATTAAAAAAAAAAAATAAGCAGCTTGTTTTCAAAATCAAAATATTAGGTTTTAAGATTTCATCAGAAATCTTTTTATATAGAAAAGATTTCTTTTGTTGATGCTTTTTGCTTATGTTTAAGATGTAAACCTTGAAAATATTAAAGAGAATTGATATTGATTCTAATTATAGTAGTTGATTATATGTTTATTGAATCTTTTCTCAACAGAACAAACATTATCTGTACTCCCCCCCCCCTTTTTTTTTTGCTATATTCTTAATATTTGATACCGGTCCTTCTGTATCTGCTCAAGAATCTTCCTCAGTGAGTAATTCATCAGGAAATCTCTTCTCGGAAGCCTGTGATAATGCAGCTCAAGGGGTGTCTCCGCTAATGTAAAGTCATAACGTTGACTGTGTAGAAGTCATGTATCTGATTTCATTAGCAAATTAATAGGTGATACCAGTTGTGAGAGGAGAGACTAATGTTTTCTCTCTGCTTTAGTTCATTCTAAATTGAGTCATTTGGGAACAGGAAGATGGGCAAGTCTGTCTGTCCATCTAGAGATGAGCAAAGACTTGGTTCTGTAAGCCCGTGCATGGTTTCTCTTGTTGACTTGATTCAGCTTAGCAGCATTTTATTGAGATACACTTTATAATATTTTAAGAATAAGATTAGAATCTGCTAAACTAAAAATTTGGGGGGGAAAAAAAGCACCCTGCTTACTCTTAAAAGTATTTTTGTTCTAGAGTTAAAATAGTCATATGAAAATAGTTACTTTTGTTGAAATTGTTGTACATGGAAATAATTATATATGTTAAAGAAAAATGTCAGGAATGTTAGCATAGTGTTTTAGTTGAAACAACTTTTAGAACTGTTTTTTTTTGAAATGTATCCTTTTATTATAAAATTAGTGTATGCTCTTGGTATAAAATTCAAACAGTACATGGGTGTATAATCCTACTCTTTGGATACAGCTATTGTTTATAGCTTAGTGCATATCCAGTACTTTAAAAAAAATAGGCTTTATTTTTTAGAGCAGTTTTAGATTTACAGCAAAATTGAGAGGAAGATACAAATATTTCCTGTATACCCTCTGCTCCCACACATGTGTACCTACCCCATTTATTAACATCTCCCACCACAGTGGGTCATTTATTACAATTGATGAACGTACCTTGACACATTTTCACCAAAGTCCATAGTTTACATTATAGCTTACTCTTAGTGTTGTATTGTCTGTTCTGTGGCTCGGGAGAAATTTATGGCCTGTAGCCGTCATTACAGGGTCCTACAGAGAAGTTTCACTGCTCTAAAACTCCTCTGTGCTCCACCTGTTCATCCCTCCTCCCGGTCATCCCTGGCGGCCGTGGTCTTTTTATTGTCTCCGTAATTTTGGCTTTCACAGCATGATATAGTTGGCTTCACACAGTACATGGTCTTTTCAGATTGGCTCTTTCACTTAGTGATATGTATTTACATTTCTTCTTTGTCTCCTCATGGCTTGATGGCTCCTGTCTTTTTAGCACTCAGTAACAAAACTGTCTTCATTTGCAAATGAAGGTGGTTCTTAGTATTGTTCTACAAAATATTCTGAGGTTTCTGTTTGCAGGTGGTTCATCTCCAGAAGACTTCTTAAGTATTTACTTTTTGAAACTTTCTGGAATTTTTTTCCCCTCATAATGGTTGGCTGAACAGAGAACCAACTGTATTTGAATTGGGCACAGGGAAGTCCTGGCCTTATCCAAAGGTGGTTTTGGTGGTTAGGAGCCTTTTGGGAAAGAAATCAGGATGGAGGTACAGAGTGAAGTGCAGCAGGTCTCGGACATTCCGCACAACAGGAAGCCAGACATGACAGGTGAGCCGCAGCAGCTGTTTCTCAGGGCTCTGGGATGAGTCCTAGCACTTATCCTCGGGGTGTTCAGGAGTGCAGCAAACAGGTGGATCAGTGATTATACGTTGTAAAAAAAATTGGCCACAGAGAAGGGAAGGTGCTAGAAAATGGTTGTTGGCTCTAGAGATGTGACAGCAGTAAGAACCAGCAGTCTTAGCAAGATTGTGGCCCTGACGGGTGGACAGAAATGTTGGCATCACGCACCAGGAGGCAGTCTTAGGGTCAGGACATCCATTGTCCTGTCCCGTTAAGTGAGCATCACAGAGGGCATCTCAAAGCTATTTGAGAACATTGATGGTGAAATGTTAGCTCTTAGTGCTCCAACTCAGATCTTAAGGGAGATGTAAGTTAGTATTCACAGAAACAATGGTGAATTTAGTGTTTGAAACCCATGGAGCAGTTCGTTCTTCAGTAACTCGAGTGTTTGCAGGACGGGAGATTGAAAGTCATGGCAGTGAGCAGGGCTGAGGGAGAGGAGGGGACGCTGAGTAGTGAGGGGACTTCACTCTTCGGTGTCTAGGTTCTCTAAGGTACCTCCTTTAGGTTTTGTTTTGTTTCCTTTTTTTTTTAAGTGATATGAAACAATATAAATTGAATCTTTTTTAATGTAATATTATTAACTGAGGCTTCCCAAGTGACTCAGTGGTATAGAATCCACTTGCCAATGCAGGAGAGGCAGGTTTGATCCCTGGGCTGGGAAGATCCCCCGGAGAAGGAAGTGACAACCCACTGCAGTATTCTTGCATGGGAAATCCGTGGACCGAGGAGCCTGGTGGGCTGGAGTCTGTGGGGTCGGAAAGAGTCAGACATGACTAAGTAGCTAAACAGCAACATTATTATTAGCTGTACTAATCGTGCCATACCTTAAATCTCTAGAATTTATTCATCTTACAACTGAAAGTTTGTGCCCTTCGAACAAAATCAACTCTTTTTAAGTGAACGGCGCGACAATTCAGTGGTGCTTAGTACATTCACAACATTATGCATCCACAATTTCTGTTTAATCCCAAAACATTTTCGTCACTTCCAGAAGAAACCCCCGTACTCCTTAAGCAGACAGTTCGGTTTTCTGCCTTCCTCCAACCCCTCAACCCCCAGCAACTACCAGTCTGCTTTCTGTCAATAGATTTGCCTCTTTAGATTATTTCATGAGAATGGAATTATACAGTCTGTGGCTTCTTATGCCCAACTTTCATTCTGCATGTTTCTAGGTTCATCTTCTGCATGTTTCTAGGTTCATCTGCCTCGTAGCATGTGCGTTCCTTTTCGGGTGAATAACATTCCATTGTATGTATATATCACAATTTGTTTATTCATTTGCCTATTAAAGGACTTTTGCCTACAATTTTTGGTAGCTTACTAAGTTGCTGTAAACATGTGTAAGATTTCGTGTTTACGTAAATTTCAACTCATTTAGATAAATATCTAGAAACATGGCTGCTGGATTGTATAAGACTATTTTAACTTTATAAGAAACTGTGAAACTGTTTTCCTAAAGGGCTGCGTGTGGGACTTCCCTGTAATCCAGTGGTTAGGACTCCGCACTTCCATTTCAGGGGGCACGGGTTCGATCCCTGGTTGGGGAACTAAGATCCCACATGCCGCACAGTGCAGCCCCCAAAATAAAGGCTGCATGTTAGCTTCTCTTTTTTAAATTTTGGTTAAGAAAATATATGACAAAATTGTTGCTTAACCATCTTAATTTACTTTCTGTCTTTTTGAACTTGCCTATTATAAATGTTTCATAAATGGAATCGTACAATATGTATCTCAGTATTTGGCATATTTCACACAGTTTAATGTTCTTAAGTTTTGTCCATGTTGTGGTCCCTATCAGAACGTCAATTCCTCCTTGTGGCTGAGTAATACTTCATTGTATCTATGTGCCACGTTTTGTTTATCCGTTCGTCTGATGGACACGTGGGTTGCCTCTGCCTTTTAACTATTTTGAATATGCTGCAGTGAACATTGGCATACACGTATCTGTTTGTGTGTCTGTTCTTAGTTCTTCTGGGTGTATACAAGAGTGGAATTGCTGGGTCGTATAGTAATTCTGTGTATAATTTTTTGAGGAACTGCTTGTTTTCCAGCGTGGCTATACCATTCCCACCAGCAATATATGAGGATTCCAATTTCTCTCCATCCTGCTCAACACTGGTAATTTTCCTTTTCTTGATTATAGCCATCCAAGTGGGTATGAGGTGGTGTCTCATTTCTGATAGACAGAGTGCCTGATGAACTATGGACGGTTCTGTGACATTGTATAGGAGACAGGGATCGAGACCATCCCCATGGAAAAGAAATGCAAAAAAGCAAAATTGCTGTCTGGTGAGGCCTTACAAATAGCTGTGAAAAGAAGAGAAGTGAAAAGCAAAGGAGAAAAGGAAAGATATACCCATTTGAATGCAGAGTTCCAAAGAGTAGCAAGGAGAGATAAGAAAGCCTTCCATAGCGATCAGTGCAAAGAAATAGAGGAAAACAACAGAATGGGAAAGACTAGAGATCTCTTCAAGAAAATTAGAGATACCAAGGGAGCATTTCATGCAAAGATGGGCTCCATAAAGGACAGAAATGGTATGGACCTAACAGAAGCAGAAGATACTAAGAAGAGGTGGCAAGAATACACAGAAGACCTGTACAAAAAAGATCTTCACGACCCAGATAATCACGATAGTGTCATCACTCACCTCGAGCCAGACATCCTGGAATGTGAAGTCAAGTGGGCCTTAGAAAGCATCACTACGAACTAAGCTAGTGGAGGTGATGGAATTCCGGTTGAGCTATTTCAAATCCTGAAAGATGATGCTGTGAAAATGCTGCACTCAATATGCAAGTAAATTTGGAAAAATCAGCAGTGGCCACAGGACTGGAAAAGGTCAGTTTTCATTCCGATCCCAAAGAAAGGCAATGCCAAAGAATGCTCAAACTACCGCACAGTTGCACTCATCTCACATGCTAGTAAAGTAATGCTCAAAATTCTCCAAGCCAGGCTTCAGCAATACATGAACCGTGAACTTCCAGATGTTCAAGCTGGTTTTAGAAAAGGCAGAGGAACCAGAGATCAAATTACCAACATCCGCTGGATCATGGAAGAAGCAAGAGAGTTTCAGAAAAACATCTATTTCTGCTTTATTGACTATGCCAAAGCCTTTGACTGTGTGGATCACAATAAACTGTGGAAAATTCTGAAAGAGATGGGAATATCAGACCACCTGACCTGCCTTTTGAGAAACCTATATGCAGGTCAGGAAGCAACAGTTAGAACTGGACATGGAACAACAGACGGGTTCCAAATAGGAAAAGGAGTGTGTCAAGGCTGTATATTGTCACCCAGCTTATTTAACTTATATGCAGCATATATCATGAGAATCCCTGGGCTGGAAGAAGCACAAGCTGGAATCAAGATTGCCGGGAGAAATATCAATCACCTCAGATATGCAGATGACACCACCCTTATGACAGAAAGTGAAGAGGAACTAAAAAGCCTCTTGATGAAAGTGAAAGAGGAGAGTGAAAAAGTTGGCTTAAAACTCAGCATTCAGAAAATGAAGATCATGGCATCTGGTCCCATCACTTCATGGGAAATAGATGGGGAAACAGTGGAACCAGTGTCAGACTTTATTTTTTGGGGCTCCAAAATCCCTGCAGAAAAAGATGCTTACTCCTTGGAAGGAAAGTTATGACCAACCTAGATAGCATATTTAAAAGCAGAGACATTACTTTGCCAATAAAGGTCCATCTAGTCAAGGCTATGGTCTTTCCAGTGGTCATGTGTGGATGTGAGAGTTGGACTGTGAAGAAAGCTGAGCGCTGAAGAATTGATGCTTTTGAACTGTGGTGTTGGAGAAGACTCATGAGAGTCCCATGGACTGCAAGAAGATCCAACCAGTCCATCCTAAAGGAGATCAGTCCTGGGTGTTCATTGGAAGAACTGATGCTAAAACTGAAACTCCAGTACTTTGGCCACCTCATGCAAAGAGTTGACTCACTGGAAAAGACCCTGATGCTGGGAGGGATTGGGGGCAGGAGGAGAAGGGGACGACAGAGGATGAGATGGCTGGATGGCATCACCGACTCAATGGATGTTAGTTTGAGTGAACTCCGGGAGTTGGTAATGGACAGGGAGGCCTGGCGTGCTGCGATTCATGGGGTCGCAAAGAGTCAGACCCGACTGAGCGAGTGAATTGAATAATGTTGTGGACCTTTTCATGTCCTATAGTACACCATTTTCATATGTTTGGAGAAATGTCTATTCAAGTCCTTTGCTGATATTTTTATTGAGTTGTTGTCTTAATCTTGTTGAGTTGTAAGAGTTCTTTATATGTCTACTCTGATCAGATATTAGATATGTGATTTACATTGTCTGAGAAGTTGGGATCCTTTTTTTCCGTTATCATCTGAACAAGTTTGGACATGTTGCCTTAGTTCCCCTGACCAGCATTTGAATCTGTGCCTTGGCAATGAAAGCGCTGAGTCCTCACCACTGAACCACCAGGGAATTCCCGAGACACTTTGGTTTAGATATGAATAAGCCTGTATGCAGATTTGAACAGTACTTGCGTCCCAGAAATAGAAGAAATTTTGAAGGATTTAGAAGTTTGTTAGATGTCTGTATACTTATTTTAGTCATTGTATCCTTTCCTGATCTCTTGGAAGCCTATACAGCTCACAAGACTCATGAGATCTAGAGAGACCACGCTTTGAGAGGCAGACCTAGCATACATAAGATATTTATTCTAAGCCACTTTATTCCCAAGACAGACATTTACAGTTATGTATTGAATCACGTCTCTGTGTTTTAGTCTGAAGGTCATATTCCAAACACAGAAACATAGGAGTGCTCCCGAGTGATGGACAGCCTGTCCTAAAACTTTAGTAGCACTAGGCTTCAGGAAGGGTTTGTTTTATTTCATCAACACATTGGTCACTGTATCACCTGCTTCTTTGCAGGTCGGGATTTCTGCATTAACCTTTCGGCCAGTTCCTCTTCCACTTGATTTCCTTTGTGGGGATGAACGTGCCACGGAAGCTTGCAGGAACAGCAACAATGCAGGCTGTTTCCCTCCCTGACCCCTCTCGCTGGATGAGGGAGTTCCCTGCACACTTAGAGCTTTCTAGAAGGCAGAGACCTTCAGCTTTTCACAAGTCTGATTTTCCTATAACTTTTGAATTCCGTGTATTACGTTTTCGCTTGTTTCTTCTCTTGATTCAGCTAGCTCCTGGTGGAACACTCCTTCCTTTGCCTGATCCTCCAGAGCCAGCTTCTCCACGTTGTCTCAAGTAATAGAGGAGAAGATGGTCATTATAATTATGATGTCACCACTAATAGAGCTAAGTTCAGTTCAGTCGCTCAGTCGTGTCCGACTCTTTGCGACCCCATGAACCACAGCACACCAGGCCTCCCTGTCCATCACCAACTCCCGGAGTTTACTCAGATTCATGTCCATTGAGTCGGTGATGCCATCCAGCCATCTCATCCTCTGTCGTCCCCTTCTCCTGCCTTCAATCTTTCCCAGCATCAGGATCTTCTCAGTAAGAATTGTCTGTTTAGATTTAACATTAAAAAAAAATTTACTTAGATTGAGGAGGAGGTATAAAGAAATGATTCTTCTTTGGCTTTCTCATGCTGAGGACTTGAGTTTAGCTTGTGAGGATTCTTCATTAGCGTGGAACAGAAGCGGCGTCTAGGCCTGGGCCTTGGCTCATGTTGGCATGTCCTTACTTTTACTCCTGGAAGCACCTTTTAGTTTATTGCTTTTCAGCTTAGCCCATTTTCTTTTTAAATACTTCTCTCTAGCATTTTTTTCTACCTTTTCCTTTTCTTCCCACCCCTCCCCCTTTATTTTCAGTAATGCAGATGTAGAGAGCTGCTGCTGCCGCTGCTAAGTTGCTTCAGTCGTGTCCGACTCTGTGCGACTCCATAGACGGCAGCCCACCAGGCTCCCCGTCCCTGGGATTCTCCAGGCAAGAACACTGGAGTGGGTTGCCATTTCCTTCTCCAATGCATGAAAGTGAAAAGTGAAAGGGAAGTCGCTCAGTCGTGTCTGACTCTTAGCAACCCCATGGACTGTAGCCTACCAGGCTCCTCCATCCATGGGATTTTCCAGGCAAGAGTGCTGGAGTGGGGTGCCATTGCCTTCTCCGAGATGTAGAGAGAGTGTTAGATTATTGTGATTCTAAGGGCTTGACTTGAGCTCTTCACAGGCTGGGAGCCTTAAGTCTTTCTCTCATGCGTGTCTGGCCCCTTGTAGGACTGCAGCGGACGCTCGGTTAGCTGTGGCACTAACCTTAACAGCACAGGCCATATTATTTTTAGAAGACCTTCCAGGATAATAAAGATCGTTGCTTTTGTATTCAGCAGGCTTCTTGAGTCTGTGGCCTGACTCCTCTCATCTGTCTTGAAGGATTCTCTTCTTATTCTGCAGCTCCACTTATATGGATATGCTAGACCTTCTCAGGGTTTCCTTCTGAGCATTCTTCCTTTCTCCTGTATTTTTTGCTGTCTCTGTTTTTCATTCTGGGTGGTTTCTTTTGACCTGTATTCGTATCTAACCAGTTCTTTTTGTCTAATCTGTGTTTAACTGAAATTAAGCACTCAGTGGATAAGTTTGAAAAAATACAACAAAAACTGAGACGTTTGGGACCTTTCAAATTTGCTTTGTTGCTTTTTATGGATTCCTGTTCCCTGCTAAATTCTTCAAGCTTGGGTTTTATTTCCTAAAACAGAGTAAAGTAGTTGTTTTAATGATCTCCTTTTCTCGGTTCTGTTACCTGTGTCTTTGTTTTTGATGGTTTTTACTCATGGTGTTTTCTCTATTCATGTGTTTGTGCGCTGGATGTAGTATTTGAAACATTATTTATAGAAATAATTAGAGGCCTTGGATGTCTTTTTCCAGGGAAGATTTTGTTTACTTTTTCCAGGTGCCTGAGGGCACTGGCCAACTAGGATTAGTTTAATCCAGGTTGAGAGTTTGAGGTTTTATCCAGCTGATTGTATGCCTAGTCCATGAGAAGACTGGTTTACTTCTAGTTGGCTCTTAGCCCCAGGATGCAGCCCTTTAGGGCCTCAGTCCCCTGCTTTGGGGCCAGGCCAAGGTTACTGAGCGTCTCCTCTGCAGGGCCTGGAAGGGCAGACATGCCCCCTGGGCCTCTTGGCCACATCTGGCAGATCAGCAGTTGCCCTCGAGTCTCTATCACATCTTTGGGTTTTCATTCCATCTAGGATATTAACTAGGTAAGCCTCACTATCCTGTTAGCTTCTTGTTACTTTTTAAAAGATGTCTGTATATTTCATCCAGTTTTTTTCCCCAAATTGTTTAACCCGTCAGTTTTGAACACAGAAAAGGAAACCCTGTTTTCATGGGCTCATGTTATTCTAATGTTCAGTTTGATGCAAGTGACTACAAGGTGAGAGGCGCTACACTGTAGTCACGGTTACGTTCTCAGTGTGACGCCAAGTACAGGGTAGCACAGCTGATCAGGAAACCAGGCGTTGTTGGTTGGAGGGTTCTCCAGCAATCAGCATCTGGAGATGGTCTCCAAAGCCAGTCCCCGGTTTTGAATCCCAGCTCTGCCACTTAGTAGTAGTGTGACCGTAAGCAAGTTCTGTGCCTCTGTTTTCTTGTCTAAAAAATGAAGACTTGAATGTGCTTACCTGTGGTTGCTCCGATTAAGTTTGTTAATAACTCAAGCTTTTAGAATATTGCCTAACTCATAGTAATCACCAGATAAAGTTTAGTTACTGTTATAACCATCTAGAAAATTTGGAAATTACTGACTTTTCAGAAAATGTTTCTGTTGTTTTCACTTTTATTTTTAAAACTTGGAATTGCAAGTGGTGATGCCTGTTTATTAGCCACCTGTTCTCTTTGGGCTTATTTCAGAAGAACTGAGATTGGTATTTGCTAACTCCATGCCAGTGGTCAGGGAAGAAAGAGACACTCCACTGCTATCAGAGACCAGCTGCCTCCAAGTGGGTCCCCCCCTTGGTGGGGAGGGCAGGGATTTGTCTTGGGGCTGGTGGCTCCTGCCTGTAGAGTAGGAACGCGCTCCGTTGGCGTTTTGATTGTGAATTAGGAGCACTGATTAACCGTGATGTGATTTTTATGAATGGACTATAAGCCTGGAAGGCTGCAGTCCATGGGGGTCGCTGAGGGTCGGACACGACGGACACGACTGAGCGACTTCACTTTCACTTTTCACTTTCCTGCATTGGAGAAGAAATGGCAACCCACTCCAGTGTTCTTGCCTGGAGAATCCCAGGGACGGGGGAGCCTGGTGGGCTGCCGTCTATGGGGTCGCACAGAGTCGGACACGACTGAAGTGACTTAGCAGCAGCAGCAGCAGCATAGACCCCAGAGTATGGAGCTTTCTTAATTAGAGAAGTAAAGTGAAGCGAAGTGAAAGTCGCTCAGATGGGTCTGACTCTCTGCAACCTCATGAACTCCATGGAATTCTCCAGGCCAGAATACTGGAGTGGGTAGCCTCTCCCTTCTCCAGGGGATCTTTCCAACCCAGGGATTGCGCCCAGGTCTCCCGAATTGCAGGAGAGAATGACACATAAATTAACAGTTATAGAGTGGTTTTCTATCAGTCATTAGTTATTTTGTTTTTTAGGGTTTGTTTGGTTGTATTTTGTTTGATTGATAAGTAACTTCTCCCATTGTTTTCCCTCATTGTTTGTCTTTTGCCTATTTTGTTGTTCTTTCAGACTTTTGTCTGGGAAAGAGATGATGGTAATACTGATAATGATCACTTGAATTTATATGGTGCTTAGCAGCTTACAAATTTATTATTGAGCATTCTTGTGAGGCAGCAAGGTAGGTAACTCTGTTTCTGCAAATGAGGAAAGTGGGACTTTGAAGTTACGGAAGTTGCCCAAGTCACAGAACAAGTGGCAAAACTAGCATTTAAATATAGGTTTCCTGATTCTGAATGTAGTATTTTTTTCTGGTGCATCACCCAGGAGAATCCATTGAAAACAGGTTTAATAGGGAAAGCAATTGTACCTTGCAAAAATAAAGTTGTATTTTTGCTCATCTTGCTTGCTAAAATAAAATTCTATTTCCAGAAGGTTTTTAAACATGTTTTTTTTTTTGGTTTCTTCAAGACAGCTGGCTTCCTTTGGTTAGGGGAGAGCGATGTTTGGTGCTGCCCTCGCCCGTGGGGGCGCAGGGACGCTGTGCTCGTGGGTGGGGGAGTCAGGAGGGTTCATGGCTGCTGCTTTGCGCGCCTCTTGGGAAGGAGCGCGCGGTTGCCAGGAGCGGCTGCTTCTGTCTGTCCTGACTGCATTTGGCACCTCCTCCTTTGCCTTTTTGAAATGAAACTAGAACGTAAAGCACAGTGCAGAGCTAAAGCCGCTCGCGGAGGCATCTTACGCTGCTGAAAGGGCCTGCTGTTTGTGCCTTTGAAGTTCTCCAACCCCAGATTCTTGAGGCTCTTCCTGGAGGCTTAGAGATGACTCTCTTTAGTTTGGAGTTGGAGTTGGAGTTTAGAAGTTTGCTGGCATGTTTAGAACAATCTTGTAGCTATTTATAGGTGTGGGACTTTTGTGGGGTTTTTGTTTTGTTTTTCGTTTCTCTGTTTTTAAGTGGAAAACTCAGTGATCTTTAGGACACTTAGCTTATAGATGCATTTATCAAGAACTAACACACTGTTCCTCAGTGTTTTCAAGCTGTAAGTCTGAGCCAGTGGTCCAAGCTGTCGACATTCGGCTCACCCCAGCTTCTCCTGACACCTGTGCTCTTTCACAGGAAGCAGCCATCCAGGCAGTATTCCTCCCATGCCTGCCTCCCCAGCCATACGCAGAGGGTCCCATAAACTGTGAAAAGGCCCATTGGCTTTTATCGGGAGTGGATGCACCCTTAGAGCTCAGCTCTGCCTCTGCTTCGTTTGACGGGCTGACCTGTGGTCTTGGTGCCTCCAGGAAAATCAAGTCGTAATGCTCGGTTGACTGCATTTCTCATCGCTTTGCCCAGGAAGGCCAAGGACACGTTAGAGGCTGTTCATTCCACCCTGTGTTTCCTTCTAAGATTGCGGGGCAGTGCTTCTGTTTTACTGTGTGTTGTTTGTTTGGCCTTACTTCTGCTCATAAACTCAGATGTGGTCAGATGGTGTTAAAAGAGCTTTCTGCATTTTTAGGCATGTCTGATTCACGGGGTCACGTCTCTCCAAGTTTATGTGTATGCGAAGTATCTTAATATTTTTACACTTTGTGCTGAACTTAAAAAGTATCTTTCAAAGGTCAGAGCCTTTGGGAAAAGGTAACCAATTTTAAAGAGATGTTTAAAAAGAAAACCTTTTGATTTACACTGTTTACATTTTTAAAAGTGGTTTGTATTCGACAGAATTAGGGCTAAAATGCTCAGCTCCTTTAATAAGTGCAGGAAGCTGAGGCTGAAAGTGGGGGAGGGGGTGAGGGAGGGCTCACAGAAACTCCCTTCTTAAGATTAACTTCCCTCACAGATGAGAATTTGTGGTCTCTGTTTTCTTTGCTTTTGTCAGAAAGAGATTACATTGTCAACTTAATTCACCCAGGGTTTGAATGCTCCCATGTTTCCTCCGCTGGGGAAGTGGAGGGTTTAACTACTCTCAGGTGATGCTGGTGGGCTTCCCAGGTGGCTCAGTGGTAAAGAACCCACCTGCCTGTGCGGGAGGCACAGGAGGTGCTGGCTCAGGCCCTGGGTGGGGAGGAGCCCCTGGAGCAGGGAGTGGCAACCCGCCCCACTGTTCTGCCTGGGGAATCCCGTGGACAGAGGAGCCTGGAGGGTACAGCCCATGGGGTCACAGAGTCGGACATCACTGAGCAGTGTTGGTAAACACCTCTAGGGAGGGGAGAAGTCAGGGGAAAGGCAGGATTTGCCCTGGACCTTAAAGGCCAGTGGCGTGTCAGCACAGCTCACTTACTCAGGCAGAAGAGCCAGCTGGAACCAGGGAAGGGCTGCACGGTGCATGGGGGCTGCTGGGTGACGCGCAGAACAGGACTAAGGACGGGAGAGGTTACGGGCACTTTCTTAATTAGACCTGGGTTCAAATCCCAGCGCTGCTTCTTCACAGATGAGCTGCGTAACCTTGTGTGAGTTCCTTCCAACCTTCTGTGCCTCAGTCTGTCCCTCGGCAGAATGGCTAATGCCTGCATCACAGACTTGTTAACATTAAATGAGCCTGTAATACGCTGTCTAGTACATAGGGTAAATGGTCAATAAGTTAACAGCTGCAGTCATTAAATTTCTTTGCTTTTTAACTTTTGTTTTAAAGTTAACATGTTCATTACATCAGTTCCTAGAAGATCCCTTGCAGTCTCACTCCAAAGACAGCTGTTGTCAACAGTTTGAGGAATGTCTTCTTTCTAATTTCAACTCGGAACATCTTTTTCATATTTCCTTTGATTGCGTCTGTTCGAGCATTAGGGAGTTTGGGAGGCAGGGAAGGGCAAGGCTGTGTGGTGTTTCTGGAAGACAGGACTTAGCTGACTATGTGTTGTGCTAATAATTAGGAGCCAGGGAAGGTTTTAGAGTCAGGGGTGACATGATCAGCTCTCAGTTCAGTTCAATCACTCAGTCGTGTCTGACTCTTTGTGACCCCATGGACTGCAGCACGCCAGGCCTCCCTGTCCATCACTTGCAACTCCTGGAGCTTACTCAAGCTTATGTCCACCGAGTCGGCACTCCAGCCATCTCATCCTCGGTCGTCTCCTTTTCCTCCCGCCTTCAGTCTTTCCCAGCATCAGGGTCTTTTCCAGTGAGTCAGCTTTTCACATCAGGTGGCCAGAGTGTATGATCAGCTCTGTTTCAGTGATAATGCTGAATAATAACATGAGTCGGCTTGTGGTGGGAAAGCAGGTCTTCGCTTGGCTGTTCGAGTGCCAGGCAGATGTTGAAAAGGTTTGTTACCTGCTTCCAACCATTATGTGGTCCTCGTTGGGGAAATGAGGTGCTCCCTGAGGCAGGGAAGTGCAGACCAAGCAGGGACCTGGCACCGATGTGGCGTGTGGACAGGAAGTGCTTGTGTGAGCCAAGCCTTGGAGTGACTGATTTGGGAAGTGTCTGGGAGGGGCAGAGCAGGAGTCAAGAGGCAGGAGGGCAGGGTCGGGCCTCAGCGGGCCAGCAGGGTGCCTGGCGCCTGTCAGGCCTGCTCACGCTCTGCCCCTGCCCTGGCCTCACTCTGCTGCAGTGTTCTCCTTTCCCAGAGTGTAAGCTTTTTAAAAAGGCGGCAGAGTTTTAGTCATCCCTGCGCTTCCAGGCCTGGTAAAGGGCCCAGTTCATAGTAAAAGCTTTAAAACACAACAACTGAACAGCCGAGTATTTGCTGCTTATGGAGATTATGACTGGATACCCTGTTGTCCCCACAAATCAAGGTCTAACACCCTAGTGCCATCTCTCCCCCTTTCATTCTGCCCTCAGCTGTGAGGCCTCAGACAGGTCCCCTCCCCTGAGCGCCCACGTACCTCTCCATCCCGTAACTTGTGTGCACCCGGGGGGGCTCTCACGAGCATGCCCCCCTCCCGCAGCTCCGGGGACCCACATGGCCTTTCTTCCTCTAGCTGTGTCTTCCCTTCACTGTCCCTTGTTGGCTCCTTTTCCTCTTTCCCAGCCTCCAGATGTTGGTGTGGCTTGGGACCAAGCCTACTCTCGGTCCCCAGACCAGTGGCTTTACACCGTTGTTTGACCAAACTACACGCCAGCCTGGTACATGCTCACCGCGTTCACTTCTGCACCTGAACTCAAGCCTGGAACAAAAGCTTCCCCATAAAGTTCTCATGCTTCATCTTACTCTGAGCCGTCGTCTCTGTTATTTTCCATTCTGTTCTATTTCATTTGTTTTTTTAATGCTGTTCATGACCCACTAAATTGATTTCACAACCTCCAGTTTGAAAAACTGCTCTGGGTGATCTCATCCACTCTTCTGGCTTGAAGCCCTATCTCTGTGCTGATGACTTTCCCATATGTATCTCCATCCCTACCTTCCCCTGAGGTCCAGACACGCCAGCTGTCTACCCGACGTCTGCACCTGGATGTCACCAGGAATCTCAGAGTTAACGTGTCCAGAAAAGCATCCTTGGTTTCTTCAGCCCCTCCCTGCCCTGCCTTGTCCCGCTCCACAGACGGTGCCGTGGTCCCAGCCGCTCAGTACGGGACAGTGCCCGAGTACAAACTCCGTGGGCCTGGTGCTGCCGTCTGACGGGCCTTGGGCAGTCACTGAGCCTCCCTCTGCCCGACCGTCTTCATTTCAATAAAGCAAGGTTTTCAGCTGCACCTTTTCCTGGGACTGCTGTGGAGCCTGCCTAGATTTTCACCTGTAAAGGACCCGGAGCGGTGACTGTCACGTGGCGGCTGCAGTTTGTCATCGTTGTCAAGCCCCTCACATCCACTTCTGATCCCTTAGCAATTCCCATTGGCTCTGACTCCAAAATACATCCTTTCCTTGACCACATATCACCACCTCCATCAACACCACATTCGTCTCTGCAGCCAACACCCCTTACCCAGGCGACAGAAATAGCTTCTTCACTAACTCCCTGCTTCTGCCCTCACCCCTCCCACAGTCTGTTTTCCGCAAAACAGCCAGAGCCAAGTTGGCCATTTGAGAATTGAAACCAGAGGGTGTTGCTCTCTAGCTCAAACCCTCCAAAGCCTCCTCATAAAATCCGACGTTCTTACGTGGCTTAAAAGGCCCTTCAACTGTACTCCAACTGTCACGTGTGTGTGACTGACTGGTGAGCGTATTAACACGCAGATTCTGGTTCAGTCGCTCCCCAAGATTCTGCATCTCCAACAAGAACCCAGACGGCTGTGCCGCGGGTATGTGGACCCCTCGAGAGCAGGGCCTGTGTGCTTAGGGTCCCGTTCTCTGGCTGCACCCCTCTCTCTCCCCCCGGCACTTGGCCTCCGCTGCATCAGCCGCTTTGCGGATCCTCTCTGGAAGGCCATCCCCGCCTCACCTCTGTGCCCACCTCTCCACAGGTCTTCGCACAGCCCATCCCCGCCCCTCCTTCCAGTTGGTTGTCGCCTCCTCAAGGGGGGCTGCCATCCTGTGTAAACCATCCTGGTCAAGTCCCACGCTTTCCCTCTATGCTCCTCTGTCCCCTTAGCCTCCCTTAGTTTTCCCTAAGCATTGCTTAGTTTGCTGTTTTCGTGGTAGGTCGGGACTTTTGAGACTTGTTTGTTGTAGCTGTATCTCCAGAACCTAGAATCAGTGCCTGGAATGTGATATTTGCTCAGAATGTGTATTGAAGGATGACTATGCTTGTGTGTAAATGTTCCCCATGTTAGACACGGGCCCCTGGAGGGAGGGGCCTTTCTTACTCCTGCTTTTCAGGTGGTTAGCCTGCATCCTCACTCCAGGCCTCTCTCAGCCTGCCTCACCCTCAGAGCAGCAGTCCTCAGTGATTGTTAGCTGGTGTTTACTAGACCGTTCTGCTGGGGGCTTTCAATTTCCTTGTGCATTTTACAGCCATACTTTTAAGTAAGGAACACATGTGTGCGTGCTAAATCGCTTCAGTCGTGTTCAACTCTTTGCAGCCCTGTGGACCATAGCCCACCAGACTCCTCTGTCCATGGGATTCTCCAGAAAAGAATACTGGAGTGGGTTACCATTTCCTTCTCCGCCTAACACATGACTATAGTCTTACTAAAAATAAAAAACAATTAAAAAGTCATTCCTCCCCTAGTTAATGTCGCGATGTATCCTTTCCAGCCATTTTCCCTATTTTGAAATGTATCAGTAATAAGAGAAAAGAGGGGCAGGACTTGCTTCACTCCCAGTATCAGAAGTCTTCTTAGTGGAAGAACTGTTTCACCTCACCACAGGCAAACTCCAAGGGCATTTCTGTTGAAACCAGGACTTAAGAAGTGAGCAGTTTTGCTCAAGAGCTCACTAGCATTAAGCTGCAAAATCCAGTTCAGAATCTGACTGTGTCTGAGTTCAAGGTCCACGCATGCCCCTTCCACCACTTCATGCTCCCAGGAGCTGTGGGGAGAGAGACTGGAGTGCTTGACTCACTGGAAGGAGGCTTCGAAGAAAGGATGTTTGAGCAGGTCATCACAGAAGCATCTGAATTAATCAGATGGTGAAAGTGGGCAGAGAACTAGCATTCTGGATAGGTAACAGCTTGGACAAAGACCTGGAGGTCAACGCACCTTTGGGGAATGGAGAGAAGTTCACTGTCTACTAGAGTGAAAGTGAAAGCCGCTCAGTTGTGTCCGACTCTTTGCAACCCCATGAACTCATCCATGGAATTCTCCAGGCCAGAATACTGGAGTGGGTAGCCTTTCCCTTCTCCAGAGGATCTTCCCAACTCAGGGATTGAACCCAGGTCTCCTGCATTGCAGGTGGATTCTTTACCAGCTGAGCCACAAGGGAAGCCCACTGGAGTAGGAGGTGCAAATGAGGTCATGAGATGTGGAGCTAGAAATTCTGTCCATGTCAGAAGCTGAAGGATCTGAAATTCCATGCCATGAACCGGTGATGTTGCCTCAGACTGGTTAAGTGGGAAACTAGAATTCTGTTTATTTACAAAATAGGTCAAACACCCAGAAAAGCACAAAGACTAATGCCACTTGTATACCCATCACCCAGACTTAACAGTGTCACACCGGATCCTTCTGATCTGTCACACCTCCCTCCTTCCACCAGGCCTTTTCCGTGCATTTGTTGTCGTTCAGTCGCCAAGTGACGTCTGACTCCCTTCACTGCTTTTGTGTATATTGTCTCTAAATTTTATCCATGTCCATACATACAGAGCTACAGAACTAGTTTGGAAGTTTTCCGTTGCTAATTCATCTAATCCAGTAAAAGGAATAAAAGCTTGATCCCACCAAATGACGAGAACCCTCTCAGTCTGGTTTGACATATCTGCAGTCAGCTGAAAGTGTATCCTGGCTTTCTGGCATGGTTCAGGTATTATAGGTTTATGCCTTGTGCTTGTCTGCCCCATGGAGAATCAGACATTTTTCTAGCCTGGGTTCCATTTAGCGAGGAATGGCATTTATAAACTCAAAACTGAATGTCAGCTTGTTTCCCTTGAATAATTAACGTTTTCTTTTAAAAATGCCCCGCCTCTGTGTGTGTGTGATGTTTAGCTTTTTAGTTCACCTGAAGTTTATTTTTATGGATATCATGAGATGGGTCTAACATAATTATTTTTCTCCCTGAAAAACAGCAGAAAGGTAGCATGTTATCCCAATACCCTTTAGTTTATTTTAATTATAATTTAGAAAAAATTACAATCCATGGTAGAGTAAGTATCTTCTGCCTTTCCATAGTTTCCCAAATTTTCTTGACTAGCTTCATGTATTTCCTTTAATTGAACTTTATAATTTATTTATCAGAGCCTTACAGAGGCAGTGGAGAGTCTTCCGCTTGAGGGGTTGATGGTGAGGAGACGTGAAGGATGAGGCTGCAGAGCTTGGGATATCCGTTTTCCTGAACAAATGAGCAAAATAAGCAAATTGAGTAAGCAAGTATATAAGTATATATTGAGGCTGATGGGAGCCAGGAGCCTTAACTGTTTGAAGAGGAAATTGCAAACATGGAAAGAAAAGGTTGGAAAGATCCTAGAGGGTGTTGGGTTGGAATTGGTTTACGAACTATGGGTTCATAGTTTACTATGAACCCATGGTTTGTAAACGTATATACAACTGTGGGTATGGAAATAGTTATAGGTGTGGGTGTTCATACATAGTATTTAGCTAGAGGCAGTGACATCCCAGCAGCAGTGAACAATCCTAGCATACAGATCTTTGTTTCTCTATATTATCCTTCTCTAAAATGAATCGTGTCCTTGGAGATATGGCTTGTTCCTGGGGGTGGCAGTATGAGCCTGAAACACCTTGTGCTGGGAAGCAAAGGCATGCTCAAGGGAGGGAACATGTCCAAAGGGTATAGGGGCTACTTTGAAGAGGCCTCCACTGGCCAGAGCTGATAGTTTGAGAATCAAATAGATGAGTGGATATGTGGGTTAGGAGGGGAAGTTCTGCCAGATAATGATGGACAGAGGATCACCGTTTGGCATCCATCATAGATGGCTCAGTGGTAAAGAATCCTCCTGTCTATGCAGAAGATGCAGGTGCGATCCCTAGGTTGGGAAGATCCCCTGGCAAAGGAAATGGCAACCCACTCCAGGATTCTTGCCTAGGGAATTCCATGGACAGTGGAGGCTGGCAGGGTTACATTTCAGAGGGTCGCAGAGTCAAACATGATCGAGCAGCTGAACAACAGCGATCATCACAGTGGTGCTTGGTTGGCGTGGGAGTCATCAAAAGTGGGTCTTTGACAAAGAACAAGCTTTTGGCACAAGATACTTGACTGATTAACAAGGTAAAGTGGTAAGTTTGCGCTGGGGAAGCCTGGCAGGGATGAGCTTGCCTGGTGAATGTGATTGGCATCGCCAGTGGAGGGTGCACTTGCCGTCCCTCCCTGACGTGGTGCCCTGAGCAGAGCGCAGCGCCACATCTCTGGTATCGTTGCCAAGAAAGTGGGGACGTGGCTGGACGTGCATCCTGCAGAATGAGAGGACCACGCTTTGTCAAGGACATGGGAGTCAGGAGAACACCGGGGGCCAGTTTGCATTGGCGAGACGCTGGCGAGGCGTGGCAGCTTGTGCTCCTGGATGGGGTCTGGGCCAGAGGGGAAAAGGGAGCGTTGTTGGGGCAGTTCGCAGAAGTGGAACAGGCTCTGCGCTGGGCTAGTGGTGCAGGCAACGTTGCTGTCCAGTCGCTCAGTTGTGTCTGACTGTGACTCCATGGACTGTAGCCCACCAGGTTCCTCTGTCCATGGGATTTTCCAGGGAAGAACACTGGAGTGGGTCTTCTCAGGTGGCTCAGTAGTAAAGGGATATTAATTTCCTGGTGCGGAGGGTTTTATGCTGGTTATGTAGATGAATGTTCCTGTTTTTGGAAATATACATTGGACTGGTTGGGGGTGATTGGACGTCAGTCTTCAGCCTACTCTCAAAGAGGTCAGGAAGAAGCTAATGGGTATCTATACAGGGTATATATCGTCTTGCTCAGTATCTGTAGGGGAATGGTTCCAAGGCCCCCTCAGACACCAAACTGTGGGTATTCGGGTTCCTTATATAAAATGGCATAGTAGTTGCATATAAATCTCTAGATTACCTACAATATCTAACACAATGTACATGCTACATAAATAGTTATAAACATAATGTGAGTACTGTATAAATAATTGCTAGCAATGTGGCAGATTCAAGTTGTGCTTTTTATAACTTTCTGTAATTTCTCCCCTAATACATTTGATCTGCAGGTGGTTGAATCCACAGATACAGACCCCATAGATAACAGAGGGCTGACTGTATAGGTAATAAGTATGTATAGGTAATGGAGCAAATGATATAAAATATCATTAAATAAAAAATGAAGTGATATTATCAGTTGGGGAATCTTGTTGAAGGGGCTGTGTAAGCCCTGTACTATTCTTGAACTTTTCTGTACAATTTGAAATTATTTCAAAATAAGTTGTATTCTGAGACCCCACTGAGATTCTGACTGGCATGTTACTAACTAGTTTTATAAGCTGGTCTGTAGGGACTTGACCTCTGTATGATACTGTGTCTTTGTGGATACATGTGTGTGTTTCTCTGGTGGGTTGGTTTGTGTTTGAGCTCTTCTTTGGGGTCCTTCAGTAGTTTATTTATACATGTAGCTTTTGCCCTCTTCTACTTTGAATTAGTCCTCTGGTATTTTTTGTGGTTGCTATTATAAAATGGAGCTGTTTTTGCCTACAAGTGGTGACAGGGATTGCTTTCTGTGACCCTTTTTGTCTGTGAAAGTTCAGAAATTATGTACTCATACAGCTTTTAAGTGAGGGGGGAAATTAATAACATCTCAAAAGCCCTCAGGCTTAACTTAGGGAAAAACCCCCAGGGAGCCTGTGCCCCACGGGCCCTGGAGACGCCAGTGGCCCTGCCCTTTTCCCAGCAGCTCTGGCCATCCTGCCCACAGAGGGGCATCCACGCTGACACTGCAGCCAGGGGACAGGCAGCCGCCTAGCAGGTGGCGCTGGGCCCCTTTGGCCTGCCTGGGAGCAGCTTTATGGCGTCTCCGCGCCGTTACAGAAGCACGCAGTGATAGGGTGCTGCAGTCTCTTTGCTGTTTGAGATTATGTCTAAAAACAGGCCTGCCCACTCTGGGGTGGAATTCTGTTGTTTTTATGCCTAATTCTGAGAAGCAGCTCGGAGGCGGCGTTTTGCGTGCACACTCACTTGGGCACCACGGGGCCTGTGCACTGTTAGTGCCAGGTTTTCTGAAGCGAGGATTTCTGCAAGTGCCTCTCTCCCCCACCTGCTCCTGGACAGGATGTTTTTGAGATAGTGTGAAAGGTGTATTTTTAAAATAAGGTTAATGAAATTTTAAAGTGGATATTTTCTACACAAGAATTAATGTCAATAGAAACGAAGAGGATGAAAATACATCCACAATCCCGCCACCTTGAATAATGGAAGGGTTTTCATTTTTCCGTACTGATTGGCACTGGACCAAATGATTTCTAGATAGGTACAACCATAGTACAGGTTATTTTCCTTCATCTTAGTATGTAAAATAAGCATTTCCTATGGTGCTAGAATCTTCACAGTTGTTTTCAATGAGTATGTACCATTTCATTGAGTGAAAATACCACAATATGTTTAATCATTTTCAGATGATAGAAAATTAGATTCTTGCCTGTCTTCACTGCTTGTAGATATCACCAGAGTGAATATCTTGGTTTTTGCTTGGTTGTTCTGAGATTTCTTTAGGATAAAAATCTAGTGAATAGAATTACTGGTCGAAAGATATGAATATTTTTGTTACCAAATGGCTTTTCCAAAGGGTTGTAATAATTCATGCTGCTTTTGTTATTGTTTGTACCAGCTTCACCCCAGCCTCACCAGGTATCATTTCTTCTTTTGAAAATTTAAAGCTGTAGTTTTGTGTCCCCACTTTTTGCCAGCATGTATTTGATCACAGGTGAAGGTGGATGTTTTTTGTAGCTTGCATGGCTAATATAATTCAAGTTTTCACCCTTGGAGAAGACTTTTTAGATCTGTGACATTTTAGTGGGTGTCTTTTCCTCTAGACTGTTGACTTGCAAATGTTGATTGAGTTGGTTCCTTAAGCTGCTTTCTAGGCTCCCGAACCAGCGGGCCAGCCAGCACCATTAGCACATTATCTTATTCTTAAGGCCTAATTGTACTGAGACACCTGTAAGCCACTGAGAAAGATCTAAGCTCTGTTCATCGGCAAGTAGAACATGGAATCTGAAATACCAAGTCAAATCTTCAAGCAAATCTTTTTGCCTGGTCTGCTTAAGATCCCGTGTTTGCACATACATGGAGCAAATAGCGTGGAGCTATCCAGGTGTAGACAGTGAGCTCAGTTCGAGGAAGCGTCACGATCCCTGCATAAAACGCCTCCCAGTCTGTGCCGGTCCTGCTGCTGTCTCACGGAAGGCTTCTGCCAGAAGCACAGACTGGGTTGGGGTGGGGAGTCCATGTCCCACCTGGACGTTTACTATGAATGTTTTGCTTGTTCTAACTTCTCTGAGCCTCACTTTACAAAAAGGAGCACTAATACTTGTTTAGAGCATGGTGAGGATTAAATACATTAATATTTATCTAAAGCGCCTGGTGCAGTGTGTGACTTGTGTTAGACATGAAGAAGATAGGCAACAGCTATAGTTATTGTCTGTTAGGATTCTTGTTTTTGGCCATGCTGTATGGCGTGAGGAACCTTAAGTTCCTTTACCAGGGAGCAGACCCATGCCTCCTGCAGCGGGAGTGCGGAGTTTTAACCACTGGACCGCCGGGAAAGTCCCAAAGCGTTAGCAGCTTATAAAACCTGGAGCAAGTGCTCCCTGCTCAGTTTATGTTACAGTGAGAGAAGGGAAAGTGGGTTTTAGAACCAAAAGAACTTGAGCTAAAGGCAATCAGCTTCAGTTTATCCCAGAAGAGTGACTTTTGGCAAATAACATAATTTATCTTTTTTTTTTAATCCATAAGTTGAAATACATATAAAACTACCAGCACCTCACACACAGGATAAATGGTAGATATTATCATCAATAGCACATACCTTAGATAGTGGTTGAAGGCAAATCCTTCCCAAATGGTTAAAGGGCTTCCCTGGTGGCTCAAACGGTAAAGAACCTGCCTGTGATGTGGGAGACCTGGGTTTGACCCCTGGGTTGGGAAGATCCCTGGAGGGGGCATGGCAGCTCACTCCAGGCAACATTCCTGCCTGGAGAATGGCCACGGACAGAGGAGCCTGGTGGGCTACAGTCTGTAGGGTCGCACAGGGTCGGACACGACTGAGCGACTAAGCACAAGGGCAGATGCGCTTCACTGTTTATTAACAGAGAAGAGCCAACAGATGAGCTGCTCTAAGGAAGGCTGGCGGAAACGTCACATTTCCAGCACTCTTTCCGGGAACCATGTGGCCTGACTAGGTAGGAAGAGCTGTGGACCTAGGGATGTTTCAGAGATGACCTCAAGGTGAGGGCAGGGCGATGGCACAGAGGGATCTGAGCAGGTCTGTTTGAAAGGGCAGAGAGGAGCAAAAACTGGGATGGGAAGATGCCAGAGGGCCACAGGCATGTGGAGAGGCAGTGCTGTCCAAACAGCTGGTGAGGAAAAACTGTTCCAAGAGATTGGTCCTGGGGAAGAGAGCTGTTATTCTAGTCCAAGGAAGATGAAAACAGCAGTGCCAAGGCTGGAGAGGTAAAGGGCAAACACAGGTGGCGAAGAAGTTGCAGGATTAGATAACACCTTAAAGACAGAGAGTTCAAGCCAAAAATGAGTGGGGTCCTTCTAAGGCATCTTCTTCAGGGCATCTAAGAAATGTTCGTGGTTCTCCTTGGGAATAGGAAGTAGGGTCAGTTGAGGAAAGAACATTTTTGTCGTTGAGAATGAGTTGGTGACTGCCTAGAAATGTATCTTGTCATCTTTATAGAGATTAATCCAGCCACAAGTGACACTGTCTAGAGTCTTTACGTGCAAAAGTGACTGTTTTGTTTCACCAGCATTACCACCAGAAGAGGGCTGGAGGCCTTGTCTGCTGTCCCTGTGTGATTTTTAAAAGCATCACCATGTTCATGGCGATTAATAAGTCCTGTAGACCTGACCCAACCCATCCCTCGTGGTCAGTGTTCCAACCAGTCTGGAATCCTGGACATTTCTTTCTCCCTCACAGCTTGGCTCTGCATCATGTCTGACGTTTCTGGGTGTTTTGTTATGGGAGGACTTTTAGACCTTGTGGTATATTGCATGAAATAGAAGTCTCTCACTCCCCAAATAAATATGTTACTCTGAAATCCTAGGATTGAGAGAGGAACGATACTAGTCGGAGTCCTGGTAGGAAGCAGATGGCACACAGAAACTGAATAATTTCAGGAGTGTTTGTTTCCTTCAGGCATCCAGAAGCTTCTGTTCCAGATGTGAAGAGTTGAGATAGAGGAACTAGGATCTGCCCGGCTGTTGGGAGAACCGCGATTGGGATGGTCAGGGAAGCCTCTCCTGGCCATTCAGACTGAAGCCCCCCAGTGAGTGGTTCTCAGGAGCTCACGGGGAAGCTGCCGTGAATCCATGTCTGCTGCAACCACCTCTGGCAGTGTAAAACCTCTCGTTTTCTTCTGCCTTTCAAGTCTTTCTTGTGCTTCTCTTTGTAAACTCTAATCCGGATTATGCTGGAAAAGGGTTCTGGAAAGGTAGCTTCCAGCTTCTGATCTGCAGAGAACTTAGAAAGAGGGTGTTCACAGTACTGCTGAGTTGTCCACAGTGCAGACTGGGGCTGTTTACCAAGGGTGAGCAGGGCCTGGGGACACCAGCAGAGAAAATGGTGTCTCCTGGGCTGGCAGCAGTGGGCTTGCTACCCCTGCGCCTGGAAGGCGGAAGGAGGAAGCCCTTCTGGAGGCTGGAGAAGAGGGATCTCATCCACTGTAGGGGGCCACCAGGACAGTAAATTCCTCCTTCTCACTCTCTTCCTGCCTCTTCCCAGACAACTGGACCAGAAGCCAGAGGGGCGAAGGAGCCTCCTGAGTCTGTATGGTGACCCTTCCAGAACAGAGAGTAGGATGGAGGTGGGTGAGGAGTAAGATTGAGAGAAAGCAGAATAATCCACCAGACAAGGGCCATATGTGTTGTTAACATCTTGGGGGTTAAAACATTTTTTTCAAGGCAAGGAAGGATATGAGCAGAAAATCAAGGGTTAACCCGAAATAAAAGAGGAAGCAGGTACTTGAAAAGGTCTCTCAAGGAAACCATCTGAAGAGAGTTTGGAAAACTGTGGAGAAGAGAATGGATTGGGGAGTGGGACAGTGTTGGGAACAGGAAGGAAGACAGGGAAGATTAGTGTTGGTTTTCTACCAGACAGCAAGGTCGCTGGCACAGGCGCAGGGTGGGGAGTGCGGGCGCAGGCAGGAAGCAGTGCTTGTCCTGAGGTCTCACATGGACTCTGGATCATGGCCCCTGAAACAAAAAAGGCTCGATTCTGGACCTCACCAGTGCACCACCATATCCCTCCTAAAACCATTCAGGAGGTTAGGAAAATGGGAGAAAACCAGGAAAGGGGAGAACTGGGGAGGGAGGTAGCGCTAGTAAGCTTTTCAGTGTGGCTTGCTTCCTTTTAGAGTATCACATTTTCTTTACCACATGCATATTCATTCAAACGAGGAGATTCAGATGTTTATCACTGTTAATCACGATCTGTACAACTGATTACACTGACAGCTTTGCTTCTTTTAAATGGTGGGACAGTATTGGGTCAATGCGTTAGCAGCTTGCCTGCCTGCCCACTGCCTGCTAAGTCACTTCAGTTGTGTCCAACTCTTTGCAATGCCATGGACTGTAGCCCGCCAGGCTCCGCTGTCCATGGGATTCTCCAGGCAAGAGTACTGGAGTGGGTTGCCGTTTCCTTCTCCGGGGATCTTCCCGACCCAGGGGTTGAACCCATATCTCTTGCGTCTCTGCATTGGCAGGCGGGTTCTTTACCACTAGCGATTAGTAGCTTATTTATATGCTAATGCTGAAACTAAAATATTCTGCATTTACATTTTCAATTGTACACTTGGGAGTGATTTTTTTCCCCCTCATCTAGTCCAAAATCACAATTATAATAGTAGGGAGGGTGTTATACAGGACAGGAGACCTCCAACTAAGGCCAAGAGCAGACCTCTGAAGGAACCACACCCACATCTGTCTCCCTCTCTGGAGATGGGGTTTTCTTTTTCTTTTTTTCTTTTACTTTCTTGTACTTTACAATACTGTATTGGTTTTGCCATACATCAACATGAATCCACCACGGGTGTACATGTGTTCCCAATCCTGAACCCCTCTCCCACCTCCCTCCCCATACCATCTCTCTGGGTCATCCCAGTGCACCAGCCCCAAGCATCCTGTATCCTGCATCAAACCTAGACTGGCGATTCATTTCTTATATGATATTACACATGTTTCAATGCCATTCTCCCAAATCATCCCACCCTCTCCCTCTCCCACAGAGTCCAAAAGATTTTTCTATACACCAGTGTCTCTTTTGCTGTCTCGCATACAGGGTTATTGTTATCATCTTTCTAAATTCCATATATATGTGTTAGTATACTGTATTGGTGTTTTCTTTCTGGCTTACTTCACTGTATAATCGGCTCCAGTTTCATCCACCCCATTAGAACTGATTCAAATGTATTCTTTTTAATGGCTGAGTAATACTCCATTGTGTATATGTACCACAGCTTTCTTATCCATTCATCTGCTGATGGACATCTAGGTCACTTCCATGTCCTGGCTATTAGAAACAGTGCTGCGATGAACATTGGGGTACACGTGTCTCTTTTGATTCTGGTTTCCTCGGTGAGTATGCCCAGCAGTGGGATGGCTGGGTCATAAGGCAGTTCTATTTCCAGTTTTTTAAGGAATGGAGATGGGATTTTCCAAGGAGCCTGGCAGCCAGAGGTGGGGAGTACTGATGCTAAGGGTTCTTTGCTTCCTAGCATTGCTTATTTAGGAAAAATTTGGAGCAAGTGGCAACTTTGTTTATATATTCAGTTTTCAGAAGCCTGATTTTATTTGCAGAACGATTAATTAAACTACATGTAAGGTATTTATTTATGGAGAGATTATCTTTCAGGAAGCTTTCCATTAAACTGCCAGATTTAGTCTTTTTGTTCTGTTTAAGCCGTGCATACTCAGACAGTCGTGTCTCTTTTGTGACCCCATGGACTGTAGCCGGCCAGCTCCTCTGTCCACAGCCTTTCAGCTGCCTTTTATTATGCAGAGTAGGCCTTTGGCTCTGAGAGCCAGGGTAGAAGAACACCACAAACAGGAAAGATAACCTGCGTGGACAGAAGTGGTGCTGATCATCTTAAGTCCTACCCAGGTGGCTTATTCAGGGGCTCCTTATGAGAGGGAAACAGAGAAGGCAGAGGCACCCGCTTTCCAGGCTGACCTGTGGCGGGGCCAGTGCACTTGTCACTGACCGCATCTTCCGTCTCTGGTTCGTAGTGCTGAGAACGTGGCCTGAGGGGCAGACTGCCCAGCCAGCCTTGTGAACTCCGGGCTTCGGTTTCCTCTCCTGGAAGATGAGGATACCGGTTTTGTGAGGATTTGATGAGTTGGTGCTTGTGGAGTGCTGGTCCAGTGTCAGGCAGTGGAGCAAACTCTCCAGTAGGAATTACCTGGTGCCCAGCAGATCCGCTGCCACACAGAGAACAGCAGTCTGAGGAGGCTGAGAAGTGGTTTCCTTTAGATGCTGAGATTATTTGTACTTGAATGTTTAAGGGTGACTTGGCGTCATGTGATCATATCATCAAACTTAATATCCAAGTAGTAGACTCTTGTCTAGCTGTTTAGACTTAAGATATTTCAGGAAGAAGTGGCTCAAGCTTTTCAGACTTTGGAGTTACCTGACCGTCTTCAGCTCTGATCCCTGTTTGCTTTCTGCAGTCTCCTCACATGTGGACTTGAGTTGGGTTTTTTCCCCCTGGAACTGGAGAATTTTACAGGCAGAGTCTTAAGCGTCATCTGGCTTTCAGATCCATCATATTCTGCCTTCCCTTCCTGCCCTCCTCTCAGTCAGTGCACTCTGCCGCCACTGTATGGAAGCTGGAGCCCGGTTCTAAGGCTGACAAAACGCCTGCCATGTGCTCCTTACTGTTTTCATGACAGGAGGACTACAGCAAGGCGCCATGCCTCTGCCCTTGGAAGTTTGCATTGTGTTGGGGTGGGGGCTGTGTGTCTGTGCTTGTTGGGAATGAATGCTGCAGAGGAAAAGTAGCAGGGGAATCAGGAAGGCCCAGGTGAGCGTGTGGAGGGAGCTGTTCTTTAACAGGCTGGCCAGGGGAAGGCTGAACCGGTTAGGGAACGTTTGTCCAGAGGCTGGGGAGGAAGTAAAGGGGCCAGCTGGTGCCTGGAGGAAGAGCTAGTAAGTCTCCGTGTGGAAAGGCTGGTGGCCTGTCCCAGAAGCAAGGAGACGCCAACAGAACTAGAGCAGAGAGCGGCAGAGGAGGAGGCCAGAGAGGCCATGAGGCGGGGCGGCCCTCCGGGGCCAGCTTCGCTTGGGGCGCGATGGGGAGCTACTGCAGAGCCTGGACACGAGGACTCGACTTAGCCTTTAACAAGGACCGCGGCCTTTCCTGCTGGCAACTCCTTTTTCAGCTCCCCTGAGAGGGAATTTAAAGGTAGGAAAACTTTGTAGGAAAACTTTGTCTTAACCTACCCATGTATGTTTTGTAATTTCTGTTTTGAATAATCGATTTTAAAATCCTTTGGAGCAGTTTGGCCTTGTCTTCTTCATCTCTGACTCTGAGAAGGAGACAGGCCCAGGTGAAAGGCAAAATAAAATCAGCTCTTGATTAATCGTGTAAGAGGAATATTACATTACATGAGAATTACATTGACGAAGGCAATGCAGTGTTGACCGAGGCAGATGACTTTGGGAAGAGTCTGGATCCTAAGCTTGGTGGAGTCTAATTTTCCTCTGTATCTTTTGCTGCCCTCCTGTGTGACTTGTTTGAATCCCCTCCTTCATAGGAATCGCCATAGTAACTTTGTGAACACTACTGGCGAGTCAGAAACCACATGGGGGTCAGAGATGCAAAAACTTCTTGCACACCTCTGGAAAAATCTGGAAGAATCATCACTGCTACTTTGGCTGATGCTGCCTAGTCCATTTGCATGGGAATTGAGGATGGGGGCACGGGGTGGGGGCGGCGGGTCTTGGGACATATTTAAGTGTCAAGAAGAGGTTAACCCCCTAAGATTTTATGTCTGGCTGAAGCAGTAAGGCACCTATGTGGTGATAAGAGTTGTGTCCCGGGGTCACCCAGCATCACAGGTTGTTGGTAGTTATAGTAAACCTGCAAGATCATGCAGGATGTATGAAGGATAAACGAAGGATATACGAAGCTGACTTGTGTTTCAAGTCGGGGAAGGAAGACTGCCTCGTCATTCTGTGAGACTCTCGCTGATGTTCAGTGATCAGTCTAATACTCTCTGGAACAAACTGGATGAATGGGTTTTTTTGTCACCTCTCCCCAACCATAACTGGAAGACTTATTTTAAACTAGCTGGGTACTTTGTTGACGGTGGTGATATAGCCCTGTACGGTAGCCCAGCTGGACGGGAGCGGGGCTCCTTTGTTTGGGGTGAGGTCTTTACTGCAGTGAAGTGTGCTGTAGTTTGTATTTACCCAGAGTGCTTTCTTTTCCTACTGCCATAGACTTTGGCCTCACACTTTTGGCCATTTCTCTGTGTATTTGCATCTTTAGAAACGGATAGGATAAGAAATAGGAAAGTAAAAGTCGCTCAGTCGTGTCCATCTCTTTGCAACCCCATGAACTATACGGTCCATGGAATTCTCCAGGCCAGAATACTGGAGTGGGTAGCCTTTCCCTTCTCCAGGGAATCTTCCCAACCGAGGGATCAAACCCAGGTCTTCCACATTGCAGGCGGATTCTTTACCAGCTGAGCCACCAGGGAAGCCCAAGCATACTGGAGTGGGTAGCCTTTCCTTTCTCCAGGGAATCTTCCCAACCCAGGGATCAAACCCAGGTCTCCCTCATTGCAGGCAGATTCTTTACCAGCTGAGCCACCAGGGAAGCCCAGATAAGAAAGAAGAAGATATAATTTAATCACCTGGGCATCTGAATTTCCGTGTCCCCTCCGTCTCTAAACTTGGCTTGGTTTGTCCTGAGATGCGTGTCTAATGCTTCTCTTTTCTCCTTCTGGTTCCAGGAGGGCTGCTGGCCTGCTGCTGCGCTGCTGAGCAGTATGCAGTCCTTCCGGGAGCAAAGCAGTTACCACGGGAACCAGCAGAGCTACCCCCAGGAGGTGCACAGCTCATCCCGGATAGAGGAGTTCAGCCCTCGCCAGGCCCAGATGTTCCAGAATTTTGGGGGTGCTGGTGGTGGCAGCGGCGGCAGCGGCAGCAGCAGCGGTGGTGGACGACGAGCGACGGCGGCAGCGGCGGCTGCGATGGCCAGCGAGACCTCCGGCCATCAGGGCTACCAGGGCTTCAGGAAGGAGGCTGGAGACTTCTACTACATGGCAGGCAACAAGGACCCCGTGGCCGCAGGAACCCCGCAGCCTCCTCCGCGAAGGCCTTCCGGGCCGGTGCAGAGCTACGGGCCCCCCCAGGGGAGCAGCTTTGGCAGTCAGTACGGCAGCGAGGGCCACGTGGGCCAGTTTCAAGCCCAGCACTCTGCCCTTGGCGGTGTGTCTCATTACTCACAGGATTACACGGGGCCCTTCTCTCCGGGGAGCGCTCAGTACCAGCAGCAGCCTTCCAGCCAGCAGCAGCAGCAGCAGCAGCAGCTGCGACAGCAGCTCTACCAGTCCCATCAGCCCCTGCCGCAGGCCGCCAGCCAGCCGGCGTCCGGCGCCTCCCACCTGCAGCCCATGCAGCGGCCCTCAGCTCTGCCGGCCTCGGCCGCCGGCTACCAGCTGAGAGTGGGGCAGTTCGGCCAGCACTACCAGTCTTCTGCCACCGCCGCAGCCTCCTCCTTCCCATCGCCGCAGCGTTTCAGCCAGTCCGGGCAGAGCTACGATGGCAGTTACAGTGTGAACGCCGGATCGCAGTATGAAGGGCATAACGTGGGCTCCAACGCACAGGCTTACGGAACACAGTCCAATTACAGCTATCAGCCTCAATCTGTGAAGAATTTCGAACAGGCCAAGATTCCACCAGGGACCCAGCAGGGGCAGCAGCAGCAGCAGCAGCAGCAGCACCCCCCTCAGCATGTGATGCAGTATTCCAACGCTGCCACCAAGCTGCCTCTGCAAAGCCAGGTCGGGCAGTACAGCCAGCCCGAGGTTCCCGTGAGGTCCCCCATGCAGTTTCACCAGAACTTCAGCCCCATCTCTAACCCTTCCCCAGCTGCTTCTGTGGTTCAGTCTCCAAGCTGTAGCTCTACCCCGTCTCCTCTCACGCAGAGCGGGGAGAACCTCCAGTGTGGGCAAGGCAATGTGCCAGTGGGCTCCAGGAACAGAATCCTGCAGTTAATGCCTCAGCTCAGCCCAACCCCGTCGATGATGCCCAGTCCCAACTCTCACGCTGCGGGCTTCAAAGGGTTCGGGCTGGAAGGGGTGCCTGAAAAGCGGCTGACTGATCCCGGCTTGAGTAGTTTGAGTGCCCTGAGTACTCAGGTGGCCAACCTTCCTAATACGGTTCAGCACATGCTACTTTCCGACGCCCTGACCCCTCAGAAGAAGACCTCCAAGAGGCCTTCCTCGTCATCCAAGAAAACAGACAGCTGCCCAAACTCGGAAGGCTCCTCACAGGCCGAAGAACAACTGAAGTCCCCGATGGCAGAGTCGCTGGATGGAGGCTGCTCCAGCAGTTCTGAGGATCAAGGCGAGAGGGTGAGGCAGCTGAGCGGCCAGAGCACAAGCTCGGACACCACCTACAAGGGCGGGGCCTCGGAAAAGGCAGGCTCCTCACCAGCACAGGGCGCTCAGAACGAAGCCCCCCGACTCAGCACCAGTCCCGGAGCCCGAGAAGAGACCGCTTCGCCGGGTGCCAAGGACACACCACTGTCATCTGAGGGCAACCCGAAAGCCAACGAGAAGGCAGTCGGGGTGATTGTCTCCCGGGAAGCCATGACAGGCCGGGTGGAAAAGCCTGGTGGGCAGGACAAAGGCTCCCAGGAGGAGGATCCTGCAGCCACACAAAGGCCGCCCAGCACCGGGGGGGCAAAAGAAACCAGCCACACGTCACTTCCACAGCCAGAGCCTCCGGGAGGAGGCAGTAAAGGAAACAAGAGCGGAGACAGTAACTCCAACCACAACGGGGAAGGGAATGGCCAGACCGGGCACCCTGCAGGGGGCTCTGGTTTCACAGGCAGGACTGAGCCCAGCAAATCTCCTGGAAGCCTGCGCTATAGTTACAAAGACAGTTTTGGGTCAGCCGTGCCGAGAAACATTAGCGGCTTTGCTCAGTATCCTACAGGACAAGATAAAGGGGACTTCACCAGCCACGGGGAGCGAAAGGGTAGAAATGAGAAGTTCCCCAGCCTCCTGCAGGAGGTGCTTCAGGGTTACCACCACCACCCCGACAGGAGGTACTCCCGGAGTTCTCAGGAGCACCAGGCCATGGCTGGCAGCCTTGAAGGAGCCACAAGGCCTAACGTCTTAGTGAGTCAGACCAATGAGTTAGCTAGCAGGGGCCTTCTGAACAAAAGCATTGGGTCCCTATTAGAAAACCCCCACTGGGGCCCATGGGAAAGGAAGTCAAGTGGCACGGCTCCTGAGATGAAACAGATCAATTTGGCTGACTACCCAATTCCCAGAAAGTTTGAAATAGAGCCTCCGTCATCAGCCCATGAGCCCGGGGGTTCCCTCTCTGAGAGAAGATCGGTCATCTGTGACATTTCTCCACTAAGACAGATTGTCAGAGACCCAGGGGCTCACTCGCTAGGACACATGGGAGCCGATACCAGACTCGGGAGGAATGAGCGTCTCAATCCCAGTTTAAGTCAGTCGGTCATTCTTCCAGGTGGGCTGGTGTCCATGGAAACAAAGCTGAAATCCCAGAGTGGGCAGATAAAAGAGGAAGACTTTGAACAGTCCAAGTCCCAAGCTAGTTTCAACAACAAGAAATCAGGAGACCACTGCCACCCTGCTAGCATCAAGCACGAGTCCTACCGAGGCAACGCCAGCCCCGGAGCGGCGACCCACGATTCCATCTCAGACTACGGCCCGCAGGACAGCAGACCCACGCCAATGCGGCGAGTCCCTGGCAGAGTTGGCGGTCGGGAGGGCATGAGGGGTCGGTCCCCTTCTCAGTATCATGACTTTTCAGAAAAGTTGAAGATGTCCCCTGGGAGGAGCAGAGGCCCAGGGGGCGACCCTCATCACATGAACCCACACATGACCTTCTCCGAGAGGGCCAACAGGAGTTCTTTGCACACTCCCTTTTCTCCCAATTCAGAAAGCCTGGCCTCTGCTTATCACACAAACACGCGTGCTCATGCTTATGGGGATCCCAGTGCAGGTTTGAATTCCCAGCTCCATTACAAGAGACAGATGTACCAACAGCAGCAAGAGGAATATAAGGACTGGGGTGGCAGTTCTGCTCAGGGAGTGATCGCCGCGGCTCAGCACAGGCAGGAGGGACCCCGCAAAAGTCCACGGCAGCAGCAGTTTCTTGACCGAGTCCGGAGCCCCCTGAAGAATGACAAAGATGGCATGATGTATGGCCCACCGATGGGGACGTACCATGACCCCAGCGGTCAGGATGGCGGGCGCTGCCTCATGTCTAGTGATGGTCTTTCTAACAAAGCCATCGAGCTGAAGCACAGCTCCCAGAAGTCACAGCAGGAATCTTGTTGGGATCTCTCTCGGCAGACTTCTCCAGCCAAGAGCAGCGGCCCCCCAGGAATGTCCAGTCAGAAAAGGTACGGACCACCCCACGAGACCGACGGACATGGGCTCGCGGAGTCTACGCAGTCATCCAAACCGAGTAACGTTATGCTCAGACTTCCAGGTCAAGAGGATCATTCTTCTCAAAACCCCTTAATCATGAGGAGGCGTGTCCGTTCTTTTATCTCTCCCATTCCCAGTAAGAGACAGTCACAGGATGTGAAGAACAGCAACACTGAAGATAAAGGGCGCCTCCTTCACCCGTCAAAAGAAGGCACTGACAAAGCGTACAATTCCTATGCCCATCTTTCTCATAGTCAGGAGATCAAGTCCATCCCTAAGAGGGAGTCCTCCAAGGACCTTCCTAGTCCAGATAGTAGGAACTGCCCCGCAGTTACCCTTACAAGTCCTGCTAAGACCAAAATCCTGCCCCCAAGGAAAGGCCGGGGGTTGAAACTGGAAGCTATCGTCCAGAAGATCACATCCCCAAACATCAGGAGGAGTGCGTCCTCGAACAGTGCGGAGGCCGGGGGAGACACAGTTACTCTTGACGACATCCTGTCTTTGAAAAGCGGCCCTCCGGAAGGTGGGAGCAGTGGTGTTCCGGACGCTGAGCTGGAGAAGAGAAAAGGCGAGGTGATAGCTGAGCTGGCCTGTCCCGCAGGCCAGGAGCTGAGCGGAGAAAAGCCTCTGGCCCGGTCTTCAGAGGAGTGGCGCGGTGGTGGGGACGACAAGGTGAAGACGGAGACGCACCCCGACACGGTCGCCGCTGGGAAGGAACCCCCTGGTGCCATGGCATCAGCAACCTCACAGAAGCCTGGGAGTAACCAAGGGCGACCAGACGGGTCCCTGGGCGGGACGGCACCTTTAATCTTTCCTGACTCAAAGAGCGTACCTCCAGTGGGCACATTGGCTCCCGAGGCAAACCCCAAGGCTGAAGAGAAAGAGAGCGATGCCGTGACGATTTCCCCCAAACAGGAGGGCTTCCCCCCGAAGGGTTACTTCCCCTCAGGAAAGAAGAAAGGGAGACCCATCGGTAGCGTGAATAAGCAGAAGAAACAGCAGCAGCCCCCGCCGCCGCCCCCTCAGCCCCCTCAGATCCCAGAGGGTTCTGCCGACGGAGAGCCAAAGCCAAAGAAGCAGAGGCAGCGGAGGGAGCGGAGGAAGCCCGGGGCGCAGCCCAGGAAGCGGAAGGCCAAGCAGGCCGTGCCCATCGTGGAGCCCCAGGAGCCGGAGATCAAGCTGAAGTACGCCACCCAGCCCCTGGATAAGACCGATGCCAAGAACAAGTCTTTCTTCCCTTATATCCACGTAGTAAATAAGTGTGAACTCGGAGCCGTGTGTACAATCATCAACGCCGAGGAGGAGGAGCAGACCAAATTGGTGAGGGGGAGGAAGGGCCAGCGGTCCCTGACGCCTCCGCCCAGCAGCACCGAGAGCAAGGTCCTCCCAGCCTCGTCCTTCGTGCTGCAGGGCCCCGTGGTGACCGAGTCTTCGGTGATGGGGCACCTGGTTTGCTGTCTGTGCGGCAAGTGGGCCAGTTACCGGAACATGGGCGACCTCTTTGGACCCTTTTACCCCCAAGATTATGCAGCCACTCTCCCCAAGAACCCACCTCCCAAGAGGGCCGCGGAAACGCAGAGCAAGGTGAAGGTCCGGCACAAAAGCGCTTCGAACGGCTCCAAGACGGACACTGAGGAGGAGGAAGAGCAGCAGAAGGAGCAGAGGAGCCTGGCCGCGCACCCCAGGTTTAAGCGGCGACACCGCTCGGAAGACTGTGCCGGGGGCCCCCGGTCCCTGTCCAGGGGGCTCCCCTGTAAAAAAGCCACCACCGAGGGCAGCAGCGAAAAGACCGTTTTAGACTCCAAGCCCTCCATGCCCACCACTTCAGAAGGTGGCCCCGAGCTGGAGTTACAAATCCCTGAACTACCTCTCGACAGCAATGAATTTTGGGTCCACGAGGGTTGTATTCTCTGGGCCAATGGAATCTACCTGGTCTGTGGCCGGCTCTATGGCCTGCAGGAAGCGCTGGAAATAGCCAGAGAGATGGTGAGTAGGAGAAATCCCCCCGCCGTGGCTCTCGGTTACTTCCTTTGGGTTCTTTTTCTTCTACCTTCATTTGTTTCAGCCGGACTTTTTATTCTTGCAAATCTCACGGTAATTCCTCCACAGTAAAGCCCCAAGACTGATGGTCAGCACAGGGGACACAGCTGGTGCTTTGTGATAGCTCTGAGTGGAGTGTAACCTTTAAAAACTGTGAGTCCCTGTGTTGCCTGCCTGTAACTTACATAATACAGTGCATCAGTAATAATAAAGCCCCTAGGCCCAAATGAGGGACAGAAAATGAAGTAATTGAGACACTTGTTTAGCTTTCATTTTTATCAGTAACTTGTGTTCACAGGTTATACAGGGTCATACTAGTCCCCTCCTGCTCATTGAAACAAACCTCGGTGTCTCACCCCTTCTCAAGCCCGTCCTCTGCCAGTTCCCTCGCTTCTGAGCAAAGTGAGCTTTCACTGCTGCTTGAGTTATCTGTGGATCTTTTTTCATTCTCCAACAGCTGTCTCTGTAGTATTGATGAAATTAATACTGTGGTGGTAACTTCTTTCTTTAAAATTTTTTACTTCCCTAGAATTACTAATTCATGTTTTTATTTGCTTTTTATTTTCTCGGACCACACATTTCTGATGCAAACTTTCCAAGGGGGTTTTTGTTCTTCAGGTCTGTTTTGTGTCTGTTTTTCTGGGGCATTCTTCATCATCATCATCATCGTCTACTTCTTTCCTCTGTTGAATGCTGTTTTCTTACCCATGTCTTCACCTTACTTGATCTGGGCCACATTTAATGGTGTGCATCATCCTTTAGCATTTTCATGAGAAAAAGGATGCCTGGGAGGCAGTATATTGAGATCGTGTGAATCAGGATGTCTTTTTTCCATCTTCTTGTTTAACAGAAGAAGGTTGCTTGGGTGTAGAATCTAGTTGTCTTGGTTCCTGACCTGTTCTCTAGTTCCTAGAGAAGGAGGTGTTACAGTTGACTGGAACTGCTCTCATTTTCAGGCCTTAATCTTGCATTGAGTCTTTCTCCTCTGAAAGTCTGAGGACCTTCTCATTTCCTTAGAGTTCTGAAATCTCAAACGATAGGCCTTTGTTGGCCTTTTCATGTACTGGGTGGCTGCTAAGAGATCATGCCATCTGTAACTCATAGCTGTTAGATCAGGAAGATTGTCAGGTGTTATTTCTTTGATAATTTCCTGTTTTCTCTATTCTCTCCTGCTGGAATTCTTATTAATTAGGAATTGTACCTCCTGGCTTAACCTTCTGGCTTTGTCTTTTCTTTCCTGTTCTGTGTTCTAACTCCTTTTATTCTGATTTCTCCATGCTTTCTACAACTTAATCTGATCAACATTTTATTTATTTATCTTCATTTCTGATATTTTCAACAACTTTTTTCTTCTCTGTTTCTCTGAGGGGACAGTTACCTGGTTATGTTGGAGTAAGTAAGGGACCTGCTGCTGCTGCTGCTAAGTCGCTTCAGTTGTGTCCAACTCTGTGCGACCCCATAGACGGCAGCCCACCAGGCTCCCCAGTCCCTGGGATTCTCCAGGCAAGAACACTGGAGTGGGTTGCCATTTCCTTCTCCAATGCATGAAAGTGAAAAGTGAAAGGGAAGTTGCTCAGTTGTGTCCAACTCTTAGTGATCGCACGAACTGCAGCCTATCAGGCTCCACTGTCCATGGGATTTTCCAGGCAAGAGTACTGGAGTGGGGTGCCAGGGACCTAGCTCCTCATAAAAACTTGGAGCGAATGCTCTGGTTTCCAGCCCTGTCTTACACCCCCACTTGCTGAGCGTTGCAGTTCCCGGCTCCCGGCCAGGAAGCGACTGGCTTTGAGCGGCTCCTCTCCTGCGCGCGTTTTCTGCTTGCTTTCCGTCAGCTGAAGCACTTGTTCTGTCTGTTCTGATTCTGGTTTTTAGAATTGGGACATCTCCTGTGCGTTGTTTGTTTCCCTGCCCTTTCTTCATGTCCTCCTTAATTTGTCTATTCCATTGATAAGTTTATCCCTTTTTTTTTATGGAAAGGAAACAGATGTGTACGTGTTTGTTAGTCTGTGATGTATAGTCAGATGAGAGATTTTTGTGTTGATTTGTATTTAAAACGTACTTGACACAGGCACTGATGACTCCCAGCCATACTTACTAAGTGTCTTATCGGCCAAGACCATAGCATTCTTGGACACTTTATGCTGTGCTCTCCCTCCCCACTACGCCTTCCCCACAAAGCTCTGTTTTATCACTGCATTATCCCCAGAATTCATAACAGTGTCTGAGAAAAAGGGAGTACTCGGAAACTAGAGTCAAGATGTAATTAGTGTGAAATTTACATATATTTTAGATGAGAACCTTCTAATTCTGCCTCACAAGGATCTCGATTTCCCCTCTTAGACCTTTTCCCTATCCCCTTACTTCCTCCTCACAGGATTTTTTTCCTCTCCACCATCAGTGTCCCTCCCAAACCCCAAGTTTGAAGTAGATTTGCTTCTTAGACACGCAGCTTTTTTTTTTTTTGATCACACTGCTTGGCTTACAGGATCTCAGTTCCCTGACCAGGGGTTGAACCTGGGTCATGGCAGTGAAAGCTCAGAATCCTAACCACTAGGACACCAGGAAACTCCCCCACAGTGGCATTTGTGACAGTCCTGAGGGGACATAAAATTTAAGACCCTAAAGCATTGGGTTGCCAGAAAGTTCTAATGGGTTTTCTTGTAACAGATTTTTTGGCCAAGTCAGTACAAAATTCTTCAGTTGGTTCTGAGAGCTCAGTGATCTGTTAATCATCCTCTTGCCCAGTTGATGGCCAGCTTTCCTCTGAAGCTTACAGTATTTGGTGGGCTGGTTTGTTGTTAGTTTTTGGTGTGTGTCCCTGTCCAGTTGGTGGCCTGAATCCTAAATCAGCAGGCTAAATCCTTCTCAGCAGATCACTAGATCCTCTGTCTCAGTTCAAGTCTAGTTCATAGAAGGTGGAGAATACCCTATAGTGATGTGACCAGCCTGCATCACAACCCCTCCATCTTCAGGAGTAAGGAATTCCTAGTCAGGAATCCTGTCTGCCGAAAGTGCCAGTTTAGTCTTCTACTTGTCAGCTTTGATATCCCCAAATAAAATCCGGAACATCATAATTGAAACAAATATGCTGAATGTAAGAAAGCCATCTCTTTCTTTAACCCGTCCCTCGTATGGCTTAAATAACATGAAGCACGTTGGGTAGAGGACATTGAAAGTAGTTTTTGATTTTTAAAATGTTAATTGCAGCCTTAGTTGTCTCAGTTGGAATATTTCACTTAAAGGTAAAAGGCACGAAAACAGGTTTTTTTTGACCCTACACTTCTCTTTACAGTAGAGACCCGAACTTAGACCTTGCAGTTCCATGCTGGGGCCAAGAGGACCGCAGGTTCCACTGTCTCCTTCAGTGACAGGTTTCGTAACAGTTGACCCACTTTTGCTTTTTAGAATTGAGATGTAATTGGCATATTGAACGTTATATTACTTTCATGACCAATCTCTTAAATAAATCTCGTACTGCTGCTTTATCTTCTTGTATTGTACTCACTCTACCAGTGCCCTTTAGGAATGTTACATTTCTCTTCCCTTGATCCCATTCTATATTTTACATCCCTCTTTTAGAACAGAATGCTAGCTTGGTATATTGGATTTAGTTTTTCAATACGCTGCATGTCTGTTTTATTCTCACAAGCCTCCCAGTGAGATAGGAAGAGAGGAGACACCAGTCCATTACCCTCAGGATACAGGATGGCTTGGCTTTAGTGACACATGCTTAGGAAGCGTTGCCCCCAGTGACGTGTTGGTTTTTTAAATGTTTTAAAAAGCTATGCTTCTTGGCTCTTGGGACTGATGTTCTACCATGACTGCGAGATCCTTTCAGCTTTATTTGTCTAGCTTTTATTCTCCGTAATGTACTTGAGAACAAATTAAAGTGACACTAACTTGACTTCTCTTATTTAATTTGATAGGTGCTGTTTCAATTTGTCAAGGTCACTTTGAGTCTAGTTTTATCTGAGGTTTTAGCAGATGCCTTCAGTTTTGGTCTGCTCAGTAAGTGTGTTCTCAGTCCTATCATGTTGAGATAAGGCCACATATTTGATTAAAGATCCATTTTGGCCTGGGTATTTATCAGGTGTTTTGACAAGTGTGATATTTTCACAAAATAATACAAAGTCTTCAAAACACACTAGTTCCTCTCCCTGTAAGCCTAAGTTACACTAACCTGAAAACAGCTGAAAGCTAGAACATTCCTGTGCAAACGGCTTTCACTCTCTACATTTCTGAGTGTCTGTAAGTAAATAAGGGGCAGTAATAATTGCCCTCTTACATCTAACAAGCTAACATCCCCCCTTAATTTACTTTAAACTGTGACAAAAAACATAATTTGACAAGTGTAAATGTACTAATGCATTGATTATCTTGAACATGTGATTGCATGTTAAAATGTCAAAAACGGGTTGGTTAGTTTCTCCGGTTATCTGTAAAGTAAAGACATTCTCCCGTATTCTCCTTGAACCCCATCTGTGTGTTCTGTAAGCCAGCAACCTCTCAAGGGCGCAGCCACCAGCCCAGGTCCTCCTGAGCCTTCCTTTGACTCCTGGCCTCTGCCCTCGGCTCCAGTCTCCCGCTTCCCCTAGTGACCATGGCTGTCCTTTGCCCCTGCTCTGCACCTGCACTCTCCTCTCCGTCTCCCTTATCCCTGCATTATTCTCTGTCCTCCTCCTCTGTCTTCCTCAACACTCCCCCACTCCCCACCTCCAGTCACCACAGCTGGCACAGCCTGTCCGCAGTAACATTAAGGCACCAAGGTTTGTTCATCTCTCTGTTGCCGTGTTATCATGCAGCAGAAGGTTGTGTAATTATCTTATTTTCTATTTTTTTTTAACATTTTATCCGTGTGATAGATATCTCTTTTTCTATTCCTACGTGATGGCCTTGAGACCAAACCTCCAGAGAAAGGGTTAATTTTCTTTCAGAATTTGGCTTTTCTGAATTCTAGGGAATCTCCTATGAAATTTGGAAGTTTTTAATCTTATTGATTATATTACCTTACACATTGGAAGAGTTTTCCTACGGTCTGTTTCTTTATTTCTTTTAGGGGTGGAGGGATGATGAGAGAAGCTTTACCCCTGATTTTTAAATAAAACTTATAAGGCTCAGACTATTCTTTGAAAATGCTGCTGCTGCTGCTAAGTCTCTTCAGTCGTGTCCGGCTCTGTGCAGCCCCATAGACGGCAGCCCACCAGGCTCCCCCCGTCCCTGGGATTCTCCAGGCAAGAACACTGGAGTGGGTTGCCATTTCCTTATCCAGTGCGTGAAAGTGAAGTCTCTCAGTTATGTCTGACTGTCAGCAACCCCATGGGCTGCAGCCCACCGGGCTCCTCCGTCCATGGGATTTTCCAGGCAAGAGTACTGGAGTGCTAAAGGACCATAAATAAGAATATTGACAGGTCACTGTATATTAGGCCAAATAATTCATCCCTGAGAGGTTAAACTAGGTATTGTTAGTGTTAAAGAGCTCACGGGGTCAAATAGCACATAAAAGTTAAGTATTCATTTCAGTTCAGCACATATCCAGGTCCTTGTTAGAAAGCCGAGAGTCTGACGTTAGGGTGAGGCAAGGACCTCGGTCGCTCTCAGGTGAGGGGTCTCGGCCCCGTCCCGGGGCTGGGGTGTGAACAGCAGCGCGCGCAGGGGCTCCTGGACTCTGTCAGGGAGGCCTGCGTGCTTCCTGCAGAAAGCGCTGTGTCGCCCGACACAACTCCTGAGCGAGGGAGGTGCGGCTTCCGCGCCCCCCAGCCCTGCCCTCCGCACGCCAAGGCCGGTTTTACAGGACCCTGAATGTCACAGGTGCAGGCCAGTTTCTTCCCATCTTCCCACTTATTGGGAAGAAGTCTGAGAAGGGAAAATCCAGTCAGCTTAATGGTTGCCCTCAAAGACCCTCCTCCCCTTCCTGCCTTCACCGTGTGGCTCAGCCACCAAGCGTGTGTGTGGAGGGATGTGTGGAGGGGGCTAGGTCAGCCCTGGAATCACGTTGCTTCTGGGGAATTTCCTAGCTGGTCACTTGCTCAAGCCACTGACCTCTGTATTTCACTTTCCTCATCTGTGAAATATGGAAGCAGACGGCACCTGCCGTAAATCAGTTTGTCCTGAGCGTGAAACAAGGTGCTCTTTGGAAAGGGCCTGGAGAAGGGCTCAGCACGTGCCGTGGACTGGTGTCTGCCCTCGAGCGGCATTCTCATGTTGTTTTGGCGAAGATATATTCCCGTTGTGAACTCACTCAGTAAGTGCTGGTTTGTATCGTTTCACCCTAGCACGATTGGTGGTTCGTCCCAGCAGTGTCCAGAACATATCCTCCTGGATAACAAAGTTGCCTCGCACATAAAACAAACAGTCTCTCCTCGTTTTTATTCTTCTTGTGGGAGGCTCTAGTTTGAGGGGAGCGGGGATTCTGGTATGTAAGGTGCAGTATTAATTACCGTCTCATGAAATAGCTTTAGCCCACATGAACACCCTCAGGAGTTAGACTCCTCAAAGGAGAGGAGCAGAAGGAAGGGAATAAAACCTGCCTGCACACTAAGTAGAAGCATTAACATTCTTGTGAGTCGGTAAACTTTGCTAGTGATTACCTAAGGCCACAGTAAAGAGCCTACCTGGTAATAAAGTTCTTTGAATAAGTGTTTTTGACGGGTCAGCCCTATAAACGGAGCTGCAAAATAATTCATGGAATGATTCGGGACAGCCACACTCCGTCTCCCACCAAAAATAGATGTATCGTGTATATGGATGGTGGAGGCCTCTGTCGTAGCCTTTAATTTGTGGGCGTGCAAATGCACTGACAGTTTCTAAGCGTGTGTCATATGATCAGGTGTGTGTTGCATGAAAGAGACTCAGGAAGGACGTGGGGAGAGACGAGCAAGCTGACAGCTGAGAGTCACACAGGAGATGGCAAGGACTGAAGAAGGGGTGGTGAGGAATCAGAGGAGGGGACAGATGCTAACAGCGTTTCAGAATTTAAAGCGCATAGTATCTAGAAACTGACTAGCCCTGGCAGGTGAAAGAAAGTGAGGTCAGTGGGCATGTAAGGACAGCAACCACAGAGAGAGAGAGGTTGAGAAAGAGAAGGGTGATGTTCTGTTTTGTGGCTGATGCGTAGCAGACCAAAGAAGCTGGTACAAAAGCAGTTCACATGAGCCAGCACTCTAGGCCTCCTTAATAAAGACTTGTTGCTTTGTATTTAGCTTTTTGAGTTAATATGAAAACTAGAAAACTTTTCAATCTAAGTTGCAAGAAAGTGGAGAGGAAATAGAAAATCATGAGATCTGTGTCATTTTTAAAAAATCTCATGTAGCGAACACTGAAAAGGTGTCAAAGAAATTAAGCTTATCATTGTAATCATTGCCTAAAATATGATTGTTGGAGGGGTGGTGTGGGGCAGAAGGGGAAATTTGCTGGTTTTGGTTTTTGAATAATTTTTTCCAAGATACTGACATTATAGACAGCACAGTGGAATATCGAATTGCATATAGTTACGGTGAGGAAGGGCTGACTGATAAGTGGGTCTGAAAAAGGCTCTGTGGTGCACGGAGGCATCCACATTCTCAGAGTTCCAGAATGTAGCTTAAGCCTTCTGTGTATTGAATTGAGACTAGGCAGAGTACATGCACTTTACCAGATGGTCCGTTGGGCTCTGAGGCTGTGTCCGTGGACGACACTTGCCTTTTGAGGGCCTGAGGCTGCTGCACTCACAGGAAACATGGAAGAGGGCAGCTGGAGAGAGAACCAGGCAGACTGGCCTCGGGGCCTGGAGGAAGCACCCAGCAGGGTCCCTGGGGTCGAAGTTCCCAGCCTTACTCCCACACTGTGCAGATATGAAATACCATTTATAAAAGTGTTACTTATCTACATAAATGTAAATAGTAACAATGTTAATGTCTGTTGTTTTAATGCTATAATTTCTGCACGTGTTCTTAGACTGTTGGACATTGAGGTTTCCAGCTAGTTTGCAATCCATATTGTTCAGTCGCTCAGTCCTGTCTCTCTCTGTGACCCCATGGGCTGTAGCATGCCAGGCTCCTCTATTATGCAAGCAGATGAGTATACATTTCTATTCATGGAGTTTTATTTAGGGGAAGTTTTTAAGATGTCCACTGTTGAATCCAAAAGTGACCATTTTATGGTTTTGATAGGCATTATCTTGTGGTTTAACTGAAGAGGATCATACCAAACTATGATCATCCATGTGAGAGTATGTTTTTCTACAGTCTCATGACGTTGGATATTTAAAAAAATTTTTTATTTATTTTAAATTTTATTTCTTGTATTGGTGGTATGGCTGTTTCCTGCTTTAAAGCTTTATGCCTGATGATCATTAATTTAGAACTTTTAAAGTTTCTCCTCAGGGTGTTGCTGTTTTCCTGTGCATCTTTTTCCCAGTCTGAATAACTTACCTGGAAATGTAAGTTACCTGTTACCTGGAAATGTCAGATGTGTGAAAGCCCTTTCTTCAAGAGCGCCACCTGAGTGAGGCATCAGGGGGCCTCTTAGATGGTTTTCTCATCTGTAAATAGGAAGATGACAGAGGACTGTTGGGGTGAAATTAACTTTGCTGGAAATCAGGTAGCTTCCTTGGTGAGTTCCAGACTATTCCTAGAGGCTTTTGAGTTGTGGTTTTTAGACAAAACAAGTTCTGTGGGCTGATGTCAGTCCTAGAAGGTGTCCTCCCATGTCAGTTTAGTAAAGATGTGTTCCTGTCATTAAGCTTATTTATTGGGTAGAAATCAAACTGAAGAGAAAATTCAGCCCTTTGGGACCCTGTCCCAGGAAGCCAGGTGTAGTCTGTGTATGCTTACCACTGACACTAGGTTTGAGTATATCCACAGCACACTGCGGTCAAGTCACGTGCCTCGTGCGAACAGAACTAAAGAACTGCCACGCAAGCAGACACCTGAGCCGGGGGCAGCAGTCACGGACGTCGAGTCTGAAGTGGCGCTGGTGCATGCTGAGGGGGCGCCTGCAGTGATGCCAGCCTCTCTTTTCCTCTGGAGTATAGTTGCTTTACGACATTGTGTTAGTTTCAGGTGTACAGCCAAGTCAGTCCGTTACACATTTATGTATATGTGTGTGTGTGTATATAGCCGCTCTTTTTAGAGTCTTTTTCCTTACAGGTCATTACAGAACACTGAATAGAATCCGCTCTGCTACGCAGTGGGTCCCCATTAGTTATCTGTTTTATGTATAGCAGTGTGTGTATGTCAAACCCAATCTCTGGTTTATCTCCCCGGCTTACCCCCTGGTAACCATAAGTTTGCTTTCCTACATCTGTAATTCTGTTTCTGTTTTGTAGAGAAGTTTGCTTGTACCCTTTTTTAGATTCTACTTATAAGTGATATCATAAGATACTTGTCTTTCTCTGACTTAACTTCAGGCAGCGTGACAGGCTCTAGGCCCACCTGTGTTGGTGTAAATGGCATTACTTTTGTGGCTGAGTAACAGTCCTGTGTGTGTGTGTGTGTGTGTGTGACGTCTTCTTCACCCGTCCTCTGTTGATAGACACTTCGGTTGTCTCCATGTCTTGGCTGTGTAAACAGTGGTGCTGTCCACACTGGGGTGCAAGTATCTCTTGGGATTGTGGTTTCTCTGAATACATGCCCAGGAACGGGAGTGCTGAGTCATACGGTCACTCTGTTTTTAGTTTTTAAGGAGCCTCCATACTGTTCTCCAAAGTTTCAGCCCCAGTTCACATTCCCTCAGGCAGTGTAGGAGGGTTACCTTCTCTCCTGTGACATCAACTTTGAAGGCATTTAATTTCTTACCTGTTTCACTAAGCAGCTAGTGGAAGAGTTTTAGGAAAATGCGTGTTCATTTAACAACTGTCAGGCATATTCACTGTGACTGGCCCCATGGAGATGCCAGGTGGTTCCAGACTTGGAATGTAGTCTGAGAAATTTAACTCTTGGTTCAGACGGGTGTCAGATGTAGGTCCTTGGTTTACTCGAGTGTGACTTCGTTTTTTCCTTCAAAAATTGCTTTACACTGATTAAGGTAAGGAATAGGATAATTGCCAGATGGTTCTCTCTGCTTGTTTCTTGATAGAGTTCTCTCTGGAAGAAATCAAAATATATTAATGCCTTGAAAAGGCAGCCCCTGAGGAACGATACGCAAAGCCACCGTGTGGTTGCAGGTGGCATCCTCGCGAACGCTGCTGCTGCTGCCTCTTGGCAGGCAAGGCCCTGCAGTGCCCAGACCTTCCTCTGGAAAGCCCCTCCCCTCCAGGGTGCTGCCTCTCCAGCAGGGGAATTCCACCTACCCCACCCCCACTTTGGAAAAAAGAGAGTTCCTTTTAAGGTGACTATGCTAACAAGATCTCATCGCTCAGATCTGGAAGACACTCCATTCACAACCTTCCCAATTAACTCTCAGAAGCCCAGGAAATGGTCCAGATACTCACAGAGAGAGAGACACACACACACAGGCAGCGAACACCAGTTGTTGCCTTTAGCTCCTTACTTTGACTTGGGAATTGTGAAGCCCCATTTTCTGTTGTCTTTTTGTAATCTCGCTCATGGAAGAAAACCCATATATATGGTGGAACCACGTTTCATCGCATCCCTGTTCATCACATCCCTTCACAGGCTGCCCCAAGGACAGGGACCAGTGGAGAATGGAAGAGGCTCTCGGATTTACCCCACTGATGCCTCCGAAAACACAGAAAGAGATTGTTGGGAGCATACATGGTTACAGAATTGTATGGATCTCATTTTTTCCTTCATCCAAATATTGATAAGGATTGAGTTCTTGGGAAATTGTAACAGAACACAAGTCACTTTAGCCTATCCCAGCCTAATTATTTTTCTAGTCTTTTTCCCCCATCATTTCATTTTTTAAAATTTATTTTTTAATTGAAGGATAATTGCTTTACAGAATTTTGTTGTTTTCTGTCAGACCTCAACATGAATCAGCTGTAGGTATACATTATCCCCTCCCTTTTGAACCTCCCTCCCATCTCCCTCCACATCCCACCCCACTAGGTTGATACAGAGCCGCTGTTTGAGTTTCCCGAGACGTACAGCAAATTCCCATTGCCAGCCTAATTTCTTAACCTATGAAGTGGAGGTAGAAACTGGGCTGCCTTGTCAGATTGTTGTAGGAATAAAATATGTCCACAGTCACTTGACATTAAAAAATGGCAAAATGGTGGTGGTGAAGGTAGTTGTTGAATTTAACTAATTGTGACCTTGGTCATATAATTTCCAAGTTCCCATTTCCTCCATCTGCTGAAGTGAACAGTGGCTTCTTGCTGAGTATCTTCCTGCTCTTGAAGAAGAAAAGTGTCCCCATCCACGAAGGTGGATTGAGCCAGTAGCCGTTGGACTCCCTGGGTGGAAGAAACATGGCTGGTGCATGCTCAGTCTTTCTGGGTGGTGGCGATGCCGAGGCAGGCAGCAGACTGGAATCAGCCCTGCAAACTCAGTGTTTAGCTAGTTAACTGAGGCTCGATCGTAAGCTAGTCAGTTAACGTGGTCACAAAGTTTCCATGCTAGGTTTGGGCCAAGTTTTCCCTTCCGGTGCAAGGTTTCTGGGAAGAGTAGGCCCTGTCTCAGTAAGTGGCCCTGTGCAGCTCACTCAGAGGGTTGGTGGGATCTGGCTCTTGGATGTGGAGACCAGTGACCCTGTGGATGGTGACACTGGCTTAATGTGCTTAAATATGCCAAGACGTCCCCATTTTTAAAAATTGCTTTCTGCTGGCACTGTGTCCCTGTGTACAAGTGCTTCTGCCCTCTGTGCCTGTTCAAGCTGCCCTCTGCCTGAAGAACCTGCTGCTTCCATGAATAGGGTGGCCTTGCCTGGCAAGATCTGGACTTGCAGAAAGAACTCCGCTGTTCCGTTGGGGAGTCGGGGGTGGATGAGGTAGAGGCAGATCTGGTCAAGAGGGGATAAACAGATGCACGCAGGGAGAGAGGCGGTGAAATAAGCGGAAAGGTCTCCGAGAGTTTGGAAGGTCTTCGGAGATAGAAGTTCCAGGATAAGCTGGGCAGGTTTGAGATGTTGTTAAAGGAAGCCATCTTTCCTGCCGCTGAAATGATAAAACAGTTAAACACGAGCACCTTTCGGTGCATAGACCCAATTCCTGGGTTGGAGGAGCCTTGGAAAGGAGTGGGAGTCACTTTCCTAACAGGTAATTTCTTTTAAAAGATGCCTTTTTAGATTCAGAAGGCAGTCATTTCTCCTTGCCAGCCAATCCACTCTTTGAGCAAGGAGTAAAAAATAAACTAGTATGTAGTCTTCTTTTAAACTGTGCATAAGCATTTATCTGTGCACTTAGAGAAAAGGCCCGTTTTTCTTCTCACTGGGCTGCCAAATGCTCCTCCTCCTGCCGGGCTGGCCTTTCTCAGGTTCTCAGCTGCTGTTCCGAGCAAAGCAAACGTGCTAATTCCTGCCTCAAACCTCCTTTCTAACTTCTTAAAGGGCACACATCCCTTTTCTTCCTACCATGTGGAGACTCCCCTTAGACAAACTATATAATGTTCTTGACAGAGTTATAGCTTTCTTCTCCAGATATCAAAGAAAGCCTCTGATTAGAATTATTTTAATGGAGTATATGTACCTGTGGGTAGATAAAATGCAAACTATGTTTCAGGAAAAAACCAAAGTCTGGTTAAACCAAAGAAACTTCATTAGTGAGGCCAGTGTTGGCTTTCTCTTAAGGGGAGTTATGAAGAGTACATGTTAACGTAACAATATACAGTTCAAGAGCAGGAGAAAAATTGTTGAACCCAGCCTTTTATATACTTTAATATTCTAGAAGGGGGTGGGGATGAAGGCTGGTTTTAACTTAAATCGTGGTGAGTGGATGTATTTTCTTGGGAAACCTGCTTTGTATTGCTTTGACTTTGCCTCTGTAAATGTGTTATTGCTGAACCTGGAGACTATAAACACGAGAATTAGAGTTAGACAGGAAATTATAGAACATTTAAAACCCACAGTGAACGGCCAGTGTCTGTGCCCACCACAGCCACATTTGAAGTTCATACCACATGTGGTAATTAAAACTTTCAACTTTGTGGGCGCCTTGGTAGAAATAATTAGTAGGACCTATACTAATACTAGTACGTGTTTAGAGAACATTATCGGTGGAGGAAAAAAAAGTGGTTAAGGAAAAGAGTGTGCCTGGCCGGTTTTTAAAAATGCTGTTGTAGTAAAAAGATACACGTTCCAAACCAGTGCGTGAGCGTGGCAGCAGTGCTGGCCAGGCACTGGCGGTGCGCTGCTCCCGGCGTGCGGCCGCTGCCCAGCCTTCGGGCGGCCCACAGGCCTCTCCCGCTTTGCTGCTGGGCCTTCTTTTCTCCTTCTGTTTTCATACAGTGTCTTAGGAATCCCCTCCGCTTCATTTAAACAGATACTCTTTTTTTTTTTCCTTCATTGTCAAGCATATTCTGGGTTGATTGGGGAGACTTTTGGTTTGTTTTTCTTGTTAATTTTCTTGAAAGATTCTCCATCCTCCTCCTTTTTTCCCCATCTGGGTATTGTTCCCAGTTTACTGTTGGGGGGCAGGGGGATTGAGGCTTAAGCTAATGAACTGGCCCCAGACTGGTCTTGCGGAGGAGGGGTGTAGCCGCCCGGCCCTGGTCTCCTCTCCTGCGGAGTCCTTCGCTGCCTGCCCGTCCACCAGCATGCAGCTTCCCTGCACAGCTCACCCCAGGAAGGAGCTCGGAGCCTCCTCTCCTCGCCCGCTGTCTCTCCATTTTTCTCTTTTTGTGTCCTCTCTCTTTAGGCTGCCTGTATTTGAGGCAGGAATGGAGAGAAAGAGCCCGCTGAATGTAAGGCAGGCAAATCCAGGAGATGTCAGCAACAAACCAGAACATGTCTTTAACTGGGTTTTTTTTCCTTCTTTCCACTTTAGGATAAATAAGAAAATGATCAGGAAAAAGGCTTACTAGCAGGGATGTATTTTTAAAAGCAAGGTTTAAGTTATATCTGGGAGTCACTTTGATTAAAAAGAAAAAGCCTAGTCTCTACCTTGTACCTTACAAGTCTGTCCCTAATAATAAAATCGTCACTGGGGCAATAGAGAATAATCAGTTTAATTCAAAATAATGTAGACCCATGTGTTCCAGAAAGGTTTCAAGTTTTACCTTCAGTTACCCAGAAAATGTCATTTGGAATTAAACCCTTTCCTCATCATTCCAAAGTCCAAAGCATTCTCTTCTTAAATGGACTTTTTCAAAGGCCCTTGTGTCCTCGCCTCCTCAGAATCCAGCTGCGCAGATGCTGGAAGGGCTCCGCTTCCACCGTGCCTGCCCAGTGAGGGTCCCCCCACTTCACACACACACACCCAGGACCCACGAGACACGTCTCAGACCCCTGTCTCAGACCTCCATGGCTGTCGCTTATCACCAAATCCTATTGGTTTTATCTCAGAATCTCTCAAGGCAGCCCCTTGAATGCATTTCTACCCCCACCCCCCATACCCAGACTCTTCCATGACACCCGTAACTCAACAGTGGGCCATCTTTGATCCCACCTTCCTGCTCATCAGCTCTCCATCCCTTCAGAACCTGCTCCACTGTGTCAGCCCTCCACACGCGAAAGCGCTTGCTTCTACAAGGCTGCTTGTTCCTTCTGCCCTGGCATCTTGAGTTTTTTCCTGACCTGCCTCATTAAGTCAGGAAACCCAATTCTAAGCCCTAAAGTACTATTTGTATCTTGACACATCACCATTTTGGAGTCTTACCTGCAAGCCCTTCTGTAAGCCCCCCCAAAGGCAGGCTTTTGATCTTCAGTTCAGCCCTCTTGCCTGGCACGTAGGCAGGTAAAATTTGTTGAATGAGTAGAAAGGAAAAATGATTATATTTCTGAAGTTCATACCATTTAAGAAGAATATCAAAGCAAAGGCCACTGATAATCAAAGGCACCTTGAGAGTCTCTTTCAACCTTTAGAGTAATCGAAATGTTAGAGGGAAAGACAGGAATAGAGAAAACTTGAGCCAATAAAGACCAAACTAATTGGGTTCTTACTAATTTTCTTCTAACCCATGTTTCCAGTTTCTTGGCTTTGCAGTTTTACGCTGTAGACGCAGAATTGACATGTTAATAAGGCAAATTAAAAGTCCCAAGAGCAGCTCATTAGGAAGTCAGAATCCTTTCTTCATTTTTAGTAGAGCAACTCGTATTTAGTAGAGTAACTTGTATTTCATGATTCTGTAAAGAAGTACCAGCCTGCGTTTTTATTGTCAGCCAGTGGTTACTAACCTTTGCATCTGATGGAAGTACAACAGATGTGCCTTACTTCTAACACACGTAACACGTGAAAATCCAGACTTGTAAAACAGCAACCACGAGAAAAGATATGTATGTGATAGAATCTTCTAGAGAAAAGACATCCTTCCCCAGCTGCATCCTAATGTTTTCATTATTTGCTTGCTGAATGATAAAATGAACAAATCCGTCATAGAAAAGTGTGTGCACTGTAATATTTTTCATGTGGTCAAGGTTGAGGGTAAATTCTGGCCTCTTCTGTTCGGCAGATGAAGTGCAAAAAAAAAGAAAGGACAGAAAAACAGTCCTTAAATCTCATCGTGACTGCAGCTGCGGTGTAAACGCATCTGCAAGCGCGAAGACGGTAGGAAGGGAACTCGGGACGGGGCCAGGGCGGTGCTGGGAGACGCTGCCTCAGCAGCAGCACCTTGATTTTGACCTTGGTCACGCTGTCTGTGTTGTGCTCCACTTCTGAGGCCAGTCACCCCACCCCCAACCCCCACTCAACCACATTTTTTATAGGTTTATAATGTGGTTTAAAACGCTTTCTCAGAGAAACTAATGTTTTTCAGAAACTATTATTTTCAGCAGCAGAACCATTCATTTTGACTTGGATTTTTCTGGGAGGTGAATGGGAATCTAAATGAATAGTTTTTTAGTCCAGATTTTTCTATCTGAAGGATCACAGTCGGGTTAGAGAGAGTTTGGGCATGTGCGTTTTCTCTCCTGGTTTCCAGGGGCAGCAGAGGACTCTGTCCTGGGGGTGGGGGGAGATGAACCGCCAGGCCCGGGCGCCTCGTGAAGAGGAGCAGGGTTGCCTGCTGGGCCTCGGCGATCGTGATGAGGGACCCAGGAGCAGTGGCCGGAAGGAGACTATTCTACGGCGAGCGAGGGAGCTGCATAACAAGGGCGGGGCCAGCCGGGAGATGGCGGCCCGGAGGATAGCCGGTCACCCTGGCGCAGGTGGCAGGCCGGCCTGAGGGGCCTCGGCCCACTCTGGTTGTGCTCAGCTTGTGACGCTTCTGGCCTCCTGCTAGTGCTTAATTTGTACTTGATTGCCGTATTCCTTGTTTGTTTACACCTTCCCTGCCAATGCAGAAGTGCTTCACAAAACATTAAAATTCCCACGAATCTGTATTGTTCAAGGATAGAAGTAGAAAGAGAAGTGAAATGAAAATAATAGCTAATAGTAAGAGTCCCTGGTGGTGGTAAAGAATCTGCTGCCAGTGCAGGAGACCTGGGTTCGATTCCTGGGTCGGGAAGATCCCCTGGAGCAGGGCGTGGCAACCCACTCCAGCGTTCTTGCCTGGAAAATCCCATGGACAGAGGATTCTGGTGGGTAACAGTCTGTGGGATCACACAGAGTCGGACACGACTTAGCAACTAACCCTCCACCAATAGCTAACAGTAGCTAAGAGATGCAGTGTTGAGAGGTTTGGCCAACAGCTATTCATACACACCCCCAGAGGTGAAATAGTATGGAAACAGACACACAGCGAACCAAGCTACAGAAAGACTGATAGCCGACACTCAGGACCACCCAGGGTCTGCTGTTTCAGGCGATACCCTAAAGGAAAAACTTAGTTCCAAAAAGCAGTTTTTAAACTTAATTTGTCTTAATTTAACAGGATCTACTTGGTATGTGTTATGTCTGTTTTTGACGTAACTACCAAAAACGTGACCCATTATAGACGACATGTTTTTATAAGCCCTAACAATTACATAAACTCTAGTTTATGAAACACTCTCACCGTTACTTTGAACAACTTTATGAAAAGGAAGACAAGTAGACTCATGAAGAGCACAGGGGTTACCTCAGTATAGCTGACGGTCAGTTCTCCACATCCTTGGTTTCTTCACTTCTGCAGATTCAACCAGCCATGGGCTGAAACCATCCACATATCATCGCCAGCAGTTCAAACCTGCCTTATTCAAGGGTCAGCGGTGTTGTTATCCCCGTTTTGCAGATGATAAAATTGAGGTGATAACTTTTTTTGGCTTTTTACACCTCAGGTTCTCTTCCCATTGGCCCCTGTGCTGCTTCACACGTAGGTAGTATTTTCATTAGACCATCTGTGTTTATTCTAAAAAGCCAGGCGGACCTGAAGCTCTTGTCTTAAGGCACACAGCTGTTAGCCAGTGCCTGCTGCTGACATGAATGATGGCATTTAAACTAGTATTGTCATAATTTTTTCAAGATGTAATGGTTTTACTGGAACAGCTATGAGACATAGATGCTACTTCGTTATAGTACGAAGATGCTCTTCGTAGCATGGAGTAAGTGCACGTGGAAAGACCCGGTGTCTCTCGGAGGCGGGCAGAAGCCCTGAGGGAGCTCTGGGCCGCGGGGTGACCTCCAGGTGCTGGCGCCCTCCACCCACGTCTGTGAGAATGGTGAGTGGCCACAGAGCTCCCAGCTGGTCTCACAGGCTTTCGGGACACATAAAGAGATTATCTAACTCCGAAGAAGCAGGAACCCAAAACACAGAGTGCAGCTCTTGCAGGTGGAACGTGTCACTGCCACGTGGCTGGAGGTGACCGCTGGGGGCAGAGGCTTCTGTCCTAGATACAGGAGGCGGAATTAAGAGGAAAGGAAGCTCTCATTGGTGGCAGAAATTAACATGTACCATGTTCCACATGTTCCCAGCAGCTTTTTAGTTCATGTTGAAGGGCAGCCTCGTTAGTCTTCTCCACACTCCAGTGTGTCAGGCATCGTTTCATTCCATCCGGCCACATTCACAGTTCCTGCAGTGTGCCAGGCCCTGGGGATACAAGAATGAGTCTCGCAGTTTCTGGGAGGTGGGCAGGTATGGAGAGGTTAAGGCTGAAGCATGTGCAGTGCTGGGCAAAAGCCACCTTGGGCACAGCAGCGGCAACCTCTGTGATCTTTGAAGCTCTAACAGAGCTGATTGTCGCCAGCACTAATAAGACCCTGACCCAAATGCTTCAGTGCACAGAGGCTGCTCACAGATGCTCATTAAAACAAAGCAATTATTCAGGTCACTGCTGCATCTCACAGGAAAGACGTTTCTGTGAGTGAAGAGGCATGTAAAATCCTCCCTCTGAGATTCTGCCCCTGCAGTTTGCCACCTCTAGTCAATGAGCCCTGCCTCTGGGTAGTGACAAAGGCTAGTGAAAGGGTTAGGGAGGGTGTTTGGCTACTTTCTCTTGTTTAAACATGTCCTAAAGCTAAGGATATATTTTATAGTTTATTTCCCAAGATTTACAGTATCACAAAATGCAGAGTTGCTTTAAAAATAACCTTTATTCCACCCCCTAAATAAATGAAAGATTCACTGTTGAAATAATTGGACCATTGCTTGTTTGAAAAAGTACTTTGATTTATTAATAGCAACCATGACTGAGAAGTCCCACTGTGTGTCTGCCCTGTGTGGGGAGCAGTACTGTGTGGACTTAACTCTCCTAGGAATGAGTATTATTAAACTTGTAACAACAGTGGCATGAAAAACAAGGACATTTAGCTGTACACTGATGTTAGTACATTATTTGCACTATGGGAGAATGGTATCCTAACTTCTTCAGGTGAAAAGTGAAAAATAAAAATCCAGTTGGAAGCAGTATTGGCTTGGGTATTGATTTTAGGATAGAAAGGGTGATCAGACACAGAAGCTGTTAGAGAAATTTTTTATATTCTATCCTCAGCACCTGGCATGTAGGAAGTACTTTTCAAATGCTAGGTAGCTGAGTAAATGAAGGGGACTAGAAGGCAGCACTGTGTGGTATAAAGAATGGTTGAACTTGGTGTTCAGAAGAAGAGAATCTTTAGTTCTAAGTTCTGGTACTTCTAGTTATGTGATCCTCAGCAGGTCATCTTGCTTCTAGTCTGTTTCTTGAACCAGGAAAAAAAAAAAAAATCATTGAAGGCAGACCCAGGGCCCCTTGTAGTTCCAGTGTCACTGATCTGATGCCAGAATCTGCCTAAGAAAACGAGAGTGAGATCTTGATACATCGAGGAATGTACGAGGAAGATCAACAGTCACCTCTCTTACTGTGCGTTTCTCAGGAAATCCCCACTCGCTGGTTTTCCGTCACTGCTCTAGTGTATTACCACAGCCTCGGTGGCTGAAAACACACTTGCTTTCTTGCAGTTCTGTAGGTGACAAGTTCCACACGGACTCACTAGGTTCAAGTTAAGGTGTTGGCAGGGCTGGGCTCCTTTCTGGAGGCTCCAGAGAAGAGTTTTCCTCGTCTTTTCCAGTTTCTGAAGGCCACCCGCATCTTGGCTCATGGCCCCTTCCTCCACCGTTAAAACCAGCAGCGCTACATCTCTCTGGTCCTGCTCTCGTCATCACCATCTCCCTGGTGCTTGTGATGCTGATTCTTCTGGGAGAGCTTCTTTCCTTTTATGGACCCACGTGATTAGATGGGGGCCACCTGGATAATCCAGCAAACACTCCCCATCTGAGGTCCTTGACTGAACCAAATCTGCAGGGTCCACGGCCGTGAGGCACAGCTTCTGAGGATGAGGTCGGACATCTGTGGGCGTCCGGTCTACCTCTTAGGGCCCACTGTCTGCATTAGTCTGCAAGGGGCAGAAGCATAATGGAAAAAGCACTCACTGGCACCCAGGAAACCTGAAATTCTACCTCAGCCAGTCATAGGATCTTTGTTTTCCCTCATCTAAAAAGTTTGGGAGTTGAAATTGGACCAGTGATTCCCAAACTGTATTGGAGCATCAGAATTGCCTGGAGGCTTGACCTGGGGCTTGAGAGCTTGTATTTTTGTTGTTTTGTGGTGAAATAGACAGCATAAAATTTACCATCCTAACTATTTTTGTTTCAGCTTTAGCATCATTCCCTCCAAAGAAATCCCAGGACTGATCTCCTTTAGGATGGACTGGTTGGATCTCCTTGCAGTCCAAGGGGCTCTCAAGAGTCTTCTCCAACACCACAGTTCAAAAGCATCAATTCTTCAGCTCTTAGCTTTCTTTATAGTCCAACTCTTGCATC
>SJYQ01027907.1:72246-95316 GCA_006410935.1 Redunca redunca
CTTTTCCTATTTGGAACCAGTCTGTTGTTCCATGTCCAGTTCTAACTATAGCTTCCTGACCTGCATACAGGTTTCTCAAGAGGCAGGTCAGATGGTCTGGTATTCCCATCTCTTTCAGAATTTTCCACAGTTTGTTGTGATCCACACAGTCAAAGGCTTTGGCATAGTCAATAAAGCAGAAATAGATGTTTTTCTGGCACTCTCTTGCTTTTTCCATGATCCAGCGGATGTTGGCAATTTGATTTCTGGTTCCTCTGCCTTTTCTAAAACCAGCTTGAACATCAGGAAGTTCACGGTTCACGTATTGCTGAAGCCTGGCTTGGAGAATTTTGAGCATTGCTTTACCAGCGTGTGAGATGAGTGCAATTATGCGGTAGTTTGAGCATTCTTTGGCATTGCCTTTCTTTGGGATCGGAATGAAAACTGACCGTTTCCAGTCCTGTGGCCACTGCTGAGTTTTCCAAATTTACTTGCATATTGAGTGCAGCATTTTCACAGCATCATCTTTCAGGATTTGAAATAGCTCAACTGGAATTCCATCACCTCCACTAGCTTTGTTCGTAGTGATGCTTTTTAAGGCCCACTTGACTTCACATTCCAGGATGTCTGGCTCGAGGTGAGTGATCACACCATCGTGATTATCTTGGTCCTAAGACTCTGATGCAGGGAGGGATTGGGGGCAGGAGGAGAAGGGGACGACAGAGGATGAGATGGCTGGATGGCATCACTGACTCGATGGACGTGAGTCTGAGTGAACTTCGGAGTTGGTGATGGACAGGGAGGCCTGGCGTGCTGCGATTCATGGGGTCGCAAAGGGTTGGAACGACTGAGCGACTGAACTGAACTGAACCATTTTTGTTATTTTTTATTAAAGTACAGTTGATTTACAATATCATGTTAGTTTCAGGTGTCCAGCACAATCATTCAGTTATATATTGTGTGTGTGTATATATACATTATATATTCTTAAATTTTTTCCCCCTTACATATTGTTATAAAATATTAAGTATCGTTCCCTGTGCTATACATTTATATTCCCACCAGATGATTCCTTTTTCTCCACATCCTCTCTAGCACTTATTATTTGCAGTGTTTTGTTTTTTTTTCATGATGGCTATTCTGGCCAGAGTGAGTTAGTACCTCATTGCAGTGTTGATTTGCATTTCTCTAGTAATTAGCGATGTTGAGCATCTTTTCATGTGCCTATTGGCTGTCTGTATGTCTTCTTTAGAGAAATGTCTATTTAGATCTTCTGTCCATTTTTTGATTGGGTGGTTTATTTTTCTGATACTGAACTACATGAGCTGTTTGTATATTTTGGAAATTAATCCCTTGTCAGTTGCATCCTTTTCTGATATTTTCTCCTGTAGGTTCTCTCCTGATTTTGTTTATGGTCTCCTTTGCTGTGCAAAAGCTTTTAAGTTTAATTTGATGCCATTTGTTTATTTCCGTTACTCTTGGAGGCGACTCCAAAGATATTGCTGCAGTTTATGTCAAAGAGTCTTTTGCCCGTGTTTTCCTCCAGGAGTCATATTTATAGTGTCCAGTCTTAGATTTAGGTCTTCTGTCTGTTCTGAGTTTATTTTTGTATATAGTGTTAGATGCTGTTCTGATTTCATTCTTTTTTGTTTTTTGGCTGTGCCCCCTGCGAGTGACTCTAGCAGTTGGGCTTACAGACTCTGCAGTGCAGGTTCCATGGCTGTGATGCGTGGGCTTAGTTGCCCTGGGGCTTGTGGTATCTTCCCTGACCAGGGATCAAACCCATGCCTCTGCACTGGAAGCTGGAGTCCTCACCACTGTACCACCAGGGAATTCCTGACTTTATTCTTTTTGATGTGATGATAAGTGGGATTGTTTTCTTAATTTCTTTCTGATCTTTCGTTGTCAGTGTGTATTTGTAGCAGTGCAGCAGATTTCTGTGTATTAACTTTGTTCTGTATCCTGCAACTTTACTGAGGTCACTGCTGAGCTCTAGTAATTTTCTGTTAGGATCTTTAGAATTTTCCATGTCTAGTGTGTCATCTGCAAACAGTGACAGTTTTACTTCTTTTCCAAGATGAATTCCTTTTCTTTTTCTTCTCTGATTGCTGTGGGGCTAGGACTTCCAAAACTATATTGAATAAAAGTGGAGAGAGTGGGGGTCCTTGTCTTGTTCCTGATCTTCGAGGAGTGTCTTCAGCTGTTCAGCACTGAGTCTGATGTGGCTGTAGGGTTAACCATTTTGTGTTGTTTGCTGTGCCACACGTCGTGCAGGACCTCTTAGTTCCCCAACCAGGTGTTGAACCCACGCCCATTGCACTGGGAGTACAGAGTCTTCACCACTGGATGGCCGAGGAAGTCCTGGTCTAACTGCTTCTAAGTGCATAGTTGAGTGATGTTAAATACCTTCACTGGTCACCACCATACATTCCCATAGCTCTTTTCAGCTTACAGAATTGAATCTCTGTATCCATTGGACAAGACTCCACAGTTTCTCCTCCTACTAGACCATGGCAACCACCCGTATGCTACGATTATTCTAAATACCTCATATAAGTTGAGTCATGTGTTCCTTGATTTTTGCTGGCTGACTTAACTTTGCTTGTCCTCAAGGTGCAGCGTGTGTCAGAATTTCCTTCCTTTTTACGACCAAATAACATTCCACTGTACGTGTATACTGTACTTCACTATCCATTCATTCATCAGTGGACGCTTGAGTTACTTCCACATTTTAGGTATTGTGAATAATGCTGCTATGAACAAGGATGTACAGATACTTTTTAGACTTTGCTTTCATTTTGGTGAGATGTATACTCCAAGTGGACTTGCTGGATCATATGGGAATTCTGTTTTTCATTTTCTGAGGATCTACTGTATAGTTTCCCAGTGTTTGTGCTGTTTCACATGCCCACCGGTGGTGCCCACGTGTTCCAGTTTCTCCACAGCCTCGCCAACACCGTTGTTTCCTGTTTGATCGTAGTTATGAGTGTGACGTATCTTGTTTTGGTTTTGATTTGCACGTCGTTACTGATGAGTGATGTTAAGCGTTTTTTCCTGTTTTTTGGCCATTTGTCTACTTCATTTGGAAAAGTTTCTACTCAAGTCCTTGGCCCGTTGTTGAAACAGGTTGGGGTTTTTTGTTTTCCTTGGGGGTTTTGTTGTCATTACTTGGTGGAGTTTTAGGAGTTCTCTACAGATCCTAGATATTAATCTCTTATCAGATACATGATTTTTAAATATTTTCTCCCAGTTTGTAGGTTGCCTTTTAACTCTGTTGACAGTGTATTTTGATGTACAACATTTTTAAATTTTCATGAAGTTTAATTTGTCTACTTTTTGTTATGTGGGGCTTTGGGTCCATAACCAAAAAAAAAAGATTATTGCCAGTCCAATGTCATGAAACATTGGCGTCATGTTTTCCTCAAAGAGCTTTATTGTTTTAGGTCTCACTTCTAGGTCCTTCATCCGTTTTGAGTTGATTTTTGGTTTTTGTATCTGCTGTTAGGAAAAGGTCCAGCGTCATTTTTTTGCATGTGAATGTTCGGTTTTCCTTGCGCCGTTTGTTGCAGAGGCTGTCCTTTCCCCATTGGATGATCTTGGCACCCTTGTCAAAAATTGTTTGATCATATATGGAAGGGTTTATTTCTGTGCTCTCTATTCTATTCTGTTGGTCAATATCTCTGTTTTTATACCAATGCTACGCTGTTGATTGCTGTAGCTTTGAAGTTAGAAGCATGAGTCCTCCAGTTTTGTTCTTTTTCTTTCAAGATTGTCTTGACTGTTCAGGTTTCCTTAAGATTCCACGTGGGAATTGCCTGGCAGTCCAGTGGTTAGGACTCCATGCTTTCAGTGCTGAGGGCCTAGGTCTGATCCCTAGTCAGAGAAATAAGATTCTGCAAGCTATGAGGCCCAGCAACAACAAAAAAGATTGCACATGAATTTTAGGATGGCTTTTTTGGCTTTTGCAAAAAACTTTGTTGGAATTTTGATTGTGTTGACTCTCTGGGTCACTCTATAGATATTTTAATAATGCTAAATTTTCTAATCCATTCTAATCCATGAGCATAGGATGTGTTTCCATTCGTATCTTCTTTAATTCCTTTTGGCAACGTTTTGTAGTTTTCATTGCACAAGTCTTTCACTTCCATAGTTAATACTTAAGTATTTTATTCTTTTTGATGCTATCAAGAATCAAACTGGTTTTGTAATTTCCTTTTCAGATTGTTTGTGTATAGAAAGGCAACTGATTTTTCTGTGTTAACTCAGTATCCTGCTACTTTGCTGAATTCATTAGTTCTAGGGGTGTGTGTGTGTGTGTGTGTGTGTGTGTGTGTGTGTGTGAACTCTAGAGTTTTCTATAAACATAAGATTCATATCTTCAAGCAGATAATTTTACCTTTTTCTTTCCAGTTTGAACCCCTTTTATTTCTTTCTCTTTCCTAATTGTTCTGGCTAGAACTTATTATGTTGATTAGAAGTGGTGAAATCCAGTGTTCTTGTTTTGCTCCTCATCTTAGAAGAAACACTGCTGGTCATTCACCATTGAGTATGATGTTCCTTGTAGGTTTTTCATATATTTCTCTTGTTTCCTTTTATTCCTAGTTTGTTGAGTGTTTTTATCATAAAAGGGTGTTAAATTTTGTCAGATGCTGTTTCTGCATCTATTGAGTTCATGTAGTTATTTCCTGCATGCCATTGCTGCTGCTGCTGCTGGTAAGTCGCTTCAGTCGTGTCCGACTCTGTGCGACCCCATAGATGGCATGTAGCATATTACACTGATCCATTTCTGTATGTTGAACCATCCTTGCAGTCCAGGAATGAACCCCACTTGGTCAGAATATATAATCTTTCCATGTGCTGTTGAGTTCTGTTTGCTAGTGTTTTGTTGAGGATTTTTGCATCAGTGTTTATAAAGCATATTCGTCTGTAGGGTTTGTGTGTCTCTGTGTGTGTGTTTGTCTTTTTCTGGCTTTGGTATCTGCTAGTGCTGGCCTCATTAGAATGATTTTGAAAATATCCCCTTCTCTTCAGTTTTTGGGAGAAGTTTCACAAGGACAGGTATTCAGTTCAGTTCAGTTCAGTCACTCAGTCGTGTCTAACTCTTTGCGACCCCATGAGTTGCAGCGCATCAGGCCTCCCTGTCCACCACCAACTCCCGGAGTTCACCTAAACCCACGTCCATAGAGTCGGTGATGCCATCCAGCCATCTCATCCTCTGTCGTCCCCTTCTCCTCCTGCCCCCAATCCCTCCCAGCATCAGTCTTTTCCAGTGAGTCAACTCTTCGCATGAGGTGGCCAAAGTACTGGAGTTTCAGCTTTAGCATCATTCCTTCCAAAGAAATCCCAGGGCTGATCTCTTCAGAATGGACTGGTTGGATCTCCTTGCAGTCCAAGGGACTCTCAAGAGTCTTCTCCAACCCCACAGTTCAAAATCATCAATTCTTCAGCACTCAGCTTTCTTCACAGTCCAATTCTCACATCCATACTTGACTACTGGAAAAACCATAGCCTTGACTAGGCGGACCTTTGTTGGCAAAGTAATATCTCTGCTTTTCAATACGCTATCTAGGTTGGTCATAACTTTCCTTCCAAGGAGTAAGCGTCTTTTAATTTCATGGCTGCAGTCACCATCTGCAGTGATTTTGGAGCCCAGAAAAATAAAGGACAGGTATTAGTTCTTTCTGAAACACTGGGTGAAATTTACCAATGAAGCCATCATCAGATCCAGAGCGTTTCTTTTTTGGGAGTTTTGTGACTTAACCTTGGTAGATTTTGTGTTTCTGGAAATTTGTCCATTTCATGCAGATTATCCAGCTTACTGGTGTACAGTTGCTCACAGTACTCTCACTAATCCTTTTTAATTCTGTAGAATCAATAGTGACATCTTCAGTTTGGTTTTTCTCTGTTCGTAGTCTGTTCTTCTCTGTTTCATTTATCTTTGTTTCAATCCTTATTATCTCCTTCCTTTCTCTAGCTTTGGGTTTAGTTTGTTCTTTTTGTAGTTCCTTAACTTACAAAACTATGGTGTTGGAGAAGACTCTTGAGAGTCCCTTGGACTGCAAGGAGATCCAACCAGTCCATTCTGAAGGAGATCAGCTCTGGGATTTCTTTGGAAGGAATGATGCTAAAGCTGAAACTCCAGGACTTTGGCCACCTCATGCGAAGAGTTGACCCATTGGAAAAGACTCTGATGCTGGGAGGGATTGGGGGCAGGAGGAGAAGGGGACAACCGAGGATGAGATGGCTGGATGGCATCACTGACTCGATGGACGTGAGTCTGAGTGAACTCCGGGAGTTGGTGGTGGACAGGGAGGCCTGGCGTGCTGAGATTCATGGGGTCGCAGAGAGTCGGACACGACTGAGCGACTGAACTGAACTTATAAAAAAAAAGTTAGGTTGCCTGCACTTGGCTGGGAGTGGGAGATGGGCAGAATCAACTGCCGTTTTCCATCCACGTCTACCTGGGAAGTTGCAGGCCTTCAGCAGACTGCAGGGCTCCGGAGCATCGACCTCAGATAGACTCTGCCAGCGCAGTTACTGTCTGGGCTTGGAGACAGGCTCCCAGTGCCGCCGCCTCTACAGTCTGCCCAGAGTCCCAGAGTCTGCATTTTCAACATGTTTCCAGGTGATGCCAACGCTGCTGGTCCAGGGACCACACTTTAAGAAGCCCTGAACTAAACACGATGAGGTCCTTTCTCTAAGGCCCGAACACATCCTGCAGGGTCTTTCTCCTCTGGAAGTAATACAGTAAATTAATTGCATGGTGGGTTTTTTTTGGTTTTGTTTTGTTTTTTAATTAGAAGAAGCATCATTTTACTGATGTCGTTTCCTGGTGAGGGAATTAGCTTTTTTTTTAAATGGGGCCTGTGGGCTGGTTCTGGGCAAGAAGTTTTGTGAAGCCCTGCCAGGAACACAGAGGCATGTGTTGAGGTGGGAAGGAAATGGACCGTGTTCAGACCCAAGGTGACAAGGCTGCTCCGCTGGTGGCTCCCTGTCGGCCTGTGTCTGGCACATGGGTGTCTTGGGTCCGGTTTGCTGAGCACTTTTGCCCCAGCCACTGGTAAAAGCCTGGATTAACACATTCAGCTCTCCCACCATCTCTGTGAGGCAGCTCATACCAGCAGGTCCACGCCTGCAGACTGAAGAGACGAAGGTTAGGGCTTTGACCAAGAACAGCACAAAGATGGGCAGCAGTGGGGTCGCTCAACCAAGGAGTGACTTGGATTCCAGAGTCCACGCCTGTAGCCACATCTAGCAGGGCCTCGAGTACTGGCTGCCTTCCTGCTTGTCAGGATATGTGGACTGCAAGTTACAGAGTTAAACTAAAGAGTGTGTGTGTGTGTTAAGAAAGGTGTCCTCCTCCTCAGAAAAGGTGGTCCTGGTGCTCAATTGTGTCCAGAGTTAAACTAAAGAGGGAGAGAGAGAGAAAGAGAGAGAGAGTGTGTGTGTGTGTGTGTGTGTTTGTGTGTGTGTGTTAAGAAAGGTGTCCTCCTCAACAGGTCTAGACACAAGGTGGTCCTGGTGCTCAATTGTGTCCAGAGTTAAACTAAAGAGAGAGAGAGAGAGTGTGTGTGTGTGTGCGCGCGCGCGCGTGTGAAGAAAGGTGTCCTCCTCCTCAAGGTGGTCCTCGTGCTCAGTCGTGTCCCGGAAACCAGACTCTGTCCGCCCTGTCACGCTGCAGTGCTCAGCACGTTGGCCGCTGTCTCCTTGTGGTGACGAGATGGTTGTGAGAGATCTCACCATCCCCTCCTCACAGAGGCCGAGTGAGAAGGCGACTGATTGTCCTGCTTCCTGTCCCTTGGTAGAGGCCTAAACTTTCTCAGAAGTTCTGTTCTTTTCAGACTTTACTACCAGAAATATTTGACACACCCATTCCTCAATGGCCTCCAGGGCAGGGAGGGCCCATTCAGGGCTCCTTTAGAAGGGGTGTAGCAGAAAGGGCTGTGGGTGACCGTGGAGGAGTTAGCCACGTTCCTTCTCTCCGGCTGATGACTGAGACCTTGGTTCTGAAGGGACCCTGTGGCACTGACAAGGGCTGCCTGCGACTCTGCCAACTGCCCTTGGTTTGCCCTGGGCCAGGAAGTCTTATTTCTTGGCAAGGGTGTGAGGGCACGTGGTTATCCCCTCCCGGAAGGATGTCGCTCTTCCAGGGCTCTCTCAGCACCCTGTTCCTGCCCCGGTGGCCTCTGGAGGAGGCCAGGTGTTGTCAGCCAGGACCGGCTCTGACCGGGCGCGGGTTTCTCCCTTCTCAGGCTCCAGGCACCTCGTCTGAGAGTGGGGCTATCACAGGCTGGCTAGGACCAGATGGGGCGCATGCAGCGATGCCCGCTGCGGTGCAGGGCGACTTGGGGCTGCGCTGTGGCTGCATCCGTGTGGTTCTCCATCGGCATCAGCGTCAGGGGCGCTCGATCCAGCTCACTGTCACCCTGCTGCTGCCGCTGTGGGTTAGGGGTGTCCACTCCTGGCTCCTTCCAGGCGGGCTTCACGACCCCGCTCTGTGAGGCGTTCCTGACGCTGCAGGACTGTGAGCCGCAGGCACCTTGATGGGCTGCCGTCCCAGGCAACGGAGCAAAGACGGAAGGGCACCCTTTGGCTTTCTTTGTCCCTGGAGGGGTGTGGTGTGTGTTGTGGGGGGCCATTTTCCACAAGTGTAACTGCTTATGGAGCACTTTTATTTTTCCTAGAATCAAGAACAAGTGTCCACCTCGTTCAGGTAGCCTCATCTCTGTGGCCTTGGCCACCAGAAGAGTCTGCGCCTTTGCTCAGTGGGGCCAGTGGGGCTCATTTCACAAATGTGATTCTTGTTGACACAGGACGAGCACGCACGGGCAGCCGCATCACACGCTAGAGGTGTGCCCCCACTCTATGAGAACCTGAGCATAGGAGGAGGAGCGTCTCAATTACAGGATCACGCCTCAGCCAGAAATTCATGGCAGGTTTCCTAGTGCCTTTAAAATAGGATTTGGGTGTAAAAATACCGTGTGCACACAGGAGCCCGCATTTTCTGAAAAGAGAAATATACTTGTATTGGGCATTTGGGATAAGCAGAATAAAAATAAATTCTTCTTACAAAAATAGGAACTGGAAACCAAATTCCACTTTTAATTCTAAAAGACTTATATATAACTCTACTATCTCACCCTCTCCTCCTACCCCAGACTTCCACAGCAGAAATAGACAGGCAGGATCTGTAAGCAGCTCACCGAAGCGGTGAGGATGGAGGGAAGGCACTCACGGGCGGGCGGGTGGCAGGAACACCAGAGGCAGAGCTGGGGGCCTGTGTGGTGTTCTGTTTGATTTATCTGTGGACGTTTCGGAGGCCTGGCCTGAAACGCTGCTGCTGGATGGCGTCCAGTGGTCAGTGAGTGGCGGTTAGAAATTGACAGCCCCTCCTGCCGCCAGACTCCAGTAACCGCAGAGACACTCGCTGAGGTCTGACCGGCGGGGTCTGGGGCAGGCCTGGAGGAGAGGGTGTCTGGGATGCTGACACGCCTGACTTCTTCCTCCCTTGCAGAAATGTTCCCACTGCCAGGAGGCAGGCGCCACCTTGGGCTGCTACAATAAAGGCTGCTCCTTCCGATACCATTACCCGTGTGCCATTGACGCAGGTAAGATGGGACCGCGGGCCCTTGTTCAGAACCTCTGAAGGGTAGGACATGCACTGTGATTCTCTGTCTTCTTTATTGCTTGTTTTGTCTCATCTAACCCTGTTCTATTTGTAAATTCTGAAGGAATGCAGAGAAGGTACTAAAAATGAATTAAATGGGGTGATTTTTTTTATAAGTTTTGTAATTCGTAAAAGAGTCAACTACTTAAGTGTACAATTCAGTGATTTTTTACCATCACATTCACATCGTGGTGCGGGCACAAATCGCAGTTAATTTTAGAGCATTTTCATCACCTCTGAAACTCCTGCCCATTGGCGGTCTCTCTTGCCCTCTGCCCACTGGCAGCCATGAGTCTACTTTCTATCTCCGAGGATCTGTCTGTTCTGGACGTTTCATGTACGTGGAATCACACAATAAGTGGTCTTCATGACAGGCTTCTGTATGATTTTGCTTCAGGATTCTCAGATTTATCCACATCACAGCATGTGTTAGTACTTCATTTTATTTTCAAACAGTATTTTATTTTAAGGATACACCATATTTTATCTACATTCCACTGATGCACATTTAGGTTTTCCACTTTTTATTATTACGAATAGTGGTGCTGTGAACATTCATAGACAAGTCTTTGTGTGTACCTAGTGTTTTCATTTCTCCTGGGCATAAACCTAGGGGTGGAATTCTTGGGTCACATGGTAACTCCGTTTAACCATATGAGGATGATCAGACCATTCTTCAAAGTGGCTGAGTCATTTTACATCCCTCCAGCAGTGTGTGAGGGTTCCAGTTTCTCCGTCACCAGCATCTGTTTTTACCTAACTTCTTCACCGTGGCCATCCCCATGGGCATGAAGTGGTATCTCATTTTGTGATTTGGCTTTGCACATCCCTGGTAGCTAATGACGCTAAGCAAATCCAGTTTATTTTTCTTTTCCTGCTTATGCTGTTTGTTGCTTTTCTTACATTTGAGAACTATTGTATAATCCAGAATCACAAAGACTTATATCTATGTTTTAGTTTTAGCCCTTACTCGAGTCTTCGATCCATTTTGGCTATTTTTTTATATGGTGTCCAGTTCATTCCTTTCTTTCCACATGGATCCCAGTTGTCCCAGCACCATTTGTGGAAAAGGCTACTCTTTGCTCATCCACTGGCCTTTTCACCTTTGTGGAAACCAGTTGCCTGTGGATGTCTAGGCTTATTTCTGGACTCTGCAGCGCCGCACTGTCTTGACTGTGGTGGCTTTGTAGTAGACTTGGAAAGTGAAAAATGTCAGTCCTCCAACTTTGTTCCTTTTTTCCAAGATTGTTTTGGCTCTTCTGGATCTTTTGCTGTTCTTGGATGAGTTTTAGGGGCAGCTTGTCCGTTCCTGTGGGTGAGGGGAAACAGCCATGAAACTTGGATAGTGATTACACTGATTCTGAAAGGCAGTTAGGGAGTGCTGCCGTCCTGGTAATAAGGTATCCTCCAGTCCATGATCATGAGGTATCTGTCTTTCCATTTACTTCAGTCTTTAATTTCTTTCAATACTGTTTTGTAATTTTCAGAGTAGACGTTTTGCACTTTCTTTGTTAAACTTATTCCCAAGTTTTTTTTTTTTTTTTTTAGTACAATTATAAATAGAATTGTTTTTTAAGTCAGTTTCCAGGTTGTTCACTGTGAGTGTATAGAAGTATAATTGATTGAGGTGTATGTATTGATCATGGATCTTGGAACTCTGCTCAACTCATTGATTAGTTCTAATAGTGGTTTAGTGGATTTCTATAGGCAAGATGCATCACCTGCAAATAGGTTGTTTTACTTCTTTCCCAGTCAGATAGATGCCTTAGTTCTCTGGCTGGATCTTCCACATAACGTTGGATAGAAGTGACAAGAACTGGTACGCTCGCCTTGTTTCTGACCCCTTACGATGGTAGCTGTGGGATTTTCATAGACGTTCTTGATATAGCTGAGGAGGTTCCCTTCTGTTACTAGTTTGATGTGTGTTTTTATCATGAACTGGTGTTGGATTTTGTCAGACATTTTCCCAGGTCTCTGGAGGTAATCAGAGTGGTGTTTTGCAGTGTGACAACTGTTGAAAGAAGGATCCCTTCTGTCTGAAAAGTGCCATCCGGTGAGCAGTGCAGGAGACTCAAGTCTGACTCAGAGCTTCAGTGCCTGGGAGAATCCTCTTTCTTTCTCCTGACTCGTAGCTCTTTGTTGATTGTCTTCACCAGTTACTTTTTGAGTGTTAGATGGGTCTGTCATCTTCACCTAGCAGGTCACTCATAATCCTGGCAGTCAGGATGGGGAAGAGAAAAGGGGCAGACAGATGAGAGTGCTGACGGAGCCTGGGGGCTAAGCAGGTGACAGCCGTGCAGAGCGCAGAGCACTTGGAGTTGGATCTGGCAAGCAAGGAGGAGTCCGAGTTCCTCTGGACCACCCTTCACCCCGCTCACTACACTTGCTGAAGCGCGCCCCCTGCCTCTCATTGTCCTTCCTTTCCCCCTCCCTCTTCTCTTCTTTCCAGGTTTCTGTAGGGGCTGCAACTGAAAAGAATAAGAAAGGGAATTCCCTGGCGGTCCAGGGGTTAGGATTCTGGGTTTTCACTGCCGGCTGCCCAGGTTCAGTCCCTGGTTGGGAGCTAAGATCCCACGAGCCCCACAGCACAGCCAAAAAACAAGAAGGATAGAGAAAGATAACGCTCTAACTTTTTGCTGAAGTTAGATTCTGAAGGGCAGCTGGTGGCCAGGGCCCCGTGTGGCCAGAGGGGAAAGTGGGCATGAGAAGAGAGCCTTGAAATGTCAGCTCAGGGAGTTTGGGTTCTGGTCTGTCCCTTCCGTCCTCTGTCCTCCTCTGCGTGTTTCCAGGTTGAATCTGAGCTGCAGTTCACCCTGGACCATGGTCCAGGGTGTTCTGTAGAACAGCCACTAAATCCTGCTCTCTTGGGGCCAACCACTGCCTTTTCTCGTTTTCATGATGCGGTCAGGGTTCTGTCAGAATGTTTTGTTTCTTTTTCTAGTTTGAGCTTCGTGGTCTTTAAATGAAGATTTTTAAGTCTCGGGTTCTTGGCAGTGGTTTGTAAGTTTTATGGGGGAGAATTACCTCTCCCATTAGCGGCCAGTGAGTGGAGGTCTCCTGCACAGGGCTCTGCCCAGAGCACCAGGTGGGCCGCAAGCAGGCCGCTTCGCCCCTGCAGGTGTGCTCCCAGCGCGCTCGAGGTATCTGCCTCCAGGCAGCGCCTCCAGGGATTGAGCAGTGCTGTGCGATAAACTTGCTGCAGTGGGGGAATGTTCTAGACCTGTACTGTCCAATGCAGCAGCCACAAGCCATGTGTGAGCGCTTGGAAGATAGCTAGTGGAAGGGAGGGACTGAGGTTTTATTTTATCTTATGTCCCTTGGTGGCTGGCAGCACAGGCCCAGCCACCTTGGTCAAGAGGGGCGGTGGGAGTTCTTTGGGTAAGGCCCTGGGCTCTCCTCCCTCTGGTGGAGGAGGCAGGGCCGACTTCGCCAACAGAGGGTTAGGAAGTCAGTGACTTCCTCATCGCTCTCTTTGAGCCTGTCTGATGTGGCCTTCCAGGTAAGCTGGTAACATCTCTGTTTGGCAGAAGTTGGTGGCCCAGTGTCCAGGCAGAGGGGGGCTGTCCGGGTGGAGGCCCTGGCCCTCTGGCTTTGTTGCCCCAGCCGCTGCACACTCTGCTCCTCCATGCGGGGCTGGCCCCAGAGCAGCAGCTTTGCAGGGTGACCGTGTCTGGGGCATGTTTTGGTCTCTCTGATGACCTGAGTCACAGTGACCCAAAGCCCGTGTCACTCTGCGGACTGATGCCTGGATTTATCCACAGTCTTCCCAGGAATTCTGTAAGTGGTGAGTCTTTGTGTCTGGAAAAGCCTTCATTGATTTCTTTTCTTTCTAATTATAATAAAAATAAGTCCTCTAGTCAAGTCCCCCATCTCTGTGCAGACTAAGGAACAGTTTAGCATTTTCATCTCTGCCTTCTTGCCAGCTGCCCAAACCTTAAAGAGCCGTTGGTAGTGAAGGGAAAACTTTTGCCTCTGGGCGCGTCTCCATGGAAATCTGAGGATCTGTGGCTCGGGCTAACTGGTCACACACTCGTGACGCCGCAGTTTGCTCTGTTGTGCTGCTCCTTACGTCACAGACACGAGATTTATCTCCTAGAGGAAGAGGCAGTAATAAGAGCATGAGCACCAGTTAAAACAGAAAAAGATGGACCGCATTTAACACAGCGAGCCACGACACAGGCCAGAGACAGACGGCCTGCGGCGGCTCGGCAGTGATCCCACTGTGCTTCAGGGGTCTTGCCTAGAGGGGCTTCGTGAGGAAACGGCTGGGAATTTCACCTGCGGCCCCCCTTCCTGCAGCATTTTAAAGCTGCTCTCTCTGCTGACTTTGATCTTGGCAGCGGGTTTAGAGCCCCTGATGGGCTCTGTGAAATGACCGGTGGTCTGGCCACTCCCTGGAGAGGAGCTGTCTGCATCGCAGAAGCCAGTTCAAAGCCTTCCTCTGTCCTCTTCCCCCTTCCTCTGGCCCCAGGAGACTGCTGCTCGGTGAGGCAGGGTGAGGCTGGCGGACCCCTCAGTCCCAGCCTGGTTGTGCCAGTGTGAGCGCGCAGTGCAGCCCTGAGAGGCTGTAGCTGAGCTGGAGGCTGCTGGGGCTCGGCAGACCCCAAGGACACGAGACATCCTTCCACTTTCTTCCCCCATGGGCTCACCACCCTAGCTGGAGCATATGTGGGTGCGCGTGGGTATCTGAGGCTCCGCATAGCTTGTGGCGAGGAGCTCAGCAGAGTCCTCTGCCCCTCCACCTAGAGAGGACTCTCAAAGCTGAGCGCCGGCCTGGGGCCTTGGCGTCCGTGTCTGGAAGCCACCCTGCCAACTCGGCAGCCTGGTGGGTCTCTGCTGGCCTGTGTGGTGATCTGACTTCACCGTGGGAAAGTGCTGACCGGGCCCTCTGCACTGGGTAGGCCAGGGGCTCACGGAAGCCAGTGAGCCGCCGGCGCCTGCTGCCAGCCACCCGCCCCTCCTCACTCTCCCTGGCAGAGGCTGGCGGGAGGCCGTCTAGAAGAGGCTCCCTGGCCCCTGCAGGTGTCTGCGCTCTTCAGCTGTGCCTCTCACCTGCCAGGAAGAGGAAGTGCATGCCCTGCGGGCCTGTGACCCCACCAGAATGGGGAGCACCTTTGCCCGCATGGGAGGCCTTGTGAGAAGGTTTCGTAAATTGGTTCAGGACACTCCGTTTCCAGAAGTACCAGGCACTAGTTCCAAATTGCCTTTAGCGTGCACTTCTATTGTTTTCCTTTCTGCTTTTTAACTTTGAGGGAACATGTTTCCTAACTAGAAGCACATTTTACTAATGGTTCATCGCTGTTGGTCACTTTCATGGCTGTGTGAGGGCCCTCTCAGACCTCTGCCTTCCTGATGGTATCTTTTCCAACTCACATCCTCTCCTCATTTCTGTAAACCCCTGGGTAGGAGAGTGGCCTCACCCCGCATGGCCTGTGCCATCTCTGCTGGCATGCTGTGGCCACTGCCCAGGTGAGGCGAAGGTGCCTCGTTCAGGCTCCAGCTGTCCATCTCTGCTGTGCGGGAGCTCTCTGGCCAACTGGAGCGGCAGGAGCCTGAGTCACACCGTGTACTTGTGGGTTGTAAATTAGCACATTTCATTTACTGCCGTGCTGTTTGCTTGGGGATGTGGGGTGAGGCAAAGATGAGCAGGACTTGCTATTTCCCAAGCCCTCGGGCTTGCCTGGGTCTGAGAGGACTAAACCTGCCCAGTCTTAGGATCCTGGGACTCCAGAGGGGAGGTGGCTCAGCCAAATTGTGAGAGGGTCTCTGTTGGTTTTTATAAAATGTAGAGGGCCTCAGAAGTTTCCATTTGTGTATCCCCTTCCTTATTATTATTTCACTTGAAATCTGTGGCTACACAGGCCACTCATCTGGACCTTGCTTTAAAGCTGAGTTAAACTGTAAATTTAACAAGGCTAAGTACCATGCCGCCCCCTGCCGTGGTGCCCGGGAGCTCTCTGAGAATGTGTGACCAGTATTAACATCCTGCCACCACCTCTGGCTCTGGGGCTGAGGATTCACAGCCCCTCATGGGGTTTCACTTTCCTCTGAAGTCCTTAGTGTGGCTTGCAGAGCTTCTCCATCATCTCCATGGTTGGGAGGAGAGGGCGGTAGCAGGGCTGGGTCTGGCCTCCTTTCTGCCTCTGACCTGTGTGACTGGACAGGAGAAAAGAGACCTGCAGATTGAGTGTTTTCACAAGGAAGCCTTGGTGTGGGCCTGTGGAGTGGGCTTAGCCTAGGATAAGAAATTCTAAAAAGAACATTTACTGGAGATTGTTAAAACAACAGGATATGATCATGGGAATACAGAAAAAATAAAATTAGTGTCACCTAATTTTGGTAGATTAGGTAGATTTGGGTAGATTTCCTTTGTCCTTTATGCATGGAAACAGTGTGACGAATGGGATTGTGCTTGCACGTGCGTGCATCCGAGCAGTTGGCATCTTGCTTCCCCGTGCTGTTACCTGTTCTGAAACCTTGTCTAACCGACTGACAGCCCGCCATATTGAGGTGCCATAGGTTATTTGGGGGTGTCTCTCATGTTCTCCTATTAGAAATCACAGTGCGGGGTCCTCTGTCTCCATGTGTTCCCCACCCCACACCCCTCGGGCTGCGCCCCACGCCAGGCTCCTCCTGACTGTCCCCTCTATCTTGCAGATTGTTTGCTCCACGAGGAGAACTTCTCGGTGAGGTGCCCCAAGCACAAGGTGAGTTCGCCCGCAGAGCCACTGCTCCCCACAGGACTCGGGGGCCGGGGGCTCCTCCTGAAAGACCTGGAGACCTGATAGTCGGTCTCAGGCCAGGGCTTGCTGGGCGGAGGGGCAAACGGGAGGGAGCCCTGTGATTTGGGGTCAGCGGAGCTGGGGAGAAGGTGTTTGTCTGTTAAGAGAAATGCACGAAACTCCTGGTTTCCGCCTTAGTTTAGTGGAACCCCAGACCACAGACTGGCGTGGGGTGTGGTTGGCTGTAGGCCTGGACGCAGAGCAGAGGCGTCTTCCCTGACTAGAGAGAGCTGACGCCCGGCTCTCGGGGAAACGCTGTCCCCGCCGGGTTCTGCTTCCGCGGGCGCAGCCCATGGTGTCTGCATTTGGTTCAAGAGTTGGTCTCTTGGTCGCCTCTCAAATTTAGGAAGGGAAGGAAGATGCGGGCGGAGTGTGTGAATGGCCTGTTTCCAAGACGCCACTCATGGGTGCGGGAGGGGAGGGTGTGGAGCAGGGCCCCGGGGAGGGCCGGCCGGTGGAGGCCTCCCCCTGGCGCTCCTGCGGCGGCCCTCCCCGGCTGAGGCCACGCTGACCCCTGGTGGCCACTCGCGCGCACAGTCTCCAGTCTCCACTCGGGCCAGAAGGCACGAGAGAGAGGTCATCTTGACGGTCTGCCCTCAGATTGCTTCTGAAGGATGTTTACTGATGCTTTTCTTTAAAAATTATTTCCCGAGATGGATCCTTGGATCTTACAATTTTCTCTTTATTTTTTACTTCATTTTGTATTTTATTTCTTTAAGCTTCCCTTTTTGAAGGGCCACATTTTGCCTCAGCAAACCCTGTCTTGAGTATCTCCTGTATGTCACTCAGTACTGACTCTCTGCTTTTTCTTTCCTTTTCCATGTGCGTCCCTCGCCTCACCTCCGCCCGCCCTGACCCACACGCTCGTTCTCTGTCCCTCCTGTCTCATCTCCTTGGCTTTGCCGGCGTCAGCCTCCCCTCCCGTGCCCTGTCCCCCCCTTGCAGAACAAGACAGCGAAAGGCAGCCTCAGCACAGAGCAGTCGGAGCGGGGGTGAGGGGGGCAGTGTGCTCGTGGGAATGGAAAGTACAGCAAGCACAGGTGAGTCGGGGCCGCCGCCCCTGCGGGCTGCGAGGGGGTGCTGGGCCTCTGCCGCTCGCCCGGGCCAGGTGGCACCCGGGTGTCTAACTGCATGAGGCCAGCACCCGGCGGATAAAGCACTTCTCTGCTTGTTGCTTAGCCCCCCCGAATACGTGTGGAATGATAATGTGGGGCTTTAAAATGGTTCCATCGTCCACTAGGGCCCAGGGGGCTGTTCCTGAAGTCAGGCCTTGGGTGGGGCTCCTCGGGGCAGCTGGCTTCTGGGACGGAGCCTCTAAGGTGGGGGTGCTTTTGCCTGCAGCGCTCTTTCCCCATCTCAGAAAGGCTTCTCACCAGAGATCTTTTCTTTTTTAGTTTGCTTGATATCTCTAAAGCTTGGGCTTCCCTGGTGGCTCAGCCAGAAGGAATCCGCCTGCAGTGTATGAGATGCAGGTTCCGTCCCTGGGTCGGGAAGATCCCCTGGAGAAGGAAATGGCAGCCCACTCCAGTATTCTTGCCTGGAAATCTCGTGGACAGAGGAGCCTCGTGGGCTACAAACAGTCCACGGGGTCGCAAAGAGTCACGACTTAGGGACTACGCCACCACCACAGCTCTAAACCTTTGAGTGAGCTCTCCTTTGAAAAACAAAAAGTTCCCAAGTTTTGTTATGTGAAATCTTCCCCCACCTCCTGGTACTATGAAAGATTCCTTTCATAGAAGTACAAAGGGAAGGAAAATCCCCTCAAAGATTTAGTAGACTTTAGCACCACATTTAATTTTACTTTTAAAAAATCCCAGTTGTGTTGTGTTTTCCATGAGTGTGTCTGTGGGTTCGTGGTCGGGGCTGGTAGCGTGTGCCTGTGAGAGCAGGATTATATGACTTGGGTCTCTCGAAGCAACGGGCCCGCAGTGCCCACCTCCACCCCGCCTTCCACGTCCTCCCCCTCCTTACCGCGTCACTGAGGGAAAAGCAAAACAGATATGAGAAGAAGCAGCAAAAGTAACTAACCGGGGGCACTTGCTCCTACAGGATGGGGTAGGCGGCTGGCTGTCTCAGAAACGTTCACTAAGGGGTTATTCCTCTTCAGGTGAGGGCATCTGTATTTACTCCAGGCGTCTGCGACCCACACACCAGTGTGCAAGGCCTGGCTCTCTGGGGCAGCACTGTGTGCCTGAGTCTCTGGAATGTTCCCTCCCCCTTGTTACGAATCTTCCCCAGGGCTCGGCGGTTAAAGAATCCACCTTCAGTGCAGCGCAGGAGACAGGAGACGCGTGTTTGATCCCTGGGTCAGAAAGACCCCTCTGGAGGAGGGCGTGGCTACCCACTCCGATACTCTTACCTGAAAAATCCCATGTACAGAGAGGCCTGGAGGGCTACGGTCCATAGGGTCGCAAAAAGTCAGACACGACTGAGCATCTGTGTTGCAAGGGGTGGGAGTCTGCCTAAAATTCACCTTGGGACATGGCAGTTTTCATCTGGGAAGCCACTTGTTTCTCGGGTGGCTCCTGGTGCCAGCCTCCAGAGCAGGCCCTCGGCCGGGTGACGAGCCCGGGGGGGTTACGGTGCTCTGATGAAGGTGTCCAGTGAGGATTCTGCATGCTCTCTTCCCTCTCCTGCTCTTCCAGGAGGGGGGGGTGGGAATGGGGGGCGGGAGGCTGGCCACCACGTGGAGCTCTCCGAATCTAGAGCCTGCAGGGTCCAGTGACCCTCAGGCCAGCAGCAGTCTGGGGGATTTCCAGGCCTGTTGCTGTTGGCCCTTCCGCACGTCCCTGGGCTTGATGGTGTCACTGTTTCTGGGTGGCTCTGCCACCTTCCCGGCCCCAGTATTGAGAGCTGCTTGGAGCGGAGGCCATGGGGAGTGTTCCCGGAAGTGTCTGGGAAGAGCTGGTTGGGGGAGAACCATGGGTTCCTTGGGGCCTTTTATTCTTGTCTTGGAATCCCAGCCTGTGTTTGAGAAAAATAGGAAGTCTGGACCCAGTTTCCTCTTGGAAATTTTAGCTTGGCTCATCCTCGCCTTCCTCTCTGCCCATTCTTGGGCTCTGCCAGCTCCAGAGCCCTTGGCCCTCCTAAGATGACAAGCCTCATGTTTATTCCTCACAGTGGCGTCGCTGTCACGCTTACCCCAAAGGAGCGAGGCGCTGAGTGATCAAGTGGCCTGCCCCTCAGTGTGGGGTTGTTGCAAGTCTGTTGAGGTCAGACCTTTCCCTCTTGGAGGGAAGGGAGGGACAGAGCGCTGGCTCGTCCCCCGGAAGTGCTTGTCTAGGCAGGGCCCTCCTGCTGGGGTCGCCCGCCCTCTGCAGGTGGTGGGAAGCCCCAGCCTGAGGGAGCATTCACCCTGGGGTCTGTGCTGGGGTCGCAGATCCACCATCACAAGGTGGGGGAGGGGCAGCGGTCATTCCTGTGGTGTGGGGAGTGCCGTGTGACGGCGTCAGCCCACTGAGCGTCTCTGTGCTTCAGTGTCTCCTGTGAAAAGAGGACCCACAGTGGCCAACCTTGTGAGGAAATGTCTCCACCGTGCCCGGCGCAGCCCTGTCTGGTAGAAAGCCCCAGGGCTGAGGGCACGGAGATGCGTGAGGTAGCTGGCCAGGCCAGCTGTGCCCAGGAGGAAAGGTCAGTGGGCAGCCCCCTCCCAGGGCTGCGGGAGCGGGAGCCTTGGCCGCCCAGTGCCGCCCTCTCCCCGGCTCGGGGCAGCTAGTGGACGAGGCTCCTCGCCCGTCCCCCATTCTCATCGGCAGTAGACACGGGAGGCCCCATCCCCACCCCAGTGGGCAGGAAGCCGTGACCTCCGTCCAGCTCTGCCTTGTCGTGGGTGCCAGGTTAGTGCAGGGTCATGTCCCGGGTCCCCCTTCCCGCCCACCCCGCAGCCCCGCAGCCCTGCACGCACTGCCGCTCTGCGCCAGCTCCTGTCTCCCCTTGACTTGAGGTTCCCGCCACCTGTAGGCCCAAGTGCAGCTCCTCAGCTCACCTCCGAGGGCCCTGGGGTCGCCGCCTCCCTCAGGGCTCCTGTGCCCATGCTTGGCTCCCCTCTGGGTCTCGGCTTCGGGGCACGTCCTCAGAGCAGCCTTCCCAGTCCCCCCGTCCCCACTCTGCCACCTCCCTGGTGTCACCACGGGTTCGAGTTGCTGGTATGTTCACAAACCATCTGCGTCTCCACTAGACTGTGCTCCCACGAGGACAGGGCGGCTGTCTCGGCCTCTTCATGCACTGACCCAGGATTTGGGGAGAACAGGGCGCACAGGATGGTTCCTGTCCTCACGGGGCAGCCCAGGGAGGAGGGTGCTGACCTGATGGCGTCGGGTGGGCGCAGGCTCCTCACGCGCTCCCCAGCAGGCTCGGGTCTCAGCTTACGAAGGCGAGGGCAGCCTCAGCCAGGTGGGGGAGCCCACCCAGGTCCGGCGGCCAAGGTGAAGCTGAAGGGCAGCAGGAAGAGGCTGATGGGAACGCTTTGGCCTGGGATGAAGGCCCGATTGTTCGCCGACAGCCAAACACGCCGGTGCCTTTTTACAGAGAAGAGAGTGGCCTCAGCACAGAGGGCCGCCCGCTTGCTCACGGGCCACAGTCCTGCCTGGGCGTGGCCTCCGCAGCCACCTCCGGCACCTTTGGGTAGACCTGAGCAGTGGAGGCTCCAAGACAGAGTCCCAGGGGCCCGGTCAGAAGAGCTTTGCTGGCCGTGAGCCCCAGTCCCAAGTCTAACCAGCCTGGGGCTTTGGGCTGCACGGGTCCCCTCCCTCAGGGCTTTGTCTCCAAAATAACGGGGTTGGGGGGCGGGCCTCGCAGTGTTCCAGTGAAGAAGTGTCTGTAGGGCTCCTGGCATAGTGCCTGGCCCCTACTAGATGTCTCAAGAGTTTTCTTCCCACTCTTCCTACTAAAGGAATAGTTTTTAGGAATAACGGAGAAGTTAGGGCCCCATTATATTCAGGGTACCAGGTGTTTGGGCCAGTCAAGTATCAGACCCTGGGGAGGTCCCTGCGGGGAAGGCCGGAAGGCCAGGCGCTGGCAGGGGGTGTGGACGGACCACCAGGCCCCCCAGTGGCACCAAGGGAAGGAGCCCAGGCCAGCAGCCTGCGGAGCCCTCCAGGCAGCAGACCCTGGTGCTGAGACCACCTGCATCCTGGGGGGTGCAGGCCGGAGACTGTGCTAAGTGCTGGGGAGAGGGCAGACCCCGCCCCGGCCCTCGCTCCGTGAGCCGAGCTTTGCAGGGTGTGCGGCCCTTGTCCTCTCTTCCCGCCGGTGGCCCACATCCCTGGCAAGATTTGACCCCTTTGGTCCTTGTTTGAGGCGTCCTGGCAGCCCTGCCCTGGCATCGCCTTGATAGAGGGCCTTTGGTTCCTGGGGCAACACCAGAGAAGGCCGCTTCTTCTCCCCCTTTCCTGGCAGCCTCAGCCTCAGGAAACCAGAGTGGAGAGAGTCTGTGCTGGGCGAGGGGCCGCTGGGGAAGCCAGTCTGTGGCCGTGGCAGGGCGGCTCAGCTCCCGGCCCGGCAGCCGGAGGCCCGGGGTCTGCTGCTGCCTGAGGGCGGCGGCGCTGTCCAGCTGCCTGCAAGACTCTCACTGTATTCCTGTTCTCTGCCAAGCAGCTAGGAATCTCTCTCTGGCAAGGGTGGCGGGAGTGTCTGTTCTTAGCTTGTATACACAGGCTAGCCTTAACTAGTTTGTGTATTAGTAAGCTTTACAGAAGCAGAAAAGGGCCTGGTGATGTCTGGGTTTTCCTGAGGTTTATTGGTTGGTGGAGGGCACCGGGTTTGAGGTTTGAGGAAAAAGCCAGATGAGCCACCCCCACCCCACCCCACACACAGGGGTGTCACCACACGTGGCTCTTGGCTTAATTTTTCTGGACTGAATTCCTCGGAAACTGCTGTGTCTCCGAGATCTAAGGACCCATGAAGTATCCTGAGGAAGCCCTTGGTACAAGCCCGCGTACCCTTGGTGGTCACCAGGAGAGTCTTCCAAGCCTGCAGCCCAGGCCGGAAGGAGAGACAGATGCCAGTGGCAGGGCCTGGGGAGCCCCAGAGGGTGACCTGAGAGCCGCCCTCTCCTTGGAGCTGCCAGGAGTGCTCTCTGTCAGGTGTGAGAGCTGCCCATGGCTGGAGGCGACCCGGGCACGGTCCTGAGCTGGTTCTTCCACGTCAGCTGGGCGCTCAGCCACCTCTGTGAGCACAGGTCCCCGGCCCCACATGCTGAGTCCCGCTGTAGGCCCCAGGGGGCAGCGTCCTGAGCAGGGGTCACCCCAAGAGCTGCCCCACTGCAGGCAGCCCCACCTCGGGGGTCAGGGGAGCTCCCTCCACGCACTGAGGAGGGGCACTCCGAGTCCATACCCTGTGCAGCTGGCCAGGCCATTGCTGCCTCTACCCTGTTTCAGGCCCAGAGCCACACAGCCAGCCGCTCTACCATGGGCCCTGGGTGTCTCCGGTGCCGGCTGCCTGACCCTGCAGAGTCCCCTGACCCCAGCGCCACCGCTACAGCACCACGCAGAGGCTCCCAGCACCCAGTGTCTGTCTGTCTTGCAGGTGAGACTGTGGAGATGAGAAGGCGGTGGATACTCGTGATGGAATGGAAACGGTCCTCCTGTGCAGCCCCGCCCCACCCTGCCCCGCCCCTCGTGCCTGCCCGCGCCAGCACTTCCT
>SJYQ01027907.1:95691-128952 GCA_006410935.1 Redunca redunca
TTTTTTTTTAATAAGCAACTGCCAAACTGTCTTCCGAAGTGGCTGCCCCAGTCTGCATTCCCACCCACCCGCAGGGCATGAGAGTTCACCCTTGGAGCTGGGGGGTGGTCTGGATTTTGACCATTCTTTCTGTGATAGGTGTGCTGTGTTTTTTAAGAGTTAAGTTTTTAAACCGCGGTTCAAAAACACAAGGTTCAGGTGACCGCCTTAACCTACAAGTAGCCTGAGGCAAGCTCACATCGTGCAGGCACGCTCCAGAACTTTGCTGTCTTGCCCAGCCCAGTTCCCAGAAAACCACGCGAGGAATCGGCCTGCACCCCGCGGCTCCCGGCCCCGCCCCGCGCTGTCCTTGCAGGCGCGGTCACAGCCTGGATGCCAGCGGGCGGCGCCGGAGTCAGGTGAGACCGCTGGGCCCGCGGGACTCCCACACCGGCCAGAGCCGGCTCCCACTCCTCCCGCCCCTCGGGCAGCAGCGGGAACTGGGCGGGTGTCTGCCGCGGGGGCGGGGCAGGGGGCGAGCGAAGTGCCGCCAACTTCCCCCGCGCCCTCGCTGGGCGCTGCAGCTGCCCGCCGGCTCTCCAGGGAGCTTGCTCCGCGTCGCCGTGGGGGCCCAGGGCCGGGTCTCCGTGCCTGGGCGCTGCTCGCCCGCCATCTTGCTGACGTCTCCCCGAACTCAGGACTCAGGCCCGGTCTCGGGGGTCCGGAGGCGCCTTCCCTGCCAGGGCCGACACCTGCGACCCTGAGCTGTGCAGGGGAGGGGGGAAGGAGGGAGAGGGGGGAGGGGTGCCCATCCCTCCAACACCAGCCGCTTCACCCGAGCAGAAGCCAGAAGCCAGCAAGGTCTCCTGAGCGTGTTTCTTAAAATAGTAAGTCTGCGGGAACTTAGATGCTGGCCCTCGGGCCTCACAGAAGCGTATTTCCGCTGTAGAGCAGCGGTCCAGAGCCTGAGTTTTGAGGTCGACCCTAATGGTGCTCTGTGACTTTGACCCGCTGCTGTGACCCCTGCGACTCCGTGCCTTGGCAACTATAAAGCGGCTGATGTTACATGGGGTGGGGAGCATGGGGTGTGAACAGCAGCGCCTGGCGTGTCAGTGCAGGGTAATCCAAGGCTACGATTACATAAGGATTGAAACAGGGCATTGGCCTCATGATTGAGGTGTTCCCCAGGGCCACACTGTCCTGGACTAGAGCCCCCATCCCCGGTGTTTGGAGGGCACTGCCTGAATAACAAGCGTGTCTGTCACTGCCTTTCACACGTCCATTAGAGTGAATGTTTGCAGAGGGCATGACACAAAACAAAGGGTAGATGGGGGCAGTTTAACGGGGCCACTGTGACAAAGCTGTGACGACCATCCTGCCAGCCCCACCAGTACCACCGGACTCCCTGGCCATCCACGGTGGAAGATTGCTGCCAACTGGGACAGAAACGTTCAGCCGAGGCCGATGGGAGACCACCGGCTGGCTCTGAGAAGCCCCCAGGGCTCCCCCCGGGTCTTCCCCTCTTGGACTTTTCAGTGGCCTCAAAGCTGGTCTCGCTGCCTCCTTGAGGCCCAAGAACCCGAGTTTCCCACGATCCAGTCCTCTGCCAGACTAAAAGCTGCCACCATCCTGCTGGTGTGCAGTGGTGCCTTAACCCTGCAGTCAGCTTGCCTCGGTTTGCAGCCCCAAGCCACCCAAAGTCCCCCAGGAGGTTTTCGCAGAAAGTCTTCTCCAGCCTGGGAAAACGACCCCACAGCCCTCAGAGCCATCCCTGCAACTGCTGGCCTGGGGTGCCACCTCCTGGCTCCCCCTCCTCCTCTTGGTCGTGAGCACTTTGAAGCAGGGGCCCACCCTTGCCATCTCTCCCCCAGCCCAGCAACCGGCAGAGGGTGTGTCCCAATAGAGCCCAGCAGAATCCAAGCCTTGGCCAAGGCAAGACGCAGGAAAGGCTGGATAAGCTGAGGAAGGCCAGTTGGGCCGCAGCCAGCCCCACCCGCTGGCCCTGGGCCTGGCAGGAGAGTGGGGATGTGGGAATTTGGAAGGGGAGGAGCTGCTTGCACAAGCCAAGCAGGGATTGCAAATGTTGATGACCCCCACCTGGAGACCACAAGCACTCTGTCCCATCAAAGGCAACCTGGGAAGAACCCGTCCTCTCACTGTTTGGGGGTGGGGTGCGAGGGAGGGAACAGGGTAAGAGGGGGTACAGGAGGGCAGAGCGCCTCCTCCAGGCTCTCAGCCTCCAGGACCCTGAACTACTCCAGCTGTGTTCAGAAAGAAAGATTGCCTCATATACTCCTGGGATGGCTGGGGGGCAGGGGGCTTGAGCAGGCCTGCCCTGGAAATGCCCCCTGCCCCACCCTCTGAGTTCCCATGCCTTTACATTTGAATGGGTTTGGGCCTCTGAGTTCCAATCGGCTTCACTGGTCTAAAACTCAACCTCAAATCTTACCCCTTGAGTTGTTGGAGGGTTCTGAGGCTAGCAGAACCCTGGCATACTGTGACCAACCCTTTGCCTGGAGGAGGCAAGAGGGAGTGCCTGGTGGCCATCATTCCAGTCTGGAGGTGACACACTCTCGTGTAGGGCAGTGCCAAGGTTTGCATTTGCACCTTTGCTGGAGGACTGTAAGGAACCAGAGAGTCAGGGTCAGAGGGTATGGGGCTGCAGCCAGAGTGGACTGGACCCATGCAGAGTGGGGAGGCCCAGGAATCCATTCCTTGAGGTCCTTGGCAGGCCTGTGACAGGGTCAAGAAACTACATCCCCGTCTGGTTTCCATCCCCTTGTCTTCTGAAGTTTTAACACCTGATGTTTAAGGACAAAAGCAAAGAAGAACTGAAGAGCCTCTTGATGAAAGTGAAAGAGGAGGGTGAAAACGCTGGCTTAAAACTCAACATGCAAAAAGCTAAGATCATGGCATCCAGTCCCGTTACTTCATGACAAATAGATGGGGAAACAATGGAAACACTGAGAGACTTTATTTTCTTGGGCTCTAAAATCACTGCAGATGATGATTTTGCAGCCATGAAATTAAAAGATGCTTGCTCCTTGGAAGAAAAGCTATGACCAAACTAGACAGCATATTAAAAAGCAGAGACTGTCCTTTGCTGACAAAGGTCCATCTAGTCAAAGCTATGGTTTTTCCAGTAGTCATGTATGGATGTGAGAGTTGGACTATGAACAAGGCTAACAGCCAAAGAATTGATGTTTTTGAACTGTGGTGTTGGAGAAGACTCTTGAGAGTCCCTTGGACTGCAAGGAGATCCAACCAGTCCATCCTAAAGGAGATCAACCCTGACTGTTCATTTGAGGGACTGATGCTGAAGCTGAAGCTCCAATACTTTGGCCACCTGATGGGAAGAACTGACTCACTTGAAAAGACCCCGATGCTGGGAAAGACTGAAGGCAAGAGGAGAAGGGGACAACAGAGGATGAGATGGTTGGATGGCATCACTGACACGATGGACATGAGTTTAAGCAAGCTCCGGGAGTTGGTGGTGGACAGGGAAGCCTGGTGTGCTGCAGTCCATGGGGTCGCAAAGAGTCGGACACGACTGAGAGACTGAACTGAAGGACAAATCGATGAGGAGGAAGCAGTCCCACTTCTCTAAGGATAGCCCCAGCCTATGCTGAGCCACCCTGGTGCCCTGAGCTTACTGGCAGTCCTGTCGACAAGGTAAGGAGCCCACCTTCCATGTTTCCAAGTCAGGAGATGGACGCCTACATGAGGAGGTTCACCACCTTGAGGCCACAAGAGCTGGAAGGGCCAAGGATCGATTTGTAACGGACTTAGGAAAGGGCCTCTGGGCCACCAAACTGGCTGGTCAGGGTGACTAAGGAACTCTGAAAACAACCCTGCTGCCTCCCTACCCCCAGACTCAACTTCCCTCAGCCACAACCGGTGGAAACTGAGGCAGCAGCCAGCCAGGTGAAGGCGCCGGCCTCCCGGAGAGCAGCCTCCAGGTGCAGGGAGGGCGGCTGAGTCCAGGCAGCCGCTGAGAACCAGAGCCCTTGCTGCTGGGCCTCTGTGCGTGGAGAGTGGTGACACGGGCGCTCGTGGATGTGGTTGTGTGGGTGTGTAGATATGCACGTGAGCACGGGCTAGTCAGGATGCGAATGTGTGTAAATGTGGTTCATGAGTGTGTGATTCTGTGTGTGTTGCGTGTACCAGTGGGAAGTGAGGGGACACCAAGAACTTTATCGGTGGTCCCTCCGGTCATTAGGTCCTCCCGCCAGCACGGGGCAAGGACCAGTACATACTTGGGAGGCGAAGGCCACTCAGGAGGAGGACAGGGACACGTTCTGGGAACGGGGCCGTGGCCACATTAGAGGCTGACAGGCGACAGGTGGTGGCAGAACCCATTCCCAAGACCCTGGATTCTTCCTCGAATCTGCCGAGCTGGGGAGTCAGGCCGGGGGAGGGGGACTTCTGCTCTCCAGCCACCTCCGGAAGCACGTGGAGAGCACATGTGAGGGACAGTGGGCGCCCGTGCGCCTGACTCTCCTTGACCCCTCTCTGTACCCTCTGGCAGCACAATCTCCCCGACAGGACACCTCAGGGCAGAGGGCAAAGGCCGGTCCTCGGCTCCCTTTATAAAGAGGCCTTGGACTGGTGGAGCCCCGCAGGTGGAGTGAGAGTGCCACGCTGGCCTGGTCCTGGGTGCCGGTGTGGTGAGGAACCAGCGCCCACGGAGGCAGCCATGGGGCTGCTGTCTGGGGACACGCTGGGGCCCCTGGCCGTGGCCGTGCTCATCTTCTTGCTCTTGCTGGACCTGATGCACCGGCGCTCACGCTGGGCCGCACGCTACCCACCAGGCCCCACGCCGCTGCCGGTGCTGGGCAACCTGCTGCAGGTCGATTTCGAGGACCCGCGTCCCGGCTTCAACCAGGTGAGGACGCAGGGGTGGGGAGTGCGCAGCGGTGGTCCTAGGGCCCCACCTAGCAGTGGACAGTGGGCGCTGGGTGAAGCCACAGGCCAGAAGAGGACTGGGCCAAGAAGAGGAGGCGGATTGGAGAGCCCTCCTGAGGGAGGGCGTTTGTTCAGGGCCCGAGAACTGTTTGGATTTTCCAAACAGAGGTCAGAGAGGACAAAGGCCAGGGGGTGGGGGGTTTTACAGCATGGCGACAGGCTGGGGATTCAGCCGGCCAGCTCTTAAATTATGTGAGCTTGAGTCCCTGAGGGTCATGTTGGGAGCAAAGGGCTGAGAATGGGTGAAATGTTGGTCATGAGCCCTTTTAAATCAGACTAGTTGAGGTTGAGAGAGGCACAGTGATCTGGTTCAAATCTTTTGCCTCCATGAGACCTTGGGCCTCCCTGCTCCCCTCTATGAACCTCAGTTTCTTCACCTGTAAAACAGGATGCTGGCTTGGCCTGCTGACCATTCTGTGGCACTTGCGCAGTCATAGCTGGGTCTGTGAGGAGGACGGCCTCGTCCAACTTGAGAGCCTCAAAACTAGTGGATGTAACCCCCGGGCTCACAAGACTAGCTAAAGTCCTTGCAGTGGCTCGCTGCTGGAGGGGGCCCAGAGGAGCCCAGAGGCTAACGCCAGGAGGCTGGGCCCACAGCCTGGTGGGGCTTGCCAAACACCCTCGACCTTTGGCCTGCAGCTGCGGCGCCGCTTCGGGAACGTGTTCAGCCTGCAGCAGGTCTGGACGCCGGTGGTCGTGCTCAACGGGCTGGCCGCTGTGCGCGAGGCGCTGGTGTACCGCAGCCAGGACACTTCCGACCGTCCACCTCCGGCCGTCTACGAGTACCTGGGTTACGGGCCGCGTGCCGAAGGCAAGCAGAGAGGGCAGGCCGCGTCCCTGTAGGCGGAGGCAGGGTCGTGGACATTCGGTGCAAGAAAGAGCCAACGAATTTGACGGGTGGCAGGTTGAGAAAGGAGACTGTGCCAAGCGTTGGGGAAGGAGAAATTGGATGAGGCAGAGGGCGGGGGCCTTACTAAGAGAGGGCGGCCCAGGGTCACTGAGAACAGGCAGGAAAGAGGACAATGTCGGGATGGGTAGGGCAGGGGCGGGCCAGGACCTTCCCCACGTGGAACGGGGTCTCCGTGGGCAAAATAAAAACTGGAGACAAGACGGGTGCCCAGCAGGGGTGACTCGGGGAGCAATGCGGGCCGACAGATAATGGGACCTGTCCCCGATGGAAAGTGGTGTCAAAGTGGGCGGGATTTGGAAGGGGAGGGCGAGGCCAGTGTGGCCGGGCAGCCCCAGAACTTCCCCCACGGGGGCGGGGTTGTGAGCAGATACCCAGGAGGGGCGGGGCCAGACCCGAGCCACGCCCATGTACCCGCCCCGCCCCCAGGAGTGATCCTGGCGAGATATGGGAACGCCTGGCGCGAGCAGCGGCGTTTCTCCCTGTCCACCTTGCGCAACTTCGGCCTGGGGAAGAAGTCACTGGAGCAGTGGGTGACCGAGGAGGCCTCGTGCCTCTGTGCCGCCTTCGCCGACCAGGCCGGTGAGTGAGTCCTGGGGCTGAGGGACATGAAAGTCTGGGAGGTTTGGAGAGGTCTGGGAAAGAAGAGATGGAGGCGACGCCCTACCTTGCACCGTCCCACCTTGCACTGTCCCCTTCCAGGACGCCCCTTTATCCCCAAGGACCTCCTGAATAAAGCAGTGAGCAACGTGATCGCCTCCCTGACCTTCGGGTTCCGCTTCGAGTACAATGATCCTCGCATCGTCAAGTTGTTGGACATGATGCAGGACCTGTTGAAAGAAGAGACTGGCTTAGTGCGCCAGGTGTGGGAAAGGAGCTCTGTAGAGGCGGCCTCGGTCCTCCAACAAGTCCCTCCCCCTGGAGGAGGACTTGTGTAGAGGGCCAGCACAAGAAAGGGCTTTCCGGGATAGGCACCCGCAAGGAAAAGGCTTAGAAGTGGGGAGATGACAGAGAGACCAGATGGGAGAGGCCTGGCGGGGGTCAGCGTGCTTAGGGGTGGGAGTACGCTTTCACTGGAAGTGACCGGTACTCATGATATGTACATTTTAGGTTTATCTTTTAGGCTCAGGGCCAGGAGAGAGGGGCAGGTCTGAACTTAGGGAGGAACAAGGTCGTTGGTGGAGACACTGGAGGAAGCTAGGACCTGACTGGTGAGCGCCTGAGCACCAGGAGGGCCCAGGTTCCCAGGGCCCCACGGCTGTGACCCGCACAGGTGGTGGAAGCTGTGCCGGTGCTCATGCGCATCCCAGGGCTGGCCGCCAGGGTCTTCCCGGGGCAGAAGGCCTTCATGGCCCTGATTGATGAGTTGATCGCCGAGCAGAAGATGACCCGGGACCCGACCCAGCCACCCCGACACCTGACCGACACCTTCCTGGATGAAGTGAAGGAGGTAAGGTGATCAGAACAGGGATGTGCGTTGAGGGCCCCGAAGGCAAACTCTGGCCTCTGTATCACCCAGGGATCACATACCTGGGATGACTGGAGCAGGGTGGGAGACCATGTGGGGACTTCACCTCTGTCCCTGAGCCTACCTTCCAGGTGTGATCCAGGCCAAGGGGAACCTCGAGAGCAGCTTCAATGATGAGAACCTGCGCCTGGTGGTGGCCGACCTGTTCTCCGCTGGGATGGTCACCACCTCGACCACACTGGCCTGGGCCCTCCTCCTCATGATTCTGCACCCAGACGTGCAGCGTGAGTCCAGCCCGGGGTGGGTGCTGGGAGGACGAGGACAGCCCGAGGCCTCTGAGCTCGGTTGGTTTGGCCACCAGCACCAGCACTGTGCAGGGCCTGAGCCCCAGGTCCAATGTCACGGCGCCTCCTCCGAGTGGACGCAGTGCTACCAGGGCGTCAGGAAGAGGCAGGAGCCCAGCCCTTGGGTCTGACCACCATGAGGACACTTGTTTTCCAGGACGGGTCCAGCAGGAAATCGATGAGGTGATAGGGCAGGTGAGGCGACCAGAGATGGGGGATCAGGCCCTCATGCCCTTCACCATGGCCGTGGTCCATGAGGTGCAACGCTTTGCAGACATCATCCCCCTGGGATTGCCCCACATGACATCCTGTGACATCGAGGTGCAGGGCTTCCACGTCCCAAAGGTAGGCCCTCTGCTCTCCCAACCCCAGCCCCCCACCACCTGCCACCGGGTAGCCATAGTGTGTGTTGGCAAGTGTGGCCAGGACTGGAATCCAAGGCACCCCGTCCTCATGGCCACAGGTAGCGAATGTCCCAGCCTGGGTGGGCGTGGACAGGAGAGCAGAGCAGGGCTGGCTCTGTCCTCTCAGAGCCCCCGGTCAGGCAGGGAAGACAAACTAGAACGTATCATGGCATTGGAGGAGGCCGGGCACTGAGGGGAAATAAGGGCACACTGCCATGGGCACAGGGACAGTGCTGAGAAGCATATTGGGCTGAGAGTTACTTGAAGAGTCCGGGTGTGTGCCAGGAAGTGTGTGTGCCCATGTGTGTTTGGTGGCATGGCTCTGGGCACCCCCTCCCCCACACCAATTGAGACCTCACCCATGCCAGACGTTTGCCAACAGGGGACAACACTCATCACCAACCTGTCGTCAGTGCTGAAGGATGAGACCGTCTGGGAGAAGCCTTTCCGCTTCCACCCAGAGCACTTCCTGGATGCCCAGGGCTGCTTCGTCAAGCAGGAGGCCTTCATACCTTTCTCCGCAGGTACCTTGGCGGTGGAGTGGGGTGCCCGGTTTGCTTCCCCATCCTGAGGGGTCTTGGAGGGGGAGACCCAGGCTCACAGAGCCCCCGTGCCCACCCACAGGCCGCCGCGCGTGCCTCGGGGAGCCCCTGGCCCGCATGGAGCTCTTCCTCTTCTTCACCAGCCTCCTGCAGCACTTCAGCTTCTCGGTGCCTGCTGGGCAGCCCAACCCCAGCGACCATGGTGTCTTTGCCGCCCTGGTGACCCCAGCCCCCTACCAGCTCTGTGCAGTGCCCCGATAGAGCCAGGCACCCTGCCCCAACCTGCTCACTTCTCAGCCGTAGCCCAATTTTCAATAAACCGGTGTCTGGTGGCTCCATCCTGACTTGAGTCCCCCCTGGGGCCCCTGACCAGCCCCTGGCTGTATTGTGGCCTCAGCAGTCTCTCCAAAACCAGCCCCAACCCAGGCCTGATTCATCCTTACCTGTCATTTGACCCCGTTTAACAGATGGGTGTACCGAGGCTCAGAGTGTACTGGGGCGCACTGTGAGATGGCTGTACTGAGGCCTATTCCCAGTCACCCTGGAGAGCTAAAATTGATTACCAGGCATAGTGACAAAGCTTATATAAATAGGTGCTGGCGTCTGCTGGAAGGAGCTCACATAGGCTGGGGAGAGATTTCAGGCCCCCATGGGATAAGGGGGCCCATCAGCTCAGAACCCACATTTCAGGCCCAGCCAAACTCACCTTGCTCCACAGGCCACATGTCAGCCAGCACCTCAAGTCTGCTGGCCCAGAAGGTGGCGGGATGGGGGCCTGGGAAGCGATATGCTGGGTGAGCCCCCAGCGCTCAGTGCTCTTGAGGCTGGAGCTCTTCCCAGGAGGGAGCCACCTCCCTGGGCCTCTTTACAGCATGGGCCCCCTTTCCCTGCCCCTTAAGGACACTCATCCCCCAGCCCCTGCCCAGTAGGAGTTGCCACTCACGGCCGCGCGAGAGCTCGGCTCCAACCCGGAGCTCCATCCTCTGAGGGGCCAGGTGAGGCTGGGCTCTCAGGAGCCTAGGCAGGGGCCAGAAGCGAGCCCCTGTGGACCGCGGCCATGCCCTGGGGCAAGATCAACCTTGGATCCTCTGACAGTGGGATGGCAGAACAGAAGGAAGCCCTCAGAGCTCAGAGGAGGACACCCTGGCTCTCGTCCTTGCTGTGCTATGACACCGTGTGACCCTCGGCTTCTGTTTCCCCTTCAGCCAGTAGGAGGTTTGCCTCTGATGGCTGCCGGGCCCTGTCTTCCTGCGCCGACTCTGAGGATGTGACCTTCTCACATCATGCCCCGGCCAAGGGCAGGGACCCCCATTCTCCAGCTCCAGCCCCGAGTCTGGTCTGGAGTGAGTCACACAGACACCACCCAAGGGCTCTAATGCCTGTCTGCTATCCTGAGTCTTGGGCAGACTCCTCGGCACATTGAGCTTAAGAGCTGGGAGACGCCAGTCAGGCAGCCAGAAGCACCAGCCCCTGATCAAGCCAGCTGTGCCTTCCTGACAGTCAGCTCTCCACACTCAGGGAGCCTTGTCTCTCCCTTTCACGGACTCAGACACCAGCCAGGACCCCCTAGAGTCTCCAGCATACCCACATCGAGGGCTTAGTGGCAGGAGGAGGTGTTCCTGCAGCTTGTTGGGACAGGGGCCGTGGACGAAGCCACACTGAGTTTGCAGAACTTGAGGGCCCTGAAAGGAGGAAACCGGGCCTGCAGAAGCAACAACTGTGGATTTATTGGACGCAGTGTCACTGGCTCTGAGTCTTGGGGATGTCAGAGGCAGGGAGCCTTCCCAGCCAGAGCTTCCTCAAGAGCTGGGGGACCCAGCCCCCGGGCCTTTCCTCCACGATGTCCTCCTCGGAAGCCTCTAAAAAGCACAATCAGACACGTCTTGTGGGTACCTTGCTGGAAGGAACCTTGCCCAGGGCTAGGGTACCCTCTGTTGCCAGGAGAACACATCAGCTATGCTAAAAGGGCAGCACCTTCCAGCAGCCCAAGGGGAGTGGCCTCAAGTCCTTTCAACAGAAGGAAGAAAGCCGCAGGGGGCTGGATCAGGAAAGACTGGGCATCAGGCTCCCTGGGCTTCATCCCCGCCCCCTCCCTGGGCCAGGAGGGTCAGGGAGGAGCTCAGCTATCCATGACCTCTGCAGGGTCCCTGGGGTGAGGGAGCAGGGCAGTCCTGCTCACAGGGTGGGTCTGCTGTCTTACCTGAAACGTACACGGCCGTCTCCTTTCGGGCCTTCTTAGTCTCCTAGGAAGGGAGAAGGGGCAGCGAGTGGGATGAGGCAGGTTCTGCATTGTGTAGCCGGGGAAACAGGCCTCACTTCACGAACAGTCGGGTAAGGCCAGGGTTCAGATCCACTCACTGTTGCTCAGACCGTGTCCCACCTCTCAGCTCCACACAGAGCTGTTGCTCCACGGGGATGGCAGTTTCGCTCAGTGGTCTTGGGGTGCCCCGGCCTCCCCCAACCGTTGCCACGGTGGCATGAGCCTGGCCTCTCCACTCCACCCTGCAGAGCCCAGGGGCTTCCCAGGAGGACCCACACGGGGACGATGTTCCAGTTGAGCACCAGGCTTCCTTACCTGCCATCCTGGGGTCCCTGCCACCTCTTGCTTCTCAGTCACCTCCTTCACACCAGGAATGAGGCTTGCTGGTTCCTCCCCCGGGGCCCCCACCTGCCGCTCCTCCCTAGACGAGACAGCACTCTCCTCCTTGGGGGCAGCATCATTCGGTCCTCCCATTGCCTTGGGGGTCACGGCCTGCAAGGAGGGGCAAGAGGGCGCTATATGGGCAGAAAGGCTCCCTGATGCCCTATGCCTCCTCTCCTGCTGTGCACACTTGGAGTGCACACCCCCGCCTGCTGTGCACACTTGGAGTGTGCCTCCCTCCTTCTGTTCATACTTGAATTGTGCATCCCCTGCTTCTGTGCACACTTGGATCGTGTAGTTTTTTGTTTTTCCAGGGAAGCCCCTCCTTTCTCAGCTTGAGGTGTGGTCGGGTTGTTAGTGTCCTAAAGGAGGCCCCCTACTATCCTTGGGGCCCTGACCATGTGCTGGACGAGTTCCTGTCTCAGGGAGCACTGACAGATGACAGCCCCCAGCCCCTGGCCCTTCCTGGCCAGGCCTCACTTACATCAGTCTTGCTTCCTCCCACTCCTGACTGCGCCTCTACAGAGGGAAACAGGCCGTCACATACAGCCCGTTGTGCTGTATGAGTGCGCCCGGGAGGCCTTCCCTGCCTGACCCATCCTGTGTGTGTGTGCCCACCAAGGAGGCCTAGGACAGCCACCCCACTCCAGGGGAGGAGGAGTCCCCAGCCCTGACCCACCTGAGTGGTCACGGGGTAGCACTTATCCATCGGCCCCCACACTGGCCTTAAGGTCTCCCCGATGGGCTGTATGACAAGGAGAGAAAGAGCAGGCTGAGGTGACATGTCAAGGGCTCAGTCATGCATTGGTCCACGTCAATGCATGCTGCAGACAGCGAAGATTATGAGGGGTTTCAGGAAGCTTCACACTGACAAATGATTGATGTCTTTAAACATAAAACGCTGCATTCACAAAACAAGGACGGGTGCTAAAATAACAATGTTTCAACAATAATCTCTAATTCCTTTTTTAAATTTCATTTTGGCTGAATTGGGTCTGTTGTGGTCCATGGACCTTTATTTCAGTGCTTGGGCTTTTTTTTTTTCTCTAGCTCCGTGCACAAGCTCTTCTCTAACTGCTGGCCATGGACTTCGTTATCCCATGGCACGTGCGATCTTAGTTCCCTGACCAGGGATCGCACTGGCGTCCCCTGAATCGGAAGGTGGATTCTTAACCACTGGACCACCAGGAAGTCCCTACAACTTCTAATTCTTCAAAAACAGAAATATGATCATGGGAATGAAAATCCAATCACAATGTAGAGGACAAAACTGGAAGAGTTTCTCCCAGAACAGGGAGATCAGGCGCTGCAACGGCTAAATCATAGATCTTTCTGAAAGAAGGAACAGAATCAACAAACTGGGGTGGCAGGGAAAATCCCAAATAAATACCATTCATGCATTATTGAGAATTTTCCCAAAGATGCAGGACCCGAGTTTGCAGAGAGAAGGAATCGCCAAGTCTCTAGGAAAATGGATGAAGGGGACCCACCCCAGATGATGTCATTACTAAATATTGAAACCCCTAGGATGAAAAGAAGAACCTAAAAACTTCCAGATATGAAAAAAGAAGTCTATTGAGTTTCATCAGGCTTTTCAACACCAATCTTTGAAGCAAGGAGAAAATGAGAATCTTCAAAATCTGCAAGAAAATTATTTGTAGTCTAAAATTCTTTACCTAGTCACACTGAGTTAAATACACAGTAAGACCTTTTCAGACAGGTGGTATCTAGGACTACCCCCCAGGAGTATCTCAGGATTACCCTTCAGCACAGCTGCAGGTTGTGCTGACTCCAAAATAAAAGATAACATGGGCTCCACACGTGAACGAAGTGACATACTCACCAGACGATGGTGAAGGGAGGTCCCAGGACAGCTGAGCCTCCGAGCTCAAGGACGTCTGTCCAGGAGGCAAAAGGGTGGAGGGCTCCATGACATATGTCCCCAGGGAAATGATCATATTGATAAACCACCTAACTTGTCTTAAGTGTATAGCAAGGAGAGTAATTGTTTTTAATAGTTTGGATGTGTTAAAAAAGAGGAGAAAAGCAAAATCACACAGAAAGACTGATGATAGTATACTACCTGACTCAGGAATACTGTTTGCATAGTTTTAACCTGTAAACCCTCAATACTGAGCTAAACAACATGACGCCCCAAGCCCACTAGAATGACTTTCAGAAAGGAAAATGCTGGAAATGAGATGGATCAAACGGATCCTCTCGTTCTTTGCTGGAGAGAATGCAACGTGGATACCAGCACTTTGGAAAGTTTCACAGTTTCCTAGGAAACTAAGTACACAATAGCAGGGGACCCAAGCACCCCCTGCGCGGTGCTTACCTGAGTGAAAGGAAAACCTATGTTCGCACAAGTCTTCTACATGAACATTACAGTGGTTTTGTCTGAAACTGCCAAAAACTGCAAACAATCCAAATGCTTCTCGTCCAGTCGGCAGCCAGACCGCGGTGCATCCATACTCGGGACAGCTACTTGGCAATGAGAAGGAACAAACTACCGCGGACCACACGCAGGCGTCCTGTGCTCAGTGAGAGGCTCAGAGCCACACCCAGGGGGCTGCCCTGTGGCCCAGCGGCTAGGACTCTGTGCCTGCACTGCAGGGGCCCGCGTTGGATCCCTGGTCTGGGAACCGATCCCGCAGGCCTCCTGCGTGGCCAGATAAATAAAGACGAGGCACTGGGATGTTTCCAGGTATATGACCATCTTGCAAAGGCAAAACTATGGGGCCAGAAAACCATTCACTGGGTGCCAGGGGCTGGGAGCGGGGGAAGGGTATTAGTGAGTATGGGGTAATTAGTATTAGTGAGTATGGGGGATTTTTCTGAACTGATTGGAGCTGTTCTGGATCTTGGCTGTAGTGGCAATTTCACAGTTGTATACATCTGTCAAAACTCACAGAACGGTACACTAAAAAGAAAGGATTTCATTCTATTTAAATAGTTCCTTAATTTAAAAAAGGTGAATTAAAAACAGCCCACTTTGTGGGAGAGGAATTTAAAAGCCAAAATGTTATAAAAGTCAGCAAAAAAAGCAAAAATGATACTTAAAAATTTTTAACAACTAAAGATGTCTTTAACTCAAAACATTTAGAATGCCAAAACGTAGGATGTAATCATGAGGAAGACTAGAGAGAGGTGAAACGTCTGTTGGAGGTGGCAGTAAGTGTTCAGTTGTTATGAGAGCTAAATCATCACCTTTCGTTGTAATAATTCATTAGATAATGTTTAGTTCTGAACAATCAAGACAAAGCAAGATAAGCTTTTTATTTAGAACAGTGGAGGCAAAATCAATGGCTTCAGCTAGAAAGTTGGAAGCTAGAAAGATTTCTACCCTGGGCTGCGGGAATTGTGGGTGAAGAGGATTGGGACAAACAGCAGACTTTTTCCAGGTCTTAAACCTTTGACTCATCAAACTATGTATACACATTTCTTTGATGACAATAAAGTTTTTTTTAAATGGAAGTTTGGTTAATTAAAAAAAACACACACACAAAGGAAGCAACATAGGACTCTGTCTCCGAAAGTGAAATTTGTTCAGTTGTGTCCAATTCTTTGCAAACCTATACAGTCCATGGAATTCTCCAGGCCAGAATACTGGAGTGGGTAGCCTCTCTTCCTGGAGAAGTCCCTTCTCCAGGGGATCTTCCCAACCCAGGGATCCAACAGAGTCTCCCGCATTGCGGGTGGATTCCTTACCAGCTGAGCCACAAGGGAAGCCCAAGAATCCTGGAGTGGGAGCCTATCCCTTCTCCAGGGGATCTTCCTGACCCAGGAATGGAACCTGGGTCTTCTGCACTGCAGGTGAATTCTCTACTCACTGAGCTATTAGGGAAGCCCTATGGCACCTGCCCACCTGGGCCTTCTTAGGGGCTCTCCAACCTCTGACAGTCACTCCCTAACTATGTAGCCCACACGTCTCTGCTGCTGGGTCACAGAGAAGCTTGTCCCCGTGAAACTCCTCTCTTCCCAGCAGCGCCAGAGGGAGAGCAGGGGGCCTCCAGAGACCAGGCATGTGACTCTAACGTGTCACCTTGAGCAGCCTGGGTCCAGTCACTGTCCTCTGGGAGCCTAAGTTTCCTCCTCTACAAAGTGGGAGGTGATGGTGGGAGGTGGGGAGAGTGGATACACATGCAGGTATGGCTGAGTCCCTTTACCGTTCACCTGAAGCTGTCACAGCGTGTTAATTGGCTATAACCGGATACAAAATAAAGTCTCCCTTCACCGTTCACTTGAAGCTGTCACGTGTTTCCTGGCTATACTCCAACACACCAAAAGTGCTGCTGGGGGCTGCGAGGTTTCACCAGATGGACAGCCCCTAATTTGGCTAGTGACTCTCAGTGCACATCCAGCTGCCATGTGTGCTTTCCTGACAGAGGGCTGGGAGTGGGGGCTTCAGTCACAGGTCCCTGGACCTGCAGTGTCCAAGAGGATATGTGACCCCAGGCAGGTGTCCTGCTCACCACCACCCCCTTTACTTACGAATGTGGGACCATATTCCAAGGCTACTCACACGGTAGGGCTCATCTGTTCCTGTCGGTTTGTCTAGGTTCCTGCCACGGAGCCCTGAGATGAGCTTACTGACACAGAGCCCTGGGGTGACCATACAGCCAGCCCGTGGGGGGCGGGGATGGGGGGGTAGAGCAAGGCTTTGACACTTTCCTGAGAACACAGGGAATTTCTCCAGAGTCCTCACGCACACACACACACAGTTGGTCAACCATTTCTGGTCAAGCAGCATGACCGCTCTTGTGCTACATGAGGCAGTCCCCTTAGCCCCCGACAGAGGACCCCACCTGTGATGACTCCACAGCAATCTCATGGGCAGGGGCTGTTTTCCCCAAAGACCCCTGAAGAGAGTAGTACACCATGCCTGCAGGTAGATGAAGAAAGACTGGTTAAAACATTTAAAAAGTAACAATTATTTTTAAATGTCAGTTACATACATTAGTAAATATGGCGGAAATGGTATATTTTTAAAGTATTTTGATGTGTGATGAAAGACATTAGACATCAACTTCCAAATGTGTGAGGGGACAGCTATTCAAAAGTGAAAGTGAAAGAAAAGAAAGTGAAGTCACTCAGTCGTTTCCGACTGTTGTGACCCCCATGGACAGTAGCCTACAGGCTCCTCCATCAGTGGGACTCTCCAGGCAAGAGTACTGGAGTCGGTTGCCATTTCCTACTTCAGGCGACCTTCCCAACCCAGGGATCGAAGCCTGGTCTCCTGCATTGTAGGCAGATGCTTTTTACCATTTGAGCCACCAGGGAAGTGGTGTTATTCAAAAAGCATAAGTAAATATTTGAAGATCACTGCTATAGGGTATGACTTGGTTCTTTATGTTTTGAGGGGGTAGTTTGTGAGTTTTTTGGGAAGATGCATGGGTTTTAGAGTCAGACACAGGTTAAAATCCCACTTCTCCACGGAGGTACAGAGGGAGGAAAGGGCGAAAGAAGGCCAGCCTTGGTTCTGAGCAGTGTGACCAGCCCTGGGGAGGCAGGCACATGGTGATCTCAGGAGGGGGCCTCTCAGAGTCTTGGGGAGTAGCTGGAGATTGAAGTGGCTCGGAGACAAGCACCCATTCCCTGGGTCCTGCCATCAGTCCCCCGACCACCCCAGAACCCAGGCCCTCACCTGTAAGAATGAAGATCTGTATTGCATAGAGGAGACTATAGAGCCTGGAAGGAAAGCAGAGCAGATTGTGCGGCTGGGGTCTCCTGCCGTCACGGTTTCCTCCTCTGTCCAAGCCCCAGCACCTATTCCACCAGGATGCGTCCAGTCAACACTTGTGGATGAATAAATCTGCGGCTGTAACAAGGCTCGGCCCAGGCTCCCTGCTGACTCTGTGCCTCTGCTTATTCAGAAAGCCAGACTTGGAGCCTGGAGCCCACACGGCCCCTCTGACCCCCTCCCTTCTCCTTCCCTTCTTGTTTGCATAGGTCCATCTTGCCTCTCCAGCCTGAAGGCAGGGGCTTAGCCTTGGCTCAGCATTCATAGCTGTTCGTTCAAGGGCTGTATTAGCTTTTTGGCCCACAGCCCTCCAAAGCCCTCCCTCCCTCCTCTGGACTGACACCAGCCTGGATTAGAAATAATATCCCATTGTCCATCTTGCTCTTCTAGAACACCTCCCTTGGGACAAACAGAGCTTTTCCTGGCCATTCTGAATAGCACGTGGGATGGTTCCCCTACCAGAGATCAAGCTTCCACAGTGAAAGTGCCGAATCCTAACCATTAGACCACCTGAGAACCGCCTCGAACACGGCATCTTGGCACTGCCAGGATGCTGGCACCCTGTCTATACACACACAAACACACACACACACACACACACACACAGAGGCATGTCCCATTTGTCTGTACCAGGCTCTCCACTCTGACCCTGAGTCCCAGAGACACTGTAACAGTCAGGAAAAGGGCCATACAAAACCCTTTCCTTGTGGGACCCAGTGAGGGGGTCCCCTTTCCTGCTTGATGAGGGTATGATAACAGGGCCCATGTAAACTTTACCTCTCTCTCTGGCTGCACAGACCAAACACCATTTTCGGTCTAAGGAGAGAAGATGGGTATCAGTCAGTGCATCATGTCACCCCAGAGGCCTGGTATTCCTTTACTTTGTGGCTGGCAGAGACTGCAATGGGCCAGAGGCAGTTGGGGGATAGCAGGACCCCCACCAGCAGGGTTCATCCAAGGGAGAGCCCGCTGTGTCGCAGCTTGAGGCTAAACTAAGGACAATGGAGTGGGTTAGTACTAGGAGCTTGGAAAATGCTCAGGAATTTCTCCCAAGACCTCAGACCTCCCACTGGAAAAGTAGGGGTCAGGATGGGGAGGACAGGTTGGGAGAGGATTAAGGGAAAAGGTACAGCTCTACTGAACATCTGATGTAAAATGGTCCCAGGGGGTAGGCAGGTAATTATAAAAGTAAATAAAAATGATTAAAAACTACCACCAGTTTAAAGTATTTTCAGTGTTATGCAGCAGATTTGGAATAATCTTGGGAGGACGGGGGAGATTCCCTAGCCTTTCGAAAGCACCCTCTCTGTCTAGAATCCCACCTTCAGCGTTGAATTGCATATAAAATGACACCAGGGTAAGTCAAGGTCTCCAAGGGTGAGGTGGACCTCAGCATGGCCTGGGGAGCCTCTGTTCCCCTTGAGTCCCCCATTCTCCACAGGAACTGTTAGGGAGTCTCTCTCTCAACCTCCAGCCCCTTGTCCGCCTTCCTCACTCTCACCCTGGCCCACAGGCTCTATCAGACGGGTGTTCCCAGATTTTCTGCCACTAGACTCGTCCATTCTCTGCTTCTCGCAGGTCATTTCCTCTTCAGAGGAGGAGACCGTGCCCCCTTCTCTGGGGCTCACCCACCCCTCCTGTACTCCATCCCTCTGGTCTTCTCACAACCTGGTGTTTGGGGGGCCCCTCTGTCACTTGTCCTTCCTTCTCTTCCCATATGTATGTAATCATATCACCTAGCTCTTGTTCCTTCAGCCCACATCTTTTCTCCAGGTGCCATCCTAATTGTCCCCTTCCCTTCACACCATCTCCTTGAGAGACTCTGCAGTGCACGTCTCTGCTCCTCTTCACCGCTCCCTCACTCCACAACCCACTTCAGACTCTTTCTGTTCCCATCAACCTCTGAGACCTCTCTCACCAAAGTCATCAATAAGCTCCTAGTCTCCAAACCCAGGGGGCCTTTTGGGGCCCTCAGCTCATTTCATCTCTCTCCGGGGCACCACCAGACCTCCCTTCCTACTGAACTACCTTCTCTGAGAATACTGCTAGCAACATATTCAACAGTAAGCTTTCAAAAAGCAAGACATCAGGCTTTTTCTGAACAAAGGTTTGGAGGAGAGAAAATGAGTCCTGAGTGAGAGAATAGGAGGGAAGAGAGAATACCACATAGGAAGGGAGGCAGAAAAGTTAGGCTAGGAGTTGTCAAGACGATTATCACCTGCTTGGGTGGTTTACCGAGGGCAGCCTTTTGAAACTGCCTACCAGATCTATCAACCTTGAGGATATTAGCAATCTGCAGAGTATCCTTTGACCATATCAGTGTGAAAGCAGCCTATTCACCTCCCCTCAGGCTCCAGGACACACTGAGAAGGGCACTGGAGCACAGCTAAGCCTGGGAGCCCAGCACACAGCCCCTCCCTTTCACAAGTGGTGTCTGTGTATGACATCATGCCTTTGGGGGCTTTATGACAGGACAACCTCTCCAACCTTGACCAGAGTAGCTTGTCATTGCCTCAGGGTGGATGTAAACCCCCATCAGTCAGAGGTGGCACCTTTGTAGGTATCTCTTCGGGTCCATTCAGTGCCATCAATGCTGCTTGAGCACCCATGATGTGCCAAGCTCCATGCAAAGTCCTGCAGGGACACAAAGGTGCATAAGACTCACTCACATGACTCAACAATCTTGTTTTTTAAATAAAAAGCCAGAACACAACCGGACCATTTCTAAGTGTCATCCATTTATTCAACCAATGTCTGCTGAGCTTTCAGTTTGGTCCAGGAACATGGTGAGGGTCCCAGGTGGCTCAGTGCTAAAGAACCCGCTTGCCAATACAGGAGACATAGGAGATCCAGGTTCGACCCCTGGGTCAGGAAGAGCCCCTGGAAAAGGAAATGGCAGCCCACTCCAGTATTCTTGCCTGGAGAACCCCATGGACTTGGGAGCCTGGCGGGCAACAGTCTATGAGATCAGAGTCAGACACGCCTGAGCAACTGAGCACACAGAAGGGTAAACAAGACTGAGACCAAACAAAAACATCTTCAGAGTCAAAACAATAGCTTTACACCCTTCCCAAATTACTACAACTGTAACTAAATAATGATTACAAAACCACAGTGGTTAGAACAGAAGAATACCTTAGTTCCACATATACATGAAATATTTACCATGGCATACCATATTCTCAACCACAAAACCAGCCTCTATCACTTAAAAGTTTTAAGTAATTGCAAGCATGTTCTTGGACCACATAGACTTAAATTATAAATCAGTAACAGAAAGATCCCTGAAAAATCCCCAGATATTTGGAAACTAAAGAACACACTTTAAAGAATGTAAGTACGGGGACTTCCACGGTGGTCCAGTGGTCAAGACCCAGTGGTCCATGCTCCCAGTGCAGATTTTTTATTCCTGGCCAGAGAACTAGACCCCCACATGCCACAACTAAGACCCAGTGCAGCCAAATAAATTTAAAAATAATAACAATAAAACTTCCCTGGTGGTGCAGTGGATAAGGATCTGCCTGCCAGTGCAGGGGACATGGGTTCAGTCACTGGTCTGGGAAGATTCCATATGCCACGGAGCAACTAAGTCCTCCAGCTGCAATTACTGAGCCTGTGTGCTGCAACTATAGAACCCCTTTCACCTAGAACCCGAACTCTGCAACAGAAGCCCCTGCACCACAGTGAAGAGCAGCCCTCACTCATGGCAACTAGAGAAAGTCAAGCAAAGCACTGAAGACCAGTGCAGACAAAAACAAATAAATACACATGTATATGTGTGTGTGTGTGAAATAGACAATTCCCTGGCTGTCCAGTGATTAGAACTCTGCACTTTCACTGTTAAGGGCCCAAGTTCAATCCTTGGAAGCTTTGCAGTGCAGCCTTAAAAAAAAAAAAAATTCATGTACGTTTATAAAATAAAAAGATAAAAAAGAAAGAATGTTAAACAAAAAGAAAAGAAAAACAGTATGTGTATGTATATATATATATATATGTGTGTATGTATATATATATATATATATATCAGGGACTTCCCNATATATATATATATATATATATATATATATATATCAGGGACTTCCCTAATGGTCCAGTAGTTGGAAGTCTGCCATGCAGTGCAGGGGACATGGGTTCAATTCCTGGTCAGGGAGCTAAGATCCTGAATACTGAGGAGCAACAAAACCCACATGCCACAACTGGAGAGACTGTGCACCACAAGGATCCCACATGCTGCAACTAGGACCCAACACAGCCAAGTAAATAATATTTTTTAAAATATATCAAAATTTGTGGGATGCAGCTAAAGCAATACATAGAGGGAAATTTATAGCACCTAAAATACCCATATTAGAAAATAATAAATGTCTGTAGAAAACAACTTACGGTTATTAAAGGGGAAAGAGAGTGGGGGAGGGATAAATTAGGAGTTTGGGATTAGTAGATATAAACTGCTATACATATAATAGATCAACAAGGTCCTACCATAGAGCACAGGGAACTGTATTCACTATCCCGTAAAAACAATAATGGAAAAGAATATAAAAATGCATATGTGTGTGTGTATATATATGTATATGTATAACTGAGTCACTTTGCTGTGCACCGGAAACTAATGCAACATTGTAAATCAACTATATTTCAATAAATAATTAATTAAAAAAGAAAATAAGAAATGTCTCAAATCAATGACCTCAGTTTCTACTTTAAGAAAGTAGAAATGGAAGAGCAAATAAAAACCAAAGTAAGCACAAGAAATTTTAAAAGATCAGAGTGAAAAGAAATGAAACAGAAAAAGAGGGACTCCCCCGGTTGTTCAGTGGCTGAGACGCTGCACTTCCAGTGCAGGGGACCCAGGTTCAATCCTTGATCAGGGGACTAGATCCCACATGCCTCAACTAAAATCAATAAAATCAGAAGATCAACAAAATGTACAATCCTCTAGATAGAACAGATCAGGAAAAAAAAATAAAATGCAAATGACCAATATCAAGAATGATAAAGGTGGAGCTTACCTGGTGGCTCAGTGGTAAAGAATCCACCTGCCAATGCAGGAGACACAGGCTGGATCCCTGGTCTGGGAGGATCCTACATGTCAACAAATGCATAAAAAAACATTTGACAAAGTCAACATCTCTTCCGGAAACAAAAAAGTCTCCCAGCAAACTAGGAGTAGTTGGAACATCCTCAACTTGACGAAGGACATATATGAAAAACAGAGCTACCAATATACCTGATGGTAAAATACCAAACGTTTTCTCTTTAAATTCAGGAAAAAGGCAAGGATATCAGCCCTCTTTGCTTCTACACAACACGGTACTGGAGGTTTTGGACTGTAAACTAAGTCAAGAAAGAGAAGTTATTTTCCCTTACCCCATCAGTAAACCTACCACACTTCTGAAGGGGGCAATGGTATCAAATAAGAAGCGTAACATCAGACTTCCCTTCCCATGCCTCAGTTCAGTTCAGTTCAGTTGCTCAGTCATGTCCAACTCCTTGTGATCCCATGGACTGCAGCACGCCAGGCTTCCCTGTCCATCACCAGCTCCCAGAGTTTATTCAAACTCATGTTCATTGAGTCGGTGATGCCATCCATGTTGGTAATTTGATCTCTGGTTACTCTGCCTCTTCTAAATCCAGCTTGAACATCTGGAAGTTCACGGTTCACATAACTGTGACTTCCCTTCCCATGCCTAGTCTAGTCCAGAAATCAACCTAACATTCGAAAACCTGATTATCATTTGTTGATCTTTTTCCTGAAGTCAAACTGTATACTTTGAGTAACAGATTTCTAGAGTCAGAACCACAATTAAAATATATATATATATATATGGGAGGTATTTCCCAGGCAGTCTAGTTGTCATGACTTCACATTTCCAATGCAGAGGTGAGAGGTCAGTCCCTGGTCAAGGAACTAAGATTTCACATGCCCCATGGAGAGGCCAACAACAACAACAAAAAACACAAAACAAAAACAGAACCTCATGATTGCAGTGATTAGCCCTTTATATATATAATTCACAAAACTATTGGTGTTAATTTTATGTTATAACATTTTCTCCATTTATGCTGCAAATTGCAAATGAGACAAAACTTTTCACCTGTATCTATATCATAAGTTTACTTATTGATTACACTAATGTTTTTCAAATTTGACACATTCAGTCATTAAATAATGATCACTTCTTTCAATGAACTACAAAGATTAAAAATAAAAACTAGGGACTTCTCTGGTGGTCCGTTAGCTAAGACTCCGAGCTCCCAATGCAAGGTGCCCAAGTTCAACAACTGAACGAGGAACTAGACCTCAGATGCCGCAACTAAGAGCTCACACAACACAACTAAGGCCCCTGTGTGCAGCAACCAAGAACCGGTGCAGTCAAATAAATGAGATAAAATATAAAAGAGAGAAGTAAAAGGTAACTATCTTGGAAAGGAAGAAGTAAAGCTACCTTTATTTTGCAGACAACATGATCATATATAAAATCTTATGGGGTCATCCAAAAAGCTACTAGAGTTTAGCAAAGTGAAGGATATATGATCAATATATAAAAGTCAACTGCATTTGCTGTGACCCTAAAATTGCTCTAAAAATGTATTAAAAATCAATTATATTTCCATATAATAGCAATGAACAATTGGAAATAGAAGATTTTTAAATGTATTATGGTGTCAAAAATATGAAATACTCTGACAAAATATATGTGGAAGATCTGCACACTAAAAACTACAAAACACTGTTGAAAGAAATTAAAGACCTAAGCAAGTGAAGAGATATACCATGGTCATGAATCAGAAGATTCAAAATTATTAAAATGTGAATTCCACCCTCAAACTGATCTATAGATTCAGTGTAATCTCAAATTTCAGCAAACTTTCTTGGTTGTTGAAATGGATATGTTATTCCTAAAGTTCATACAGAAGCACCAAGGACCTAGAATTTTGAAAAAACAAAGTTGGACAATAATCAATACAATATAGGATTACTGACGTCAAGACAGATGGAAGAGAATAAAGATTGGATGTAGACTCATGTATTGTTGATTGGTTTTGACAATTAATTTTTCCTTGAAGTGAAGGAAACCTTAACTCTTAAATCACATAATTTTAAGTTAACTTAATGAGGCAAAAGTAACACAAAAGTTTCCATATGTATACATATCCTGGTAAGATTTTTTAATATAAAGAGCAAGAAAACATTATGATGGGGGGAAAAAAAACCACAGGTTACCTAAAAAGAAGGAGAGTCAGAAATCAGAACAACATCAGAATTATCACAAGAAGAACTAAGTGTTAAAGCACAGTGGGATACTGTTCTATAGAGTTTTGAAGGAAAATGATCGTGACTCAAGAATTCTATGGTGAGCCAAGTCAGCTTTCGGCATTAGGACAACAGAAAGGTTCTCAGGAGCCACTAAGTCCAAGATGTCAGACTGCCACCTGGGTACACTGCTTCTGTCTCCTACCTCAAACAACAGAGGTAAAATAAAGCAAATCTTTAAATAAATTCATAATACTTCCAGAAAGCAAAAAATAACACCCTGTCGAATCAGAAGCCATAAGGAATCTCTCAAAAATGGAAGTCAGGCAGGATGAGGTCGACAGAGGAAACCAAAGGACAAAATACAGGAAGGAGGACATCGCTGTGAGAGGTGGAGGGTCCCTGGTCTCTCTGTCCATCAGAGTGGCAGATGTGGGGAGCGGGAGAGAAACCTATCAGGGTGATTGGCTTGGGGATTCGTGTGAAGCAGAAAGATGGCCAGCTTCCTCTCTTTCTACCCGAGGCAAGCAGACAAGACAGATGTATCAAGCACCAGGCAAGAACAGTGACTGTGAGACTCCTTGGCCAGAGAAGGGCTGGACAGTTGGTACCACGAGCGGGAACAGGAGCCCCAGTGCCCCAAACTAACCACAAAGTATACCCTGCCTAGCAATGTCTTATCCTGGCTCCACGGAGAATAATGATACTTCTCAGTAAATAAAAACATTCAAGAAGAATCCATCAGAGACTCTCAAAGACAGACCTGAACATTTGAGCAGAACTTGCCAAATATTTCAAGAAAACCAACGCTAGAAAAGAGGCACAACACTATACAAACAAACAAACAAAGCCCTAACAACTAGGAAAAGAGTGAATAGGGAAAAATCACAAGAAGCTTTAAACATTATTAAAATTCTCAAAAAGAAAAGAAAGGATGCGGCACCCCTAGAAAGTGACTTGTCTATTGGGGAAAATAAACAGCTATTGTGGAAATAAAAATAAAGCTGGTAAAATAGTGGCTTCCCATTACACTTACATTTTTTGAGGACTTAAAAGTTTTAACCATGAGGGAGTGGCTCATGCTGGATTTACCCTCCCACAATAAACAAATATAAAAGGGGACAAAATATATTCAGCTACTTATAGGCATGCGTGCTCAGTGGCATTCAACTCTTTGCGACCCCATGGACTATAGCCCACTAGGCTCCTCTGTCCATGGAATTCTCCAGGCAAGAATACTGGAGTGGCTGCCATTCCCTTCTCCCGACCTAGGGATCGAACACACCTGCTGGATGACACTGGAGACTGGGCCCGGCCAAAGTGAAGAGACTCTGGTGCATGTTCCAGGCATCAGTGAAGACTCCAGAAAAGCATCACCCTAGGAATAAGGACTACACCTACAAGTATAGGCAGAATTAAAATAGCTCCAATCAACTGAAGCCTAAATTCAAGCCTCAAAGCTTCAATAAAATAAAATAAAACTTGACATTCCTTTTTATCTTTTGTGGTTGGTTTAATTTTGTATTGGAGTATTGTTGATTTACAATGTTGTATTAATTTCAGGTGTACAGCAAAGTGATTAAGTTATTCATATACAAACATTCTTTTTCTTGATATTCCTTTAGAGAAAAATTAACATAATCTACAACATATCCATGATATCAAGCTTACAACAAAAAGTTACTAAACTTACAAAAAGTGAAGAGGCAGAAAGTGAAGAAGAACTAAAAAGCCTCTCAATGAAAGTGAAAGAGGAGAGTGAAAAAGTTGGCTTAAAGCTCAACATTCAGAAAACTAAGATCACGGTATCTGGTCCCATCACTTCATGGGATATAGATAGGGAAACAGTGGAAACAGTGTCAGATTGCAGCCATGAAATTAAAAGACACTTAGGCCTGGCATGCTGCAATTCATGGGGTCACGAAGAGTCGGAAACGACTGAGCAACTGAACTGAACTGAACTGAACTCCTCGGAAGGAAAGTTATGACCAACCTAGATAAGGAGCAGCCCGAGGAGCGGCGGCTGCGCGGGCGCAGGAGGGCCTCCCACGGTGAAGGTCAGGAAGGGCGGCGGGAGGAGATACCCTTCGTCCAAGGTAAGGAACAGCGGCTGTGCTTTGCTGAAGCAGCCGTGAAGAGATACCCCACGGCCAAGGTAAGAGAAACCCAAGTAAGACGGTAGGTGTTGCAAGAGGGCATCAGAGGGCAGACACACTGAAACCATACTCACAGAAAACTAGTCAATCTAATCACACTAGGACCACAGCCTTGTCTAACTCAATGAAACCAAGCCATGCCCACGGGGCAACCCAAGATGGGCAGGTCATGGTGGAGAGGTCTGACAGAATGTGGTCCACTGGAGAAGGGAATGGCAAGCCACTTCAGTATTCTTGCCTTGAGAACCCCATGAACAGTAGGAAAAGGAAAAATGATAGGATACCAAAAGAGGAACTCCCCAGGTCAGTAGGTGCCCAATATGCTACTGGAGATCAGTGGAGAAATAACTCCAGGAAGAATGAAGGGATGGAGCCAAAGCAAAAGCAATACCCAGCAGTGGGTGTGACTGGTGATAGAAGCAAGGTCCGATGCTGTAAAGAGCAATATTGCACAGGAACCTGGAATGTCAGGTCCATGAATCAAGGCAAATTGGAAGTGGTCAAACAAGAGATGGCAAGAGTGAAGGTCAACATTCTAGGAATCAGCGAACTAAAATGGACTGGAATGGGTGAATTTAACTCAGATGAACATTATATCTATTACTGCGGGCAGGAATCCCTCAGAAGAAATGGAGTAGCCATCATGGTCAACAAAAGAGTCCAAAATGCAGTACTTGGATGCAATCTCAAAAACGACAGAATGATCTCTGTTCGTCTCCAAGGCAAACCATTCAATATCACAGTTATTCAAGTTTATGCCCCAACCAGTAACACTGAGGAAACTGAAGTTGAACGGTTTTATGAAGACCTACAAGACCTTTTAGAACTAACACCCAAAAAAGATGTCCTTTTCATTATAGGGGACTGGAATGCAAAANCAAGCCAGGCTTCAGCAATATGTGAACCGTGAACTTCCTGATGTTCAAGCTGGTTTTAGAAAAGGCAGAGGAATAAGACATCAAATTGCCAGCATCAGTTGGATATGGAAAAAGCAAGAGAGTTCCAGAAAAACGTCTATTTCTGCTTTGACTATGCCAAAGCCTTTGACTGTGTGGATCACAATAAACTGTGGAAAATTCTGAAAGAGATGGGAATACCAGACCACCTGACCTGCCTCTTGAGAAATCTGTATGCAGGGCAGGAAGCAATAGTTAGAACTGGACATGGAACAACACACTGGTTCCAAATAGGAAAAGGAGTACATCAAGGCTGTATATTGTCACCCTGCTTATTTAACTTATATGCAGTGTACATCATGAGAAACGCTGGACTGGAACACAAGCTGGAATCAAGATTGCCAGGAGAAATATCGATAACCTCAGATATGCAGATGACACCACCCTTGTGGCAGAAAGTGAAGAGGAACTAAAAAGCCTCTTGATGAAAGTGAAAGAGGAGAGTGAAAAAGTTGGCTTAAAGCTCAACATTCAGAAAACAAAGATCATGGCATCCGGTCCCATCACTTCATGGGAAATAGATGGAGAAACAGTGGAAACAGTGTCAGACTTTATTTTGGGGGGCTCCAAAATCACTGACGATGGTGATTACAGCCATGAAATTAAAAGACTCTTACTCCTTGGAAGAAAAGTCATGACCAACCTAGATAGTATATTCAAAAGCAGAGACATTACTCTGCCGACTAAGGTCCGTCTAGTCAAGGCTATGGTTTTTCCTGTGGTCGTGTATAGATGTGAGAGTTGGACTGTGAAGAAGGCAGAGTGCCGAAGAATTGATACTTTTGAACTGTGGTGTTGGAGGAGACTCTTGAGAGTCCTTTGGACTGCAAGGAGATCCAACCAGTCCATCCTAAAGGAGATCAGTCCTGGGTGTTCATCGGAAGGACTGATGCTGAAGCTGAAACTCCATTACTTTGGCCACCTCATGCAAAGAGTTGACTCATTGGAAAACAATGGGATGCTGATGCTGGGAGGGATTGGGGGCAGGAGGAGAAGGGGAGAACAGAGGATGAGATGGCTGGATGGCATCACCGAAATGAGTTTGAGTGAACTCCGGGAGTTGGTGATGGACAGGGAGGCCTGGTGTGCTATGATTCATGGGGTCTCAAAGAGTCGTACACGACTGAGCAACTGAACTGAACTGAACTGAGACTTACAAAGAAACAGAAAAATTGATAATTAAGAGATAAATAGTCAGAGAAGTTGACCCAATGATAATTTAGATATTGGAGTTATCAGATAAGGACTTTAAAAATGGCTATGATTAGTATGTTAAAGAAAACAGATGAAAAGATAGACAAAACAGATGAATAGTTAGAGTAATTCAACAGAGAATTCAAGTCTGTAAAAACAAAATCAAATAGACACTGTGGTAGGACAATCTCTAAGACAGTCCCTAATAATCTCAGCCTCCTACTATTCATTTGAATGTGGCCTGGGTTTATCGAATTAATTTGGTAGAAGTGAGATGTCACTTCCCAAATAAGTTTACCAAAAAAAAGGACCATGGCTTCCATCTTGAATACCTACTCACTCTCTGAACACTTACCATATGGGGGAAGACAGTTGCCTTGTAGTGAGGCATCCTGTGGAGAGGTCCAAGTGATGAGGGACTAAGGCCTGTCGACAACCATGATGTGGGTACCAGCTCACACTCTCTTCCCTGGCTCAGGTGAGCCCTCAATGATACCACAGTGCCAGCTGACTGATGCCACCTCCTGAGGGACCTCGAGACAGATGCACACAAATAAGCCTCACCTGGATTCCTGGTCCACAGGAAACTGTGAAATAATAAATATTTATTGTTTTAGCTGAGAGTTTTGAGGTAATTTGTTCATAGCAATAGATAAAATAGACATTCTAGAACACGAAATACAATATCTGACATTAAGAATTCTCTGGACTTATGGGTTAACAGCAGATACAGCAGAAAATAGAGTTAATGTGGGGAACAAGTACAAGATGCTTTGTGAGTAATAAGTGCTCTGTTCTCTGATCCCTATCCAAAGGTCTTGAGTTTCTCTTAGAGTGTGAACATACATACACATACTATGTATAAAATACGCTGTTTCCTGTTTGGAAAACTCAACAGTATAAACATGTCATTTCTATTTTTTCTTTTTAGCCACACCACACAGCTGGTGAGTTCTTAGGGATTAAACCCACCAGGGACTGAACCCACACCCTTGGCTGTGAAAGAACGGAATCCTAACCACTGGACCACCAGGGATTCCCAAGATATCATTTCTATATTCAATGTCAATCCATAGTCAATGCAATCTCTATCAAAATCCTCATTATATAATTTTCAGTTTTTTAAGTTGTATTGAGAAATAACTGACATATATCACTGTAAAACTTAAACACATGTAGCATGATGGTTTTATTTACATATATTGTGAAATAATTATCACAATAGGTTCAGTTAACATCTACCTTCTCATATAGATAAAATGAAAAATTCTCCTTGTTATGAAAGCTATTAGAATTTACTTTTTAGAGATTATTTGTTATGATTTTTGGCTGTGCTGGGTCTTCATTGCTGCTTGCAGGCTTCCTCCAGTTGCAGTGCGCGGGGCTGCTCTCCAGTTGCGGTGCTCGGGCTTTTCATCGTGGCGGCGCCTCTTGTGGGGCGCAGGCTCTAGGTCTGCAGGCTTCAGGGGCTGCGGCACAGAGACTCAGCATCTGTGGCTAGTAGGCCCTAGAGTGCAGGCCAGTTGCAGTCCACTGGCTTAGCTGCTCCTTGGCATACATGTGGAAGCTTCCTGCACCAGGGATCAAACCCATGTTCCTTGCATTGGCAAGCGGATTATTTACCACTGGACCACCAGGGAAGTCCTGATTACTATAGCTTTTAACTGAATTTTGGTAAAGATACAAAAGCAATTCAGTGGAGAAAAGCTGGGTTTTCCACAAATGGTTCTGGAGTAATTGTACACCCATCAGCAAAAACAAAACAAAAATCCCTCAATCTAAGTTAATGCCCCATATGAAAATTAACTCAAAGCGGACCTTGTACTTAAATGTAAAACATAAAACTCTTAGGAAAACAATCAAAGAAAATCTGCTGAACCTACAGCTAGGGTTCTTAAATTTGACACCAAAAACACAATCCATAAAAAGGAAAAAAAAATTGGCTTTCATCAAAATTAAACACTCCTGTTCTGTGAAAGACTCTGCTGAAAAGATAGAAAATCAAGCTACAGAGTGGGAGGAAATATTTGCAAACCATGTATCTGACAAAGGACTAGCACCTAGAACACAGAACTCTCAAAACTCAACAAGTAAACAATCTGATTAGAACACTGTCACAGACTTCCCTAGTGGTCCAGTGGTTGAGAATATGCCTTGCAATGCAGAGGATGCAGTTTTGATCCCTGGCTGGGGAACCCATATGCCGTGGAGCAGCTAAGCCTGAAGCTGTCTTGTTCTGGAGTCCGCAAGTCACTACTGGGCCGAGATGCCACAACTAGACAGTCTGTGTTGCAACAAAAGATCCTGCATGACACAGTGAAGAACCCAAAAAATAAATAAGCAAAAAATAAATATTTTTTAAATTGGAGCAAAAGACGTGAAAATTCATTTCACTAGAGAGAATATAAGAAGGGAAATAAGCATGTGAAAGGGTGCTTATCACTAGCCATAATGTAAATTAAAGCAATGAGATATCCCTACACGTCTACCAAATGGCTAAAATTAAAAAGTTGCTGCACCAAAAGTAGAAAAGGAGCTGGGTCACTCATATATCACTAAATGGAATGCAAAATGGTACAGTTTCTCTGGAAAACAATTTAGTAGTTTCCTACACAACTAAATATTTAACAAATACATGACCCAACAATTGCACTCCAGGGCATTTGAGAAATGAAGTCTTGTGTTAACACAAAGCTGTACACAAATATGTACAGTTTTATTTATAATAGCCCCAAACTGGAAACAACCCAGAAGTTCTTTAAGGGTGAATGATTAACTTGTGATAAATCCATACCATGGAGTACTACTCTGGAAAAAAAAAAGGAATAAACTACTGATACACAAAATAAGCTGGATGAATCTCAAGGGAATTATGTTGAGGGAAAACAAAACAAAATCCTATCTAAAAGGTTACATATTGTATGATTTCATTTATATAATATTCTAGAAATTAACCAAATTATCGAAGTGGAGTCCCCTGATTAGGGAGGGCATAAACAAGGAAAGGGATTCCCAGGGGCTTCAGTGGTAAAGAATCCCCCTGTCAATACAGGAGACATGAGTTCTACATTCACTGACTTGTGAAGATCCCCTGGAGAAAGAAATGGCAACCCACTCCAGTATTCTTGTCTGGGAAATCCCATGAACAGAGGAGCCTGGCGGGCTACAGTCCACGGGGTCACAAAACAGTTGGACATGACAGCAACTGAACAACAACAAAGGAGAAGGGTGACACGAGGGATCCTTGTGGTGAGGAAAGTTCTGTATCTTGATTGTATCAGTGTCAGTATCCTTGTGATATGGTACTATCGTTATATAATATGTTATCATTGGGAAAAACTGAGTAAAATGTGCATCTGACTTTTCTCTGTTATTTCTATACATATGAATGTATAATTATCATATAAATTTAATTTAAAGTGTGCAGTATGGCACTTCCCTGGTGTCCAGTGGTTAAGAATCTTCCTGCCAATGCAGAGGGCATGGGTTCAATCCTTGGTCTGGAAAGATTCCACATCTCGGAGCAACTAAGCCCATGAGTGCGCCACAACCACTGAGCCTGTGCTATCTAGGGCCCATAAGGAGCAACTACTGAAGCCCACACACCCTAGAGCCTGTGCTCAGCAACAAGAGAAGCCCCCACAACGAGAAAACCGTGCACCACACCTGGAGAGCAGCCCCTGCTCGCTCCAGTCAGAGCAAAGTCCGTGGAGCAACGAAGCCCCAGCACAGGCAGAAATAACTAACATGTGCAGTATAAAACACAGTGCATGCTAGGTCGCTTCAGTCGTGTCCGACTCTTTGTGACTCTGTGAACTGCAGCCCTCCAGGCTCCTCTGTCCATGGGATTCTCCAGGCAAGAATACTGAAGTCGATTACCATGCCCTTCTCCAGGGGATCTTCCCGACCCAGAGATCAAACCTGTGTCTCTCACATCTCCTGCATTACCAGGTGGGTTCTTTACTAGCCCCACCTGGGAAGTCCCTAAATATAACACAGGGAAAATTATAAAAGCTGCTTTCCCGTCCCTATAGAGGCCAGAAAAATAATAGAGGCCAGAAAGAAAAGGGTATAAAGCAATGTGTGGCTGTGTATCTCAGCCCTCATGAATCAGTTCCTGATACCTCCCTCTTGTTTCTGCTTCCATCTTGGGACCCCATGACTTCATACACCACTGGAAACCAAACGACCCTCTGCTTGAATCTCTGATTGTAAAGTGGTCTCAGGAAGAAGGACGCAACCATCTTAGACGAGCTTCAAATCAAGGCCAAAGGTGAGAGGAGGGTGAGAGGAGGGATTGAGTAGAAGAAAAACATCAGGCCCAGGTAAAAAGTTCTGGTTCTAGTTCTCACTCCACTACCAACAGCACAAGTCTCTTACATGCTGAAGTCTTCAATTCAACCCAATTTAACATTCACTGGGCACCAACAACAGCGGCAAGAGGGGGCACAGAAAAGCAGTTATTCCTTAACCTCTATCAATCAGTTCAGTTCAGTCGCTCAGTTGTGTCCGACTCTTTGCGACCCCATGAATCGCAGCACCCCAGGCCTCCCTGTCCATCACCATCTCCCGGAGTTCATTCAGACTCACGTCCATCATGTCTGTGATGCCATCCAGCCATCTCATCCTGGGTCATCCCCTTCTCTTTCTGCCCCCAATCCCTCCCAGCATCAGAGTCTTTTCCAATGAATCAACTCTTCGCAT
>SJYQ01027924.1:5849-17173 GCA_006410935.1 Redunca redunca
TTTGGAAAACTCAGCAGTGGCCACAGGACTGGAAAAGGTCAGTTTTCATTCCAATCCCAAAGAAAGGCAATGCCAAAGAATGCTCAAACTACCGCACAATTGCACTCATCTCACATGCTAGTAAAGTAAAGCTCAAAATTCTCCAAGCCAGGCCTCAGCATTACGTGAACCATGAACCCCCGATGTTCAAGCTGGTTTTCGAAAAGGCAGAGGAACCAGAGATCAAATTGCCAACATCCTCTGGATCATGGAAAAAGCAAGAGAGTTCCAGAAAAACATCTATTTCTGCTTTCTTGACTATGCCAAAGCCTTTGACTGTGTGGATCACAATAAACTGTGGAAAATTCTGAAAGAGATGGGACTACCAGACCACCTGACCTGCCTCTTGAGACATCTGTATGCAGGTCAGGAAGCAACAGTTAGAACTGGACATGGAACAACAGACTGGTTCCAAATAAGAAAAGGAGTACGTCAAAGCTGTATATTGTCACCCTGCATATTTAACTTCTATGCAGAGTACATCATGAGAAACGCTGGAATGGAAGAAGCACAAGCTGGAATCAAGATTGCTGGGAGAAATATCAATAACCTCAGATATGCAGATGACACCACCCTTATGGCAGAAAGTGAAGAGGATCTAAAAAGCCTCTTGATGAAAGTGAAAGAGGAGAGCGAAAAAGCTGACTTAAAGCTCAACATTCAGAAAATGAAGATCATGGCATTCAGTCCCATAACTTCATGGGAAACAGATGGGGAAACAGTAGAAACAGTGTCAGACTTTATTTTTGGGTGCTCCAAAATCACTGCAGATGGTGACGGCAGCCATGAAATTGGAAGACGCTTACTCCTTGGAAGAAAAGTTATGACCAACCTAGACAGTATATTCAAAAGCAGAGACATTACTTTGCCGACTAAGGTCCATCTAGTCAAGGGTATGGTTTTTCTGTGGTCACGTATGGATGTGAGCGTTGGACTGTGAAGAAGGCTGAGCGCCGAAGAATTGATGCATTTGAACTGTGGTGTTCGAGAAGACTCTTGAGAGTCCCTTGGACTGCAAGGAGATCCAACCAGTCCATTCTGAAGGAGATCAGCCCTGGGATTTCTTTGGAAGGAATGATGCTAAAGCTGAAGCTCCAGTACTTTGGCCACCTCATGCGAAGTGTTGAGTCATTAGAAAAGACTCTGATTCTGGGAGAGATTGGGGGCAGGAGGAGAAGGGGACGACCCAGGATGAGATGGCTGGATGGCATCATGGTTTCGATGGACATGAGTCTGAGTGAACTCCGGGAGATGGTGATGGACAGGGAGGCCTGGCATGCTGCGATTCATGGGGTCGCAAAGAGTCGAATACGACTGAGCGACTGAACTGAGAACTGAACAAATAAATTATTCCGGTGGACCTAATGTAATATCTTGTAAACAATGTAGGCTCTCATCTTGTTTGACCCCTCAATATAATGTTTGCTCCTTTGTGGTGTTACAACATCCACCCTATCTTAAGGGGCCTGTAACTGTAACCACTTATTGGTATGATAACTATGATCTTGCTGTGCTACAACTACAAGATTTAATGCAATCACGACGGTTTGTGGGCTTACTTATTTTAAGAATATCAGCTTTAACAACAGCAATTCCTTCTGTTACTTCAATTACTACTGTTACTGTTACTGTTGCTGACAGTGATGTCATTGGCTCAACAAGAACCTATTGCCCAGTATGTTGATACTATGTCCAGAAATGTTTCTTTGGAGTTGGCAACACAGGAGGTTGTAGATGGGAAGCGAGAGGTGGGGGTGGATGCCCTGGAGGAGGCAGTGATGCATGTAGGCACTGAATTGTAGGCTTTGAAAGTGGAGTTGGCATTGTCCTGTCATGTCAACTGCAGTGGATTTGTGTGGCACCCTGAGAGTAAACGAGACAGATTGTGGCTAGGAGGGAATCAGGAATCATGTTTTGGGGATATGGAACGGCTCCAGCATTGGTTTGGATTTGGGAAAACGTCACGGTCAGGTAGAGATCATGGAACACTCCTGATTAGATTTTACTGCCGCATTAGTAACAAGTGACTTTTCCCATACATTTTTTAACTTTATCAAGAAAAACATTCTGTCTACTATTTTTAGCTATGCTGCTGTGGCCGCTTTAATTCTGCTTCTCATAATCATTCTTCCTTGTATTGTTAAAACTCTTCAACAGAGCACTCAGAAGCCCATGACTGAATTACATCTGGCTGTCTTTAAAAATAAAAAAAAGGGTAAGATGCCGGGAGCCAGCATGGGAGATCCCACCCATGAGAAGGTCATGTGGAAGAGACCAGGCGAGCAAGGCGGATCAGGACTCGAGGGACCCCCTGGACCTGCTCGAGCATCTACGCCAAAACCAGAATCTGTCTGTCTTACTATTTTGTGCCTTTCATCAACTCTTCTGACATTAACAGGGGGCTATCCCCAACCACCATTCTCTGGAGAAAATCAGTTTAGGGCTCTATCTAATAAGTCTCCTGGACATGAAAGGAATCTTTCAATTCAACCCCGCTCTGTTGGCATTCTAGCTTGTCTGACAGGTTTACCCAGACTCTTTCAGCTACGCATGTGATTATTCAAAGCCTCCCAACTGTGAGAAGCACAGGAATCCTAAAACATTCTAAAAATATAGAGCCTTTCAAAGAGTTAAAAGCTATTAGAGTAGTGCTGGTTTAGGATTTCATTGCTGAGCCAATGCTTGCGGCTAAGTTCCCATATCTCTTCTCCACTGTGCACCTGGGAGTGCAATAGTTAATGTAGTTGAAATTTAAGAAAACCAAGCAATGGCCTTGGAATAAACCATATCAGACCTTTGAACAATTGGTTCTTTCTTTGTTGTAACTCACTGCACCTTTGCTCCGTGAGAAATGTAACTGTTTAATATTTTGAGAGGCTGACAAAGATTAAGAATATAAAGAAAAAATATTTCAAGGGAAAATGAGGTTTCTGGTTGAGCAGCCTTTTATCAAAAGAGGGTCATAAAATGTTGACAGGCCTCCAAGGCCAGAAGATAATGTACACAGCATTGTTTATGGGAAAGGTATGCAGAAAAAAATCCTGGTTTCAATAAAGACAAACAGATGTAATGTTTGAGCTGACTCTGTATGACTTTACATCATTCATTTCCCTCAATGTAAAGTCAAGGTATAAAAGTTCCTTATGAAAATAAAGTTACAGGCCTCACTCAATGAAGCTTGGTCACCCCATGTCCGTCTTTCTTTCTCTCTTTCTTTCTTTCTTTCTTTCTTTCTTTCTTTCTTTCTTTCTTTCTCCTCTTACTCTCTTTTTCAGGCTGATCTGTTGGAGCACATCAGCTCTCTGCATTCACTTTCCTGCCTGGGCTGCTAAGACCTGAATGGGAAGGCGCTCTGCATCTTCACTTCCACAGGAGACCAGGAGGGCACCTGTGGCCTATGTGAACAGAGTAAGTACCTTGTCTTGGGGCTTTTAACTTTCAGTGTAAACCGAGGAATATCAGCCTCTTTCTCTCCTCCATTTACTTATCTGCAACATTCTTTCTTTATCTCTCTCTACATTTCTTTGCCAATGCATTATCTCTTGAGGGTAATCCTGGATCCCTTGGGGGCTGGACTCTGGCACATAGGAACCCTGAGATTCATGTCAGCATTGGAGAGGAACCCTGAGATTCCGGCCTCAACTCAAGATGAAAACCTAGGACCCTGCACCGATGGGAGAGGAATCCAGAGAGGCCCCTTACAACTCGCATGGAGACTTGATATTCACGAGGCAAAACGAGTGGGTCCCTGAGGTCCCTGTCAAAATTCGAGAAGAAACACAAGTTTCCCGCTGCAACTCGAGACAAACCAGGAGATTCTCTCCTCCACGTGAGAGGAGGCCCTTTTCCGCTGTGGCGTCTGGNACCGTCTCTCTTGAGCCTCGAAAGAGTCCATGACACCACCTTCACTCTTGAACCTCGAAAGGGTCCTTCACACCCTTGTTGCAACTCAAGAAGTTCCCCGACATACCCGTCTCCACTCGAGAGGAGCACCGAGTGTCCCACCACAACTCAAGAAGAGCCCCATTTTTCCCTCCTCATCTCGACATGACGGTCCATTTCACTGCTTCTATCCTGGCGTTCCTGTCGCAACTCAAAAGGAGGCAGTCTCAACTTGAAACTCGGGAGGAACTCCAGGGATCGTACCACAATTCCAAAAGACTCCAATGTCCCAATCCACTCCAGATAAACCTGATTCCCCTGCACTGACTCGACTGTCACCCCGAGTATCGGCTCAAAACATGATGGCAGGTCTGACAGCCCTGTGGCACCTCGAAAGAAAGCCACTGATCCCTATGTCAACTCTACAGGAAGCCTGACACTACTTTTTCAGCTCAAGAGGAAAGCGGACTTGCATGTCTCCACACGAGATGACGCCTGACTCCCCTGTGGAAACTCCATCAGAACCGAGATCCATGTCAGCACTGGAGAGGAACCCTGAGGTTCCTGCCTCAACTCCAGATGAGGACCTCAGCCCCGGCACCGACTGGAGAGGAATCCCGAGAGGCCCCTCGCAACTTGCATGGAGACTTCACGTTCCCAAGGCAACACGAGCTGGTCCCTGAGGTCCCCATCATAACTCAAGAAGAACCCTGAGTTTCCTGCCGCAACTCAAGAAAAACCAGGAGATTCTCCCCTCAACGCAAGATGGGGCCCTGTTCCGCTGCAGCATCTTGAAAGAAATGCTACCTTCCGTCCTGAGCCTCAAAAGGCTCCTTGACACCCTTGATGCAACTCAAGAAATTCCCCGACATACCCCTCTCCACTCGAGAGGAGCACCGAGGGTCCCGCCACAATTCAAGAAGAGCCCCGTTTTTCCCTCCTCATCTCGACATGACGGTCCATTTCCCTGCTTTGTTGGGAAAGGAATCCCTGCGTTCCCGTCGCACCTAAAGAGGAGGTGGTCTCAACTTGAAACTCGAGAGGAACTCCAGGGGTCGTGCCACAATTCCAAAAGACCCTGATGTCCCAATACAGTCCAGATAAAGCTGATTCTCCTGTACTGGCTCGACTTTCTCCTCAAGTATAGACTCAAACACGATGGCTGGTGTGACAACCCTGTGGCACCTAGCGAAAGCTACCGATCCATATGTCAACTCGACAGGAAGCCTGACACTACTTTGCAAGACGAGGCCTAACACCCCTGTCGAAACTCCATAGGAACCCCGAGATCTACGTCAGCACTAGAGAGGAACCTGAGGTTCCGGCATCAAATCTAGATGAGGACCTCGGCCCCTTCACCAACTGGAGAGGAATCCCAAGAGGACCCTCACAACTCGCATGGAGACTTGAGTTTCCTGAAGCAACACGAGCGGGTCCCTGTGGTCCCAGTCATAACATGAGAGGAACTCCATGTTTCCTGCTGCAACTCGAGAAAAAACAGAATTTTCTCCCCTCACCGTGAGATTGGGCCCTTTTCAGCTGCGGTGTCTTTAGAGAAATGTCACCTTCCCTCTTGAGCCTCGAAAGGGTCCTTGACACCCTTGATGCAACTCAAGAAGTTCCCTGACATACCCATTTCCACTCGAGAGGAACACTGAGGTTCCCACCACAACTCAAGAAGAGCCCCGTATTTCCCTCATCTCGAGATGAGGGTCCATTTCCCTGCTTCGTCAGGAAAGGAATCCTGGCATTTCCATCGCACCTCAAGAGGAGGCGGTCTGAACTTGATACTCGAGATGATCTCTAGGCGTTGTGCCACAATTCCAAAAGAACCCGATATCCCAATCCAGTCCAGATAAAGCTGATTCCCCTGCACTGATTCAATTGTCACCCCAAGTATCAACTCCAAACACGAAGGCAGCTGTGACAGCCCTGCGGCACCTCGAGAGAAAGCCACCGATCCCTATGTCAAGTCGACAGGAAGCCTGACAGTACTTTCACAGCTCGAGAGGAAAGCCGTCCTCATCGTAACTTGAGAAGAACCCCAAATTTGCTACTGCAACCCTGAGAAAAGACCTCCAGGCAGTGCTTGGCGCCCAGGCCTGGAAGCTGCGTGCACAGCATGTGGGGAAGCGAGGCTCCTTGGGGGAAGAAGATGCAGCCCACTGGCATGTGTTTGCAAGCCTTTCTTTGGAAACACCATGTGCACTTCCACAACGGGAGAGCTCCAGCTCTGCTCAGAGGCCTGATATTGAAGAGTCATGGGTGAGATGCTGCTCTGCCCTTGGCGAGCCTGGTCAAGTCTTTCTTCACTTCAAGCATTACTGCCCAGGAAGGAGCAGGCTGCGGGACTGTGGGAGACGTGCCTGGTGCCTTCCTGGCCTCAGCTCCACTTCTGCATTTCCTTTCAACCCAGGCCCAAGGCCTACTTGAGGAGGCGTTAGGGTCCGTGTTTTCCACACTGCCAAGGGCTACAGCAGTGAAAGCTGTGTCAGAGGGAAGGGAAGAGCAACTGGATGGATTCTAAAGCTGTTGCTTGGCCACAAAGACTTAGTACTGCACGGGGAGAATCCGGCTCCCAGGGCCCCTGGGTGGGGTGTGTAGCAGTCACACCCAGAGTGTGACTCCGTTCACGCCAAGAAAGTTCCTGACAGACTTAGGTTCCCTCGAGCTCTGCTACCCAGCAGAGACGTGTGGATGTGGTTTTGGCCTTCCCCTGTATGTTTGGGCTCCCTATCACAGCCCCAGCTCAGGGGAACCAGCGCCTGAGAAAAGACCTCCAGGCAGCGCTTGGCGCCCAGGCCTGGAAGCCGCCTGCACAGTATGCGGGGAAGCACGGCTCCTTGGGGGAAGAAGAGGCAGCCCACCAGCATGTGTTTTCAATCCTTTCTGCCTGGAGCCAGCGTGAGGAAATCCGCCCTTGGCAAAGGTCATGAGGAAGGAGGCTCGGCATTATGCAAAGGTGGGATCGAGCCTCAGGAGACCCCCTTTTCCCAAGCATCTACCCCCAAAACCAGAGTCTGCCTACTTTACTGTTTTATGCTCTCAGCTACACCTGACTTTAAGGGGGGCTTTCCCCCACCACCTCTCTCAGAGAAGGAGTTAACTTGCAGCTCCAGTCAATAAAAATCCCTGGGCGTGACAAGAGTGTTTCAACTTAAAAACTCCTCTGAAGGTTCTCTAGCCTGCCTGAGCAGGTTCATCCAGCCACATGTGACTGTTTACAGCCTCCCAACCATGAGAGGCACGAGATGCTTTAAACTTTCTAAATACAGATTCTTTTGAGAAGTTAGAAAATTATTAGTATAGTATAGTGGGTTGATTATAAATTATATTGATGAAGGTTTTTTCATTTGTTGAGCCAATATTTGCTGCTAAATTTCCATATTCCCTGCCCTTATAATGAATATAACTAGCATATAGGAGAAATAAGTATTAACCTTTAAGATTAATCATGTTAAACCTTAGGCTAAGTAAATTCCTTTCTTGATTATAACCCCCTGCACCCTCACCCTATAGGAATGCAACCTTATCTGGTGCCTTTGGAGGGTGGCGCCTGGTTTAAGAAAAATCACCCCTGGACAAAATAAGTTTTGTGGTTGATTGACCATTATCAGAAAGGGCCATAAAATATCAGCAGGCCTCATGGCCAGAAGATGATGTAAGACCCCTAAGACCTTTGTATACGTTTATATGAAGCACCTGATTTTGACAAGGGTCAGGTCTGCTGACCCCACGTGACTCTGTATTATATTTCTATGTGTAACAAAAAGTATATAAGCAAACCTGAAAATAAAGAAAACGGATCAGTTTCTGGAAAGACTGATTCCCCCATGTTGTTCTTTCTTGTTCTCTGTTTTTCTGGCTGAATTCCCATCTGGAGCATGGGTACTCGCCAAGCATGCTGATTTTTGCCCTGGCTTCTAAGACCCATGCGAGAGGGAGCCCAAGGCAGGGCATCGTCTGCTATTCAAGTGGGCGCCAGTGGCCTACATAAGTGGTGCAAACCTCTTGTCTCAAGGTTTTATTGGTATCCCACGTAAACCAAGTTATTCATCCTCTTTTTCTCCACTAATTTTCCTACTACACGATTTTTTCTAATCTCTCTTTATATTTCTAATTAAATAGCCTTTTCCTAGGATGCTGTTTCCATCTCCATTTCGAATTACCCTGGATCACCAGAGCTGGGCCCCAGCACCTTTCTTTGGAAGCACCATGTGCTCTTCCACAGTTGGAGAGCTACAGCTCTGCTCAGAGGCCCAATATTGCAGAGTCATGACTGAGACACTGCTCTGCCCTTGGTGAGCCTGGCCAAGACTTTCCTCACTTCAAGCATTACGGCCCAGGAGTAGGCTGGGGGAGTGTGGAAGCCATGCCTGGCGCCTTCCTGGCCTCAGCTCTGCTCCTGCCTTACCTTTTGACCTATGCCCCAGGCCTACCTGGGGAGGTGTTAGGATCTGGTGGTTTCCACATGGCCAAGGGCTACAGTAGTGAGATCTGTCAGAGGGAAGGGAAGAGCAACTGGATGGATTCTCAAGCTGTTGCTTGGCCCCACAGACTCAGTGCTGCGCAGAGAGAAACTGGCTCCCAGGTCCCTTTAGTGGGGTGTGCAACAGTCACACCCAGCATGTGACTCCATTCACAACGATAAAGTTTCTGACAGACTTAGGTTCCCTCGAGCACTGCTACCAGGCAGAGACGTGTGGATGTGGTTTTGGCCTTCCCCTGTGTGTTAGGGCTCCCTATCACAGCCCCAGCTCGGGGGAACCAACCCATCAGAAAAGACCTCCAGGAAATGCTTGGTGCCCAGGCCTGGAAGTCGGTGGCACAGCATGCAGGCAAGCAAGGCTCTTTGGGGGAAGAAGAGGCAGCCCACCGGCGCATGCTTGCAAGCCTTTCTTTGGAAGCACCATGTGTGCTTCCACAATGGGAGAGCTCCAGCTCTGCTCAGAGGCCCAATATTTCAGAGTCATAGCCGAGATGCTGCTCTGCCTTGGCGAGACTGGCCAAGACTTTCCTCGCTTTGAGCGTTATGGCCCAGGAAGGAGCCGACTGTGGGAGTGTGGAAGACGTGCCTGGCGCCTTCATGGCCTCAGCTTTGCTTCTGCTTTTCCTTTCGACCTAGGCCCCAGGCCTACCTGCGGAGGTGTTAGGGTCCAGTGCTTTCCACACTGACAAGGGCTACAGCAGTGAGAGCTCTCTCAAAGGTAAAGGAATAGCAACTGGACAGATTCTCAAGATGTTGCTTGGCCGCACAGACTCAGCGCCACATGGAGAGAAACTGGCTCCCAGGGCCCCTAAGTGGGGTGTGCAGCAGTCACACCCAGAGGGTGACTCCGTTCGCGCCAAGAAAGTTCCTGACAGACTTAGGTTCCCTCGAGTTCTGCTACCGGGCAGAGATGTGTGGATGTGGTTTTGACCTTCCCCTGTGTGTTTGGGATCCCTGCCACATGCAGCTCAGGGGAACCAGACCCTGAGAAAAGACCTCGAGGAAGTGCTTTGCGCCCAGGACTGGAAGCCACATGCACAGCATGTCAGGAAGTGAGGCTCCTTGGGGAAAGGATAGGCAGCCAACCGGCGTGTGTTTACAAGCCTTTCTTTGGAAGCAGTATGTGCGCTTCCACAACGGGAGAGCTCCAGGTCTGATCAGAGGCCCAGTAAGCAGAGTCACAGCCAAGATGCTGTTGTGCCCTTGATGAGACTGGTCAAGATTTTCCTCACTTCGAGTGTTATTGCCCAAGGAGCAGGCTGCGGGAGTGTGGGAGATGTGCCTGGTGCCTTCCTGGCCTCAGCTCCCTCGTACATTTCTTTTCAAGCCTAACTGGGGAGGGGTTAGGGTCTGGCGGTTTCCACACTGCCAAGGGCTACAGCAGTGAGAGCTCTGTCAGAAGAAAGGGAAGAGCAACTGGATGGATTCTCAAGCTGTTGCTTGGTTGCACAGACTCAGCACTGCATGGAGAGAATTCGGCTCCCAGGGCCCCTGGGTGGGGTGTGCAGCAGTCACACCCAGAGTGTGACTCTATTCGCACCAAGAAAGTTCCTGACAGACTCAGGTTCCCTCAAGCTCTGCTACCCAGCAGAGATGTGTGGATGTGGTTTTGGCCTTCCCCTGTGTGTTTGGGCTCTATAGAGTCAACAAATACAAGACCAAGAGCTAACTGTGGCTCAGAACATGACCTTTTTTTTACCAAATTCAGACTTAAATTGAAGAAAGTAGGGAAAACCTCTAGACCATAATTTAGGTATTACCTAAATCAAATCCCTTATGATTATACCATGGAAATGAGTAATAGATGTAAGGGCCTAGATCTGATAGATAGAGTGCCTGATGAACTATGGAATGAGGTTCGTGACATTGTACAGGAGACAGGGATCAAGACCATCCCCATGGAAAAGAAATACAAAAAAGCAAAATGGCTGTCTGGGGAGGCCTTACAAATAGCTGTGAAAAGAAGAGCAGCGAAAAGCAAAGGAGAAAAGGAAAGATATAAGCATCTGAATGCAGAGTTCCAAAGAATAGCAAGAAGATATAAGAAAACCTTCCTCAGCGATCAATGCAGAGAAATAGAGGAAAAGAACAGAATGGGAAAGACTAGAGATCTCTTCAAGAAAATTAGAGCTACCAAGGGAACATTTCATGCAAAGATGGGCTCAATAAAGGACAAAAATGGTATGGACCTAACAGAAGCAGAAGATATTAAGAAGAGGTGGCAAGAATACACAGAAGACCTGTACAAAAAAGATCTTCACGACCAAGATAATCATGATGGTGTGATCATTCATCTAGAGCCAGACATCCTGGAATGAGAAGTCAAGTGGGCCTTAGAAAGCATCACGAACAAAGCTAGTGGAGGTGATGGAATTTCACTTGAGATATTTAAAATCCTGAAAGATGATGCTGTGAAAGTGCTGCATACCATAGGCCAGCGTAGTTGAAAAACTCAGCAGTGGCGAGCGACTGAAATGAACTGACCTGAACTGAACTGAACCATGGGCCCAGGTCAAGGGAACCAGTCCCTGAGAAAAGACCGCCAGGAGGTGCTTGGCGCCCAGGCCCGGAAGCTGCCTGCACAGCATGCGGGGAAGCGAGGCTCCTTGGGGGAAGAAGAGGCAGCCCATCAGCGTGTATTTGCAAGCCTTTCTTTGGAAGAACCATGTGCGCTTCCACAACGGGAGAGCTCCAGCTCTGCTCAGAGGCCTGATATTGCAGAGTCATGGCCAAGATGCTGCTGTGCCCTTGGCAAGCCTGGCCAAGACTTTCCTCGCTTCGAGCGTTACTGCAAAGGAAGGAGCAGGCTGCAGGAGTGTGGGAGACATGCCTGGTGCCTTCCTGGCCTCAGCTCCGCTCCTGCCTTTCCTTTCAACCTAAGCCCCAGGCCTACCTGGGGAGGGGTTTAGGGTCC
>SJYQ01027924.1:17181-40397 GCA_006410935.1 Redunca redunca
GAGGGGTTTAGGGTCCAGTGGTTTCTACACTGCCAAGGGCTACAGCAGTAAGAACTCTGTCAGAAGTAAGGGAAGAGCAACTGGATGAATTCTCAAGCTGTTTAATGGCCATAGAGACTCAGTGCCGCATGGAAAGAATGCAGCTCCCAGGGCCCCTGGGTGGGGTGTGCAACAGTCACACCCAGAGTGTGACTCCATTTGCGCCAAGAAAGTTCCTGACAAAGGTAGGTTGACTAGCGCTCTCCTACCCAGCAGAGACGTGTGGATGTGGTTTTGGCCCTTCCCCTGCATGCTTGGGCTCTCTCCCACAGTCCCAGCTGAGGGGAACCAGCCCCTGAGGAAAGACCTTCAGGAAGCGCTTGGAGCCCAGGCCTGGAAGCCGAGTTCACTGCATGCGGGAAGCAAGCCTCCTTGGGTGAAGAAGAGGCAGCCTAGCTGCTTTTGTTTGCAAGCCTTTATTTGAAAGGACCAAGTGTGCTTCCAGAATGGCAGAGCTCTAGCTCTGCTCAGAGGCCCGATATTGCAGAGTCATGGCCAAGATTTTTCTCTGCCCATGGAGCGCCTTGTCAAGACTTGCCTAGACTCTAGTGTTACACCCCAGGAAGGAGCCAGCTGTGGTAGGGTGGTAGACATGACTGGCGCCTTCCTGGCCTCAGCTCCATTCTTGCCTTTCCTTTCGACCTAGGCCCCAGTGCTACTTAGGGAAGGGTTTAAGGTCCGGTTGCTTCCACACTGCCAAAGGCTCTAGCAGTGAAAGAGCTCTGTCACAGGTAAGGGAAGAGAAACTGGATGGATTCTCAAGCTGTTTCTTGGCCTCACAGACTCAGCACCGCATGGAAAGAATCAGGCTCCCAGTGACCCTGGGTGGGGTATGCAGCTCCACAACCAGAGTGTGACTCTGTTCACGCCAAGAAAATTCCTGACAGATGTAATGCCAAGGTCCAGCCCCAGTGGGTCCAGGGAATTCGAAGCGGGGACAGAGTCGGCATCTAGAGGACAATTGTTTAATTAAAGATATGGAGAGAGATTAGAAAAGAATAGTGTAGTAGGAAAAATAGTGGAGGAAAGAGGCTGAAAACTTGGTTTACACGGAGAACAACAAAACTCCAAGGCAAGAGGTTTGCACCATCTACGTAGGCCACCAGCACTCGCTTGAATAGCAAAGGGTGCTCTGCCTTGGGCTCCCTCTTGCGTGGGTCTTAGAAGCCAGGGAAAATAAGCAGACATAGTGAGCCTCAGCGCTCCAGATGGGAATTCAGCCAGAAAACGAGAAAAGACGACATGGGGGAAACCAGTCTTTCGAGGAACTGGTTCATTTCTTTATTTTCCAGGTCCGCTTTTATACTTTTTGTTATACATAGAGATAAATGGAAAATACAAAGTCATGCAAGGTCAGCAGCCCTGACCCTTATCGAGACCAGGCTTTCTCTCTGCATACCTAGCTGTATACACAGGTCTTAGGTGATTTACATCATCTTCTGGCCGGGAGGCCTATTAGCATTTTATGGTCCTTTTCTGATAGGGATCTGTCAACCAGAAAACTTATTTGCCCTAAAAGTGTTGTTCTTACTAAAGTCTGGTGCCACTCTCAGAAAGCACTAATTAAGGTTACATTCTTACATAGCAAGGACACAACAATTTATAACAAAGAAAGAGGAGTACAGTAATTTATAACAAAGAGAAAATTCATTAACTCAAAAGTCTAGTATTGCTGACATCAAAACTACTATATTCTTTTTCGACATCCCAATTACATTGATTAATATCCTCCAGGTGCCTAAAAGATATAGGATATGGAGGCCTGGCGGCAGTCATTAACTCAACAATGAAACCCTCCACCAATATAATTCTTAGCTCCTTAAAAAGGGCTCTATATCTTTAAGATGTTTTTTTAAGCTTCATGCCTCTCGCAGTGGGGGGCTGTAAACAATCACATGCATAGTTGTAAAAATCCAGGTAAATCTATCAGGCAAGTTAGAGAGCCATCAGAGTGGTTTGAGCTGACACCCCCTTTATATGCAGGAGACTGTTGACTGGAGCTCTAAGAACTTTTTCCAGAGAAAGGTGGTCAGGAATAGACCTGTTAATGTCAGAAACGTTGGTGAAAGTCATAAAATAATAAGACAGACAGATCCTGGTTTTGGGGTAGATGCTCCAGAAGGCCCAGGGGGGTTTCCTCGAGTCCTGATCTCGCCTTTGCCTATCAGGCCTCTTCCTGATGACCTTTGCCACGGGCGGGATTCCCCATGCTGGCTCCTGGCAACATAGGTTCACTAGCACTCTCCTACCCAGCAGAGAGGTGTGGATGTGGCTTTGGCCTTCCCCTATGTGTTTGGGCTCCCTCCCGCAGCCCCAGGTCAGGGGAATCAGCCCCTGAGAAAAGACCTCCAGGAAGTGCTTGGCACCCAGGCCTGGAAGCCGAGTTCACAGCATGCGGGGAAGTGAGCCTTCTTTGGGGAAGAGGAGGCAGCCCAGCTGCGTGGGTTTGCAAGCCTTTATTTGGAAGGACCAAGTGTGCTTCCAGAACGGCAGAGCTGTAGCTCTGCTCAGAGGCCCGATATTGCAGAGTCATGGCCAAGATTCTGCTCTGCCCTTGGAGCGCCTTGTCAAGCCTTTCCTAGTTTCTAGTGTTACTGCCCAGGAAGGAGCAGACTACGGGAGTGTGGGAAACGTGACTGGCACCTTCCTGGCCTCAGCTCCACTCCTGCCTTTCATTTCTACTTAGGCCCCAGGCCTACTTGGGGAAGGTTAGGGTCCAGTTGCATCCACACTGTCAAGGGCTCCAGCAGTGAGAGCTCTGTCACAGGGAAGGGAAGAGCAACTGGATGGATTCTCAAGCTGTTGCTTGGCTGCACAGACTCAGCGCCACACAGAGAGAATCAGGATCACAGTGCCCCTGTGTGGGGTATGCAGCTCCACTCCCAGAGGTGTGACTCCATTGGTGCCAAGAAATTTCTTGACAGACTTAGGTTCACTAGAGGTCCCCTTCCCAGCAAAGACGTGTGGTTGGGGTTTGGCCTTCCCCTGTGTGTTTGGGCTGCCTAATACAGCCCCAGCTCAGGGAATCAGCCCCTCAGAAAAGACCTCCAGGAAGCGCTTTTTGCCCAGGCCTGGAAGCTGAGTTCACAGCATGTGGGGAAGCGAGGCTCCTTTGGGGAAGAAGAGGCAGCCAAGGGGCCTGGGTTTGCAAGCCTTCACTAGAGCTCCCCTTCCCAGCAGAGACATGTTGTTGGGGGTTGGCTTTCCCCTGTGTGTCTCAGCTCCCTATCACAGCCCCAGCTCAGAAGAACCAGCCCCTGAGAAAAGACCTCCAGGAAGCGCTTTCGCCCAGGCCTGGAAGCCGAGTTCACAGCATGCGGGGAAGGAGGCTTCTTTGGGGAAGAAGAGGCAGCCAAGTGGCCTGGGTTTGTAAGCCTTTATTTGGAAGGACCGTGTGAGATTCCACAACGGGAGAGCTCCAAATGTGCTCAAAGGCCTGATATTTCAGAGTCATGGCCGAGATGCTGCTTTGCCCTTGGCAAGCCTTGCCAAGACTTTCCTAGATTTGAGCATTACTGCCCAGGAAGGAGCAGGCTGCGGGAGTGTAGGAGATATGCCTGGCGCCTTCCTGGCCTCAGCTCCACTCTTGCCTTTCCTTTTGACCTAGGACCCAGGCCTACTGGGGGAGGTGTTAGGGTCCGGGTGTTTCCACACTGCCAAGAACTACAGCAATGAGAGCTCTGTCAGAGGTAAGGGAAGAGCAATTGGATGGGTTCTCAAGCTGTTGCTTGGCCACACAGACTCAGCACCGCACAGAGTGAATGAGGCTCTCAGTGCCCCTGTGTGGGATATGCAGCTCCACACCCAGAGGTGTGACTCCGTTAGCGCCAAGAAAGTTCCTGACAGACTAAGGTTCACCTGAGCTCTCCTACCTAGCAGAGACGTGTGGCTGGGGTTTTGGCATTCCCCTGTGTGTCTGGGCTCCCAACCACATCCCCAGCTTAGTGGAACCAGCCCCTGAGAAAAGACCTCGAGGAAGCACTTTTCACCCAGGCTTGGAAGCCAAGTTCACAGCATGCAGGGAAGTGAGGCTCCTTTTGGGAAGAAAAGGCAGCCAAGAGGCCTGGGTTTGCAAATCTTTATTGGGAAGGACCCTGTGAGCTTCCACAACGCGAGAGCTCCATATCTGCTCAGAGGCCCGTCATTGCAGAGTAATGGCCGAGATGCTGCTCTGCCCATGGCGAGCATTGCCAAGACTTTCCCAGCTTCGAGTGTTACTGCCCAGGAAGGAGAAGGATGCGGGTTGTGGGAGACATGCCTGGCGCCTTCCTGGCCTCGGCTCCACTCTTGCATTTCCTTTCAATCTAGGAACCAGGCCTACTGGGGTAGGGGTTTGGGTCTGGGTGTTTCCAAAGCACCAAGGGCTACAGCAATGAGAGCTGTGTCAGAGGTAAGGGAAGAGCAATTGGATGGATTCTCAAGCTGTTGCTTGGCCGCAAATATTCAGCACCACACGGAGAGAATCAGGTTCCCATTGCCGCTGTGTGGGGTATGTAGCTGCACATCCAGAGGTGTGACTCTGTTGGTGCTGTTATGCCCAGAGTCTGAGTCCCTAAAACTGAGAGAATAAGACATCTACAGCAATGTAAAAACATAAAGGGATTTTATTACTAGCCTGAGCTAGGGCTCCTGTCTCACCCAGCGCAGTGGAGTCTTGACAAGAGCCCAGAGCTCTGAGTTACAGCTGCTTATACACAGGGGGTCTTTTGTCTGAGCAATAGTGTAGTTGGTGTGTGGTGATTGACTCAACCTTGGGTCATCATGGTGATTGACTTAACCTTGATTGACTCAACCTTGGGTCATCGGGGACCTTGGTGTCACTGGGGACCTTGGTGTCATCGGGGACCTTGGTGGGGTTTCCTAGAATTATGACTCATGCTTACAAGAACGTGAGGCTTAGGCCTAGTGTGGCCTGTTGAGCCTGTCATGGCTCAGGTCAGGTCTTAACATTTCCCCCTGTCTTTTGATCATATAGAGGAATCTTCTTCTTTGTTTTGGGGCAAAGCTTGATATTGTTTTCTGAGTACGAGTAGCTGGACTGTGTTAATACGTTTTTTTACAAAAGTCACAAGCCTGTTCAGGATACATGGGCCAAAAGAGAGTATTAGAAATAGCACCATAAGAGGCCCCACCAGGGTGGAAATTAGTGTTGTTAGCCATGGAGATTGTTGGAACCAAGACTCAAACCATCCCTATTGGGCCTCTCGCTCTCTTTTTTGTTAGGCTAGCCCTTTCTTCACCTTGGCCATAGATTTTCTTACTATCCTGGTGTGGTCTGCGTAAAAACATTTTTCCCCAGAGCTGCGCAGAGCCCCCCTTGTTGCAAGAAAATCAGATCTAACCCTCTTCGGTTTTGCAAGACTACCTCAGACAGGGAGGTCAGTGACTTTTTTAGGTGACTAATTGACTCTTTTAGGCGGGTGATGTCTTTATCTATAGCTGCCTGTAATGAAGTGAATCTTTGGCCTTGGAGGGACAAGGCCGTTATCCCAGTTCCCGCTCCGGCAACCCCAAGGCTGAACATGGTTGCTAATGTGATGGCCGTAATGGATTCTCTCTTAACTCTGTTTCCTGCCAACTGATTTGGTATTTTTCCAGTCTAATAGCTATACATAATTTTTTTAGGGTGGTATAAGATTTGGGCACGACAGTCACCAATATGCAAAACTCTTTATTTTGATTAAAAACTGAGACATGTAAGCATGGAGCTAGTCCAGCATGAGAGCAGACCCACCAACCCCCTGCCTCTTGCACAATCCATTTTGTCTTATCTAACTCTGTGAGCTCAGCTGATTGAGTGCACAAGGGAGATTTTTCTGGTGGGACTTTGCCTACACAAAGTCCCTTTCCCCAAACTTTTCTCATTGTGAGGCCTATCTTTCATTCTCCCCAGCAGCATTGAGGTGGATCTATACTGCTGGTCAGGTTGTAAGAAGCATTAAAGCCTATTGCTTCATAATAGGGAGGGTATAGGTTGTAACAGAGCCAACAGGATTTAGTTACTTCTGGGTTGGTTTGGTTTAGGGTTGTATAGGCTTCCTTGACTAACTTCCATAATGGGTCTGATTTTCCGAAGTTGGGGATGGGGACTAGGGGACCAAGGATCCCTGTTCCATTTGGCTTAGGGCTCAGCGTTGTAGGACCCTGAGTCTGGTAAGTCTCAATCACCTTTTGTGAGCCTGGATTTTCAACTACATTGGGGCCTACACTCTGGGTCTGGATGGGTTCTATCGTCTGGCTAATGACTAGAATTCCTCCAGGGTATGGGCCGGGCCACCTGACATAGAGCTGGAAACCCCAAGATAGCCCGGAAACCCAAGGTCTCTCCTGCTTAGCCGACTCCTGATTGAACATTATTTTTACCTGATCAAACTTGTGGCTGGGTATGTGCCCGACTCTGACGCCAGGTAGGGGATAGACAAATGAGAAGTTAACCAAGTCCCGGTTCCCTACCCCCCATTTTTCCTCCCCGTCATTGGAGGTCACACAGCTCCAGGCCCAACAGAAATAATGTTGTAGACCCCCACAAGTCCCCCAATTGTTCTTTATATGTCCGGGGCACGCCCAGAATCTATATCTCCTCAAGAATGGCCCTTCCCAACTACTGTCGATCAGTCTCTCCAGGTTGAAGTATAAATCCGGCCACCAAGTATTGGGGGGGTGAATTCCGGTGGTCGAATTGAGTACCTCCCGAGTCAGTCCGTTTTGAAGTTTCCAGGTGATCCTGGCTGGCTGGTGCGGGTTTTTATTGGTGGCTCCAGGGTCGAGGAGGATGGTTACCAACAGGAAAGTCAGGGTGATTCGTCTGGATCTTGTCGACAGATGAGCTTCATCTTTAAAGGGTTGGAGGGATGCGGCGCCACCTTCCATTTTGGGGGGGCCCTTTTCTGTTTCTCCGGAGTGGCATGGCACACGTGGTTACAGTGCACCCAAGGTCCAATGCCGTCGACCTTTAGAGCAGTAGGGGTAGTAAGAACAACATAAGGGCCCTTCCATCTAGGTTCTAATGCCTTGGATTGATGTTGTTTGACCCAAACCTAGTCCCCTGGCCCAATGTCGTGTGATGGGATTGTCCCCTTGTTCTGGTCCTCATGGATTTTCCTGATCAGAGTCCAGATATGCATATGCACCTTGCCTAAAGCCATTAAAGCGTCTTGGAACTGCCGCAATGTAGGAGGTGGCTGGATTTTTCTCTCAAAGATGGGACATATTGGAGGGGGACCCCCATAAACAATTTTAAAGGGGGTCAGATTTAACTTATAGGGGGTATTACACGCATGGAAGAGAGCAAAGGGAAGGAGAGTCATCTAGGTCCCACCAGTCTCTATTGCCAGTTTTGCCAAAGTTTTTTTAGAGTCCGATTTATTTTTTTTTTACCTGCCCTGAGCTCTGGGGATTGTATTTGCAATGAAGCTTTTATTTGGTCCCCAGAGCTAAGGCTAGTCCCTGAACAATTTGACTCACAAAGGCAGGCCCATTGTCAGAGCCAATGGTTACCGGCAGCCCAAACCTAGGCACTATCTCTTCTAGGAGCTTTTTAGCCACCATTATTGCTGTCTCTCTCTTAGTGGGGTATGCTTCTACCCACCCCGAGAAAATATCGACCAGAACTAACAGATAATGGTACCCATATTTGCCTGGCCTTACCTCTGTAAAATCTATCTCCCAGTGTTGTCCCAGCCTTTTTCCCCGGTACCTTATACCCGTGTGCTGTCTTTTTCCTGGCTTCATCATCTGGCACGCCTTACAGGCACGGACTATGTCCTGTATAGTTGCCTTTTGTCGGGGAAACCACAGACGTGCTGTCTGTAGGAGTGCTAGAGTCTTTTTTTTTTTTTTCCCCAGATGGGTAGTCTGATGTAGGTGTGTGCAAAGGTGTCGACCCAAGTTAGCCGGAAGCAACAAGCTGTCATTTTGGTCTTGATACCATCCGTCTTTGCCCTACGGACAGTTGGCATTTTCTTGAATCCAGCTTAGATCGGAAGAGGAATACTCAGGGGTTGGGGGCAGGGTTCCCATTCCCGGGGGTGGCAATCCCACAGTCAATACGGGGGGTTTACAGTCTCTGAGGGTTGCTTCCCGGGCCGCCGCATCGGCAGCACAGTTGCCCCGAATCTTGATATCTTCTCCTTTTTGGTGTCCTGGGACATGTACCACGGACACGGCTCGGGGTCGGTGGACTGCTGCTAGGATTCTGCGGATCTCAGGTAGGTTCTTAACTTCCTTTCCCTCCGCTGTCAAAAACCCCCGCTCTTTATATATATTAGGCCCTGGATGTGCACGGTGCCAAATGCATACCGGCTGTCGGTATAAATGGTGATCTTTTTTCCTTTTGCCCTTTTCAGTGCCTGTATTAAGGCTATTAATTCCGCTTTCTGGGCAGATGTTCTAGGGGGTAGAGCTTCAGCCCAGATGACCCTCCCAGAGTCAACAATTGCTGCCCCTGCCCTTCTCTGTCCATCTTTCACAAAACGACTTCCGTCTGTAAACCACACTAATTCACTGTCATTTAAGGGCACATCTTTTAAGTCTTTTCGTATGGCCGCCACATCGGCCAATATCTCACCACAATCGTGGAGGGGGCCGTCTTTCTCCGGGACTGGCAGGAGAGTGGCCAGGTTCAGGAAGCAGGGCGTCTGAAAGTGTATCCAGGGGGCATCCAGCAGCAAGGCCTGGTAATGGGTCAAGCGGGCATTAGAGATCCACTTACCCAGTGGCTGTTTGAGAATCCCTTCAATGGCATGGGGAGTGTAGACCAGGACCCGTTGTCCATAAGTTAACTTGTCGGCATCATGGACCAGGAGAGCAGTGGCCGTGATGATTCGGAGACAGGGGGGCCACCCAGCGGCCACCGGGTCCAGTCTTTTGGAGAGGTAGGCTACGGATCGTTTCCAAGGTCCCCATTGCTGCGTCAGGACTCTCTTTCCTACTCCCCATTTTTTATCCACAAACAGCTGAAAGGGCTTAGATGGGTCAGGGAGAGCAAGAGCCAGGGCTTTCAGCAGAGCCTGCCGGAGTTCTTGAAATGCCTGTCTCACTGGCTCAGTCCAAGTCCAGTTTTTATTCTCCCTACTTCCTTCATATAGTGGCCGGGCCTTTTTTGCGAACCCCAAGATCCACAGCCTGCAGTACCCAACAGTCCCAAGAAATTTTCTCACCTGGCGGGGAGTTGTTGGCTCAGGGATCCGTAAAATAGTCTCCTTCATGGCCTGTGTTAGCCATCTCCGCCCCTGTTTTATTTTATATCCTAAGTAAGTGACCTCCTGTTTAACAATTTGGGCTTTTTTTGCACTAGCCCGGTATCCTAATGTCCCCAAGGCCTGTAAGAGGTCACCTGTCGCCTCCAGGCATGCTTCTTTGGTAGTGGCAGCCAGCATAAGGTCACCTACATACTGTAACAGGACAACACTGGGGTGGCCAGCCCAGTACTCACGAAGGTCTTTGCCCAGAGCCTCATTAAATAGCATTGGTGAATTTTTGAAGCCCTGCGGGAGGCGAGTCCAGGTTAGTTGTCCTATGGTCTGGCTGCCCTCCTCGGCCCACTCTAAAGCGAAGATCTCTTGGCTCAAATGGGCCAGCGGCAAACTGAAAAAGGCATCCTTCAAGTCCAGGACCGTATACCAGACATAGTCTGGTGGCAGGCTACTCAAGAGGGTGTATGGGTTAGGGACGGTGGGATAAATGTCACTCACCCATTTGTTGACTTTACGAAGATCTTGGACCAGTCTAAAGTCCATTCCCCCAGGCTTTTTCACAGGTAACAGGGGAGTGTTCCACGGAGATCGACACCTTTTGAGAATCCATACCTTTAAGAGCCACTGGATATGTGGCGTGATTCCTCATTGGGCCTCCAGACTCAGAGGGTACTGTTTTACCCACACAGGGGTGGCATCTGCTTTTAGTTCAATGATGATAGGGGGTCTCTGTTTGGCTAGTCTGACTCCCGCTGTTTTTTCCCAGGCCAGAGGGTATTTTTGGACCCAAGGCTGCACATTAGGGTTAATAGCCATGGGAGGCCTCGGCTGGTACAGTCTATATTCATCCCTTAGCTCCAAGGACAAAACCTGTATAGGGTGTCCAGTCCCATCCATAACTGATATCCCTCCGTGGTCAAAGTGGATTTGAGCATTGACCTTAGATAATAAATCTCTCCCTAGTAAGGGAGCTGGGCATTCTGGTATCACAAGAAATGAGTGGGACACTCATTGGGCCCCCAGGTCCACCTGACATTTAGTAGTCCATCCATATCGTTTAGTTCCGGTGGCCTCTTGTACCCAGCTGGTCTTCTTGGACATTGGTCGGTCTTTCCAGTTAAGGACTGAGTATTGGGCCCCCGTGTCCACCATGAAGCCGACCAGTTTCCCCTCCACGTGTATGGTTACCCAGGACTTGGGGAGGGGGGCTGAGCCCTGACCCCCCTAATCACTATCATCTCCTGCATATAAGACATGGGCCCCTGGGGAAGGTGCTTCTTCCCTGGTGGGCCTTTCCCCCGGTTTTCTTTTAGGGCACTCTCTTCTCCAGTGTCCTCGCTCCTGACAATATGCACATTGGTCCTTTCTTAGTCTCTGTCTAACTTGCTTTCCTTCGTCTCTCAGCCTGACTTCATTAGTTCCCTGAGAATCAGCTCCCTGGCTCACCCCTGCAAGGAATATTTGAGCTAATTTTTTTTTTATTCCTGCCGTTTTCCTCGGTTCTGAACTCTCTCTCTTCCCATCTAACACGTTTTTCTCTTTCTTCTGGAGTTTCTCTATGGTTAAAAACCCTCTCTGCAGCCCTCACTAGATCTTGTAGGGATTGTTCTCCTAACCTCTCTATTTTTTGCAGTTTCCTCTTGATATCCAGGGCTGCCTGATTCACAAATGCTAGCATAATTGTCGCACGTGACTCATCAGCCTGTGGGTCCATGGGGGTATACCGCCTAAAAGCTTCCATCAATCTCTCAAGGAAGGCTGCCGGGCTCTCATTTGGCTCCTGTCTAACCAAATTTACCTTAGCCAAATTCGTTGGTTTCCTGGCAGCTGCTTGGAGACCAGCCATGAGAGTCTGGTGGTATACTCAGAGATGCTCCCTACCTTCAGTGTGCTTGAAGTCCCATCGGGGCCGCGTCAGGGGGAATCCCTCATCAATCAGATTAGGTTGCGTTGTAGGTCTCCCATCTATCCCTGGAACATTTTTTCGTGCTTCCGACAATATCCGTTCACGTTCCTCTGTGGTGAAAAGCACTTGTAATAGCTGCTGACAATCATCCCAAGTGGGGTTATGGGTGAAAAGAATGGATTTTAAAAAGTCAATAAGGCCCTGAGGCTTTTCTGAGAATGAAGGGGTTTGAGTTTTCCGGTTATATAAATCATTAGTGGAAAAGGGCCAGTATTGGTACGTTTGTTCCCCGTCCGGGCGGGTTGGCCCTGCCCAAACAGGAAGTGCCCGGACCATGGAGGTGGGGGCTTCCAGATTGTCCTCGTCCATCACATTGAGGGCTCCCCTTGTCCTTCCACGAGTCCCCCGGGCAGGGCCCCCTTCCTGGACTGGGGCCGAAGGTTCGGTGTCCCTTCATGTTCCTCCGGAAGAAATCTGAGGTACCTGAGGGGGCAAAGGTGGAAACGCATAGCAGGGTGGGGAGAGATCGGTTTTTAGGTCAATTAGGTTAGGATATAGTGAGGATTCCTGGAATACTGGCTTCACCCGGCCATTGCGCTCTTTGTGTTCTTCTTCTTTGGATGTTCCCACAACAAGTACCTGTGGGATAGATGAAGTGGGGGAAGGGGAAGTAAAGGGCTGGGGAATAAAAGGTCTCAGCCAGGTCAGTGGATTTTCTACCAAATCTTGCCAGACCAAAATATAGGGAGTTTGGTCTGGGTGTCCAGATGGGCCAGGAGTGAGCACTTTTTTTCTAACTGCTTGAATAATTGGCAGGCTGAAGGTTCCCTCTCGCGGCCAGCCAACATTAAAGGCGGGCCACTCGGTGGAACAAAAAATTAGTTTGTTCTTCTTCACCAATACTGATAGATTTTGTGCTCTAGACTTAAAATCAGAAAAGTGGTCAATCATAAGGGACAAAGGAGTAGAAGTTGCTTGCCCCATGATTACAGAGAAGAACACAGGAGACAAAATGAACACACAAAAAGCAGAGACAATGCTGGCACTCACACAGACACAACAAACAGGTAACAAATACACATCAGCCAAGAACACTGTACCAGAATTTTTTTCCCTGCAGAGCTAGCTGCCTTCCAGCATGATGCTGGGCCTCGGCCTTATGCTAGCTAGGATGACTAATTCGCCCTTGACCAAACCTGATGAAAGCTTTCTCCTTACCAGAGCCAGCTGCCTTCCAGCATGCTCGCTGGGCCTCGGCCTTATGCTGGACTTGACCAGACCTAACACCGGTGTTCAGATATCTTTCCTCCTAGTGAGGAAACCCCTTCTGCCAGGAGAGTGTTATTTTTCCCAGTTAAAGGGATCCCGGACGAGCCCCCAAATGTTATGCCCAGAGTCCGAGTCCCTAAAACTGAGAGAATAAGACATCCACAGCAATGCAAAAACATAAAGGGGTTTTATTACTAGCCTGAGCTAGGGCTCCCATCTCACCCAGTGCAGTGGAGTCTTGACGAGAGCCCAGAGCTCTGAGTTACAGCTGCTTATACACAGGGGGTCTTTTGTCTGAGCAATAGTGTAGTTGGTGTGTGGTGATTGACTCAACCTTGGGTCATCATGGTGATTGACTTAACCTTGATTGACTCAACCTTGGGTCATCGGGGACCTTGGTGTCATTGGGGACCTTGGTGTCATTGGGGACCTTGGTGTCATCGGGGACCTTGGTGGGGTTTCCTAGAATTATGACTCATGCTTACAAGAACGTGAGGCTTAGGCCTAGTGTGGCCTGTTGAGCCTGTCATGGCTCAGGTCAGGTCCTAACAGTGCCAAGAAATTTCCTGACAGATTTAGGTTCACTAGAGCTTTCCTTCCCAGCCGAGTCACATGGTTGGGGTTTTGGCCTTCCCCTGTGTGTCTTTGCTCCCTAACACAGCCCCAGCTCAGGGGAACCAGTCCCTGAGAAAAGACCTCCAGGAATCGATTTTCACCCAGGCCTGGGATGGACCGTGTGAGCTTCCAAAACGGGAGAGCTCCAGATCTGCTCAGAGGCCCAATATTTCAGAGTCACAGCCGAGATTCTGCTCTGCCCTTGGTGCACCTTGCCAAGACGTGCCTAGCTTCTAGTGTTACTGCTCAGGAGGGAGCAGGCTCTGGGAGTGTGGGAAATGTGACTGGCACCTTCCTGGCCTCAGCTCCACTCCTGCCTTTCCTTTCGACCTAGGCCCCAGGCCTACTTGGGGAGGGGTTAGGGTCCTGTTGCTTCCACACTGCCAAGGGCTCTGGCAGTGAGAGCACTGTCAGAGGTCAGGGAAGAGCAACTGGATGGATTCTCAAGCTGTTGTTTGGCTGCACAGTCTCAGCACTGCACGGAGAGAATCAGGCTCCCTATGCCCCTGTGCTGGGTATGCAGCTCCTTACCCAGAATGTTACTCCATTCATGCAAAGTAAGTTCCTGACAGACTAGGTTCACTAGAGCTCTCCTACAGAGCAAAGACTTGTGGATGTGGTTTTGGCCTTCCCCCTTGTGTTTGGGTTCCCTACCACAGCCCCAGCTCAGGAGAAACAGCCCCTGAGAAAGACCTCCAGGAAGCACTTTTCCCCAAGGCCTCAAAGTGGACTTCACAGGATGTGTTGATGCAAGCCTCCTTTGGGAAAATAGAGGCAGCAAACTGGCGTGTATTTGCAAGTTTTTATTTGAAAGGAACATGTTAGCTTCTACAATGGGAGAGCTCCAGATTTGCTCAGAGGCTCGATATTGCACAGTCAAGGTGGAAATTCTGCTCAGCCTTTGCGAGCCTTGACACGTCATTTCTAGCTTTGAGTGTTACTGCCCAGCAAGGAGCAGGCTGGGAGATTGTGTGAGACATGACTGGTGCCTTATTGGCCTCAGCTCTGCTCCTCCTTTTCCTTTCGATCTAGGACCCAGGCCTACTTGGAGAGTGGTTAAGGTCCAGTTGTTTCCAAACTTCAAATGGCTATGGCAAGGAGATCTCTGCCAGAGGTAAGGGAAGAGCAATTGAATGGATTCTCAAGCTGTTGCCCGGCCACTCAGACTCAACGCTGCAAAGAGAGAATCAGGATCCCTGTGTCCCTGTGCTGGAGAAGGCAATGGCAACCCACTCCAGTACTCTTGCCTGGAAAATCCAATTGATGGAGGTGCCTGGTAGGCTGTAGTCCATGGGGTCACGAAGAGTCGTGCACTTACTGAGCGACTTCACTTTCACTTTTCACTTTCATGCATTGGAGTAGGAAATGGCAACCCACTCCAGTGTTCTTGCCTGGAGAATCCCAGGGAAGGCCAAGCCTGGTGGGATGCCATATGTGGGGTCGCACAGAGTCAGACACGACTGAAGCGACTTAGCAGCAGCAACATTGCCCCTGTGCTGGGTATGCAGCTCCATACCCAGTGTTACTCCATTGGCACCAAGCAAGTTCCTGACAGACTAGGTTCACTAGAGCTCTCCTACAGAGCAAAGACGTGTGGATGTGGGTTTGGCCTTCCTCCTTGTGTTTGGGTTCCCTACCACAACCCCAGCTCAGGGGAAACAGCCCCTGAGAAAAGATCTCCAGGAAGCGCTTTACCCTCATGCTTGGAAGTGGAGTTCACAGGATGTGGAGATGTGAGCCTCCTTTGGGACAGAAGAGGCAGCAAACCTGCCTGTGTTTGCAAGCCTTTATTTGGAAGGACTGTGTTAGCTTTTACAAAGGGAGAGCTCCAGATCTGCTCAGAAGACCGACCTTGCACAGTCACAACCCAGTTTCTGCTCTGCCTTTGTGAGACTTGACAAGTCATTCCTAGCTTCGAGCGTTACTTCCCAGGAAGATGCAGGCTGCAGGAGTGTGTGAGACATGACTGCCGCTTTACTGGCCTCAGCTCCGCTCATCCCTTTCCTTTTGACCTAGGACAATAGTTCCACTTGGAGAGGGGTTAGGGTCTGGTTGTTTGCAAACAGCCAAGGGCTACAGCAATGAGAGCTCTGTCAGAGGTAAAGGAAGAGCAATTAAATGTAGTCTCAAGCTGTTAGACTAAGCACTGCATGGAGAGAATCAGGCTCCCGCTGCCCCTCTGCTGGGTACACAGCTCCACACCCAGAGTGTTACTCCACTCATGCCCAGAAAGTTCCTGACAGACTAGGTCCACTAGAGCTCTCTTACAGAACAAAGACGTGTGGATGTGGTTTTAGCCTTCTCCCGTGTGTTTAGGTTTCCTACCACAGCCCCAGCTCAGGGGAAACAGCCCTTGAGAAAAGACGTCCAGGAAGTGCTTTTCCCCCAGGCCTAGAAACAAAGTTCACAGGATGCGGTGAAGCGAACCTCCTATGGGGAAGGAGAGGCAGCAAACCAGCGTGTGTGTACAAGATTTTATTTGGAAGGACCGTGTTAGCTTCTAGAATGGGAGAGCTCCAGATCTGCTCAGAGGCCCGATATTCCAGAATCATGGCCAAGATTCTGCTCTTCGCTTTGCGAGCCTTGCCAAAACATTCCTAGCTTCTAGCATTACTGCCCAGGAAGGAGCAGGCTGTGAGAATGTGTGAGATATAAGTGGCGCCTTACTGGCCTCAGCTCCAATATCACCTTTCGTTTCAACCTAGGATAATAAGCCTACTTGGACAGGGTTTGTGTCCAGTTGTTTGCAAACTGCCAAGGGCTATAGCAATGACAGCTCTGTCAGAGATAAGGGAAGAGCAATTGAATGGATTCTCAAGCTGTTGCTTGGCCTCATACTCAGTGCTACACAGAGAAAATCACGCTATCTCTGTGCTGTGTGGAGTATGCAGCTCCATACCCAGACTGTTACTCCATTCACGCCAAGAAATTTCTTGACAGACATGTTCTCTAGAGCTCTCCTACAGAGCAAAGATGTGTGGATGTGGTTTTTCCCTTCCCCTGTGTGTTTTTCCCTTCCCTGTGTGTTTGGGTTCCATACCAAAGCCTCAGCTTGGGAGAAACAGGAAGTGCTTTTCCCCACAAGTCTGGAAGCGGATTTCACAGAATGCAGAGATGCGAGCCTCCTTTGTGCAAGAAGAGGGAGCACACCGGCTTGTGTTTCCAAGCCATTAGAGGGAAGGACCATGTTACCTTCTACAATGAGAGCTCCAGATCTGCTTGCTGCTGCTGCTGCTGCTGCTGCTGCTATGTCACTTCAGTTGTGTCCGACTCTGTGTGACCCCATAGATGGCAGCCCACCACGCTCTGCCATCCCTGGGATTCTCCAGTCAAGAACACTGTAGTGGGTTGCCATTTCTTTCTCCAGTGCATGAAAGTGAAAAGTGAAAGTGAAGTCACTCAGTCGTGTCTGACTCTTAGCGACCCCATGGACTGTAGCCCACCAGGCTCCTCCATCCGTGGGATTTTCCAGGCAAGAGTACTGGAGTGGGATGCCATTGCCTTCTCCACCAGATCTGCTTAGAGGACCAATATTGCAGAGTTCCTACCACAGCCTCAGCTTAGGGGAAACAGCCCCTGATAAAAGTCCTCCAGGAAGCGCTTTTCCCCCAGGCCTGGAAGCCTGGCATTACTGGAAGCCTAGCGTTACTGCCCTGGAAGGAGCAGGCTGTGGGAATGTGTGAGATATAAGTGGTGCCTTACTGGCCTCAGCTCCGCTATTGCCTTTCGTTTCGACCTAGGACAATAGACCTACTTGGAGAGGGTTTAGGGTCCGGTTGTTTGCAAACTGCCAAGGGCAACAGCAATCAGAGCTCTGTCAGAGGTAAGGGAAGAGCAATCGGATGGATTCTCAAGTGGTTTCTAGGCTGCACAGACTCAGCACCTCATGGAGAGAATCAGGCTCCTTGTGCCCCTGTGTTCCGTATGTGGCTCCACATCCAGAGTCTTACTCCGTTCACGCCAAGAAATTTATTGACAGACTTAGGTTCACTAGAGCTCGCCTACAGAGCAAAGACGTGTGGATGTGTTTTGGCCTTCCCCGGTGTGTTTGGGTTCCCTACTACAGCCCCAGGTCAGAGGAAAAAAAACTCTGAGAAAAGATCTCCAGGAAGCGCTTTTCCCCCAGGCCTGTAAGCTGAGTTAACAGGATGCGGGGAAGCAAGCCTCCTTTGGGGAAGAAAATGCAGCAAACTGGTGTTTATTTGCAAGCCTTAATTTGGAAAGACTGTGTTAGCTTCTACAACGGGAGAGCTCCAGGTCTGCTCAGAGGCCCAATTTTGCAGAGTCATGGCTGAGATTCTGCTCTGCCCTTTGCAAGCGTTGCCAAGACATTCCTAGCTTCTGACGTTACTGCCCAGGAAGGAGCAGGCTGTGGGAGTGTGTGAGACATGATTGGCGCCTTACTGGCATGAGATTCCACTATGGCCTTCTCTTCGACCTAGGACCCAGGCCTACTTGGAGAGAGTCTAGGGTCTGGTTGTTTTCAAACTGCCAAGGGCAACAGCAATGAGAGCACTGTTAAAGATAACAAAAGAGCAATTGATGGATTCTCAAGCGGTTGCTCGGCTGCACAGACTCAGCATGGCACAGAGAGACTCAGGCTCCCTGGGTCCCTGTGTTGGGTATGCGGCTCCACACTCAGTGTTACTCTGTTCATGCCAAGGAAGTTCCTGATAGACTTAGGGTCACTAGAGCTCGCCTACAGAGCAAAGACATGTGGATGAGGTTTTGGCCTTCCCCTGTCTGTTTGGGTTGCCTACCACAGACCCAGCCTAGGGAAAACAGGCAAGAGAAAAGACCTCCAGGAAGCGCTTTTCCCCCAGGCATGTAAGCGGAGTTAACAAGATGCGGGGGAAAAAACCTCCTTTGGGGAAGAAGACAGAGCAAATCAGCGTGTATTTGCAAGGCTTAATTTGGAAGGACTCTGTTAGCTTCTACAAAGGGAGAACTCCAGATCTGCTCAGAGGCCCGATTTTGTTGAGTCATGGCCGAGATTCTGCTCAGACCTTTGGGAGCTTTGCCAAGACATTCCTAGCTTCTGGCATTACTGCCCAGGAAGGAGCAGGCAGCGGGAGTATGTGAGACATGAGTGGCGCCTTACCTGCATGAGCTCCACTATTGCCTTTTCCTTCGACCCAAGCCTACTTGGAGAGGGGCTAGCGTCCGGTTGTTTCCAAACTCCCAAGGGCAATACCAATGAGAGCTCTGTCAGAGGTAAGGGAAGGGAAGAGCAATTGTATGGATTCTCAAGTGGTTTCTTGGCTGCACAGACTCAGCGCCTCACGGAGAGAATCAGGCAGCAAACCGCCATGTTTTGTAAGCCAAAATTTGGAAGGACTGTGTTAAGAAGGTAGAGATCTGGGGCTATTTCTAGAGGTGCCACGGGACTTTGAGGCCTCACTTCGTGTTGTGAGTTGATACTTGGGGTAACATTCGAGTCACTGCAGGGGAATCAGGCCTTATGTCAAATGCATGGGGACATCGGGGTCTTTTCAATCGGTGGCACGACCCCTGGAGTTCCTCCCTTGTTCACACTGGGGAAGGCAAGTCTTGAACAAGGGTAGGACCCAGCCTGTTTAAGTGCAGCGAGTGAGATGTGGACTCAGGAGTGTTGTTCATGGCTTTAACCAGTGCAGGGCCAAGCCTGGTTCAGTGTAGGGACTGAGATGTGGGCTCAGGAGTGTTTGTTGGGGCTTGTACAAGGGCAGGACCAAGCCTGGTTCAGTGCAGTGAGTGAGATGCGGGCTCAGGAGTGTTTCCTGGGGGACTGAACAAGGGCAGGACTCACCATAGTTCGAGGGCAGGGACCAAGATGTGGGCTCAGGAGTGTTTGTCAGGGCTTGAACAAGGGGAGGACCATCCCGGTTGAGTTCAGGGAGTGAGGTATGGGCTCAGGAGTGTTGGTCAGGGCCTTGAACCAGTGCAGGACCCAACCTGGTTCAGTGCAGTGACCGAATTGTGTGTCCTTCAGGAGTGTTTGTTGGGGCTTGAACAAGGAGAGGACACAGCCTGGTTCAGTTCAGGGAGTGAGATATGGGCCTAGGAGTGTTGGCCGAGGCCTTGAACCAGTGCAGGACCCAGCCTGGTTCAGTGCAGAGACCAAGATATGGGCTCAGGAATATTCGTCAGGGGCTTGAACAAGGACACAACCCAGCCTGGTTCAGTGCAGGGACCTAGCTGTGGGCTCAGGAGTATTTGTCAGGGGCTTGAACAAGTGCAGGACCCATCCTGGTTCAGTGCAGGAACAGAGATGTGCACTCAGGAGTGTTTGTCGGAGGCTTGAACCAGTGCAAGATTCAGCCTGGTTCAGTGCAGGGACCGAGTTGTGGGCTCAGGAGGGTTTGTTGGGGGCTTGACCAAAGGCAGAACCCAGCCTGGTTCAGATAACGGCGTAAGATATGGGCTCAGGAGTGTTGGTCAGAGCCTTGAAACAGTGAAGGACCCAGCCTCGTTCAGTGCAGTGACCGCGATGTGGACTCAGGAGTATTTGTCCGGGTCTTGAACAGGGCATGACCCAGCCTTGTTCAGTGCAAGGACCAAGATGTGGGCTCAAGAGTATGTGCTGGGGGCTTGAACAAGTGCAGAACCCAGACTGGTTCAGTGCAGGGATTTAGATATGGGCTCAAGCATGTTGGTCAGGGCCTTCAACCAGTGCAGGACCCAGCCTGGCTCAGTGCAGGGACTGAGATGTGTGCTCAGGAGTATTTGTCAGGGGCTTGAATCAGTGCAGGATTCAGGCTGGTTCAGTGCAGGGACCAAGATGGGGGCTCAGGAGTGTTTGTCAGGGTCTTGCATAAAGGCATGTCCCAGCCTTGTTCAGGGCAGGGAGTGAGATGCGGGATCAGGAGTGTTTCCTGGCGGATTGGAGAAGGGCAGGACACACCTTAGTTCAGTGACAGGGAACAAGTTGAGGGCTCAGGATTGTTTTCCTGGGGCTTGAATAGGCCAGGAACCAGCCTGAGAGTCAGATATAGGCTCAGGAGTGTTGGTCGGCGCCTTGAACAAGTGCAGGACCCAGCATGGTTCAGTGCAGGGACCGAGATGTGGGCTCAGGAGTGTTTGTCAGGGCTTGAATATGGGAAGAACCCAGCCTAGTTCAGTGCAGGGGCCGAGATGTGGGCTCAGCAGTGTTTGTCGGGGCTTGAACATGGGCAGAACCCAGGCTGGTTCAGTGCAGGGGGTGATATGTGGGCTCAGGAGTGTTTATCGGGGCTTCAACAAGGGCAGGACCATGCCTGGTTCAGTTCAGGGAGTGAGATATGGGCTCAGGAGTCTAGGTCGGGGCCTTGAACCAGGGCAGGACCCAGCCTGGTACAGAGCAGATACTGAAATATGGACTCAGCAGTATTTGTCGGGGTCTTGAACAAGGGCACAATCCAGCCTTGTTCAGTGCAGGGATGTAGATGTGGGCTCAGGAGTATTTCTCGGGGGCTTGAACAAGTGCAGGACCCATGCTGATTCAGTGCAGGGGCAGAGATGTGCACTCAGGAGTATTTGTAAGCAGTTGAACAAGTGCAAGACCCAGCCTGGTTCAGTGCAGATACAGAGATGGGTGCTCAGCAGTGTTTGTTGGATGGCTTGAATCAGTCCAAGATTCAGCCTGGTTCAAGTCAGGGAGCGAGATGTGGGCTCAGGAGTGTTTTTCGGGGGCTTGAACAAAGGCAGGACCCAGCCTTGTTCAGTTCATCATGAGATGTGGGCTCTGGAGTGTTGGTCGGGGCCTTGAACCAGTGCAGGACCCAGCCTGGTTCAGTGCAGAGACCAAGATATGGGCTCAGGAATATTCGTCAGGGGCTGACACAATGTGGTCCGCTGGAGAAGGGAATGACAAACCACTTCATTATTCTAGCCTTGAGAACCCCACAAACAGTATGAAAAGGCAAAATGATAGGACACTGAAAGAGGAACTCCCCAGGTCAGTAGGTGCACAATATGCTACTGGAGATCAGCAGAGAAATAACTCCAGAGAGAATGAAGGGATGGAGCCAAAGCAAAAACAATACCCAGTTGTGGATGTGACTGGTGATAGAAGCAAGGTCTGATGTTGTAAAGAGCAATATTTCATAGGAACCTGGAATGTCAGGTCCATGAACCAAGGCAAATTGAAAGTGGTCAAACAGGAGATGGCAAGAATGAACGTCAACATTCTAGTAATCAGATCAGTTCAGTTCAGTTCAGTCGCTCAGTAGTGTCGGACACTTTGTGACCCAATGAATCGCAGCACGCCAGGCCTCCCTGTCCATCACCAGCTCCTGGAGTTCACACAGATTCACTTCCATCCAGTCAGTGATGCCATCCAGCCATCTCATCCTCTGTCGTCCCCTTCTCCTCCTGCCCCCAATCCCTCCCAGTGTTAAAGTCTTTTCCAATGAGTCAACTCTTCGCATGAGGTGGCCAAAGTACTGGAGCTTCAGCTTTAGCATCATTCTTTCCAAAGAAATCCCAGGGCTGATCTCCTTCAGAACAGACTGGTTGGATCTCCTTGCAGTCCAAGGAACTCTCGAGAGTCTTCTCCAACACCGCAGTTCAAACGCATCAATTCTTTGGCACTCAGCCTTCTTCACAGTCCAACTCTCACATCCATACATGACTATTGGAAAAACCATAGCCTTGACTAGATGGACCTTAGTCGGCAAAGTAATGTCTCTGCTTTTGAATATGCTATCTAGGTTGGTCATAATTTTTCTTCCAAGGAGTAAGCGTCTTTTAATTTCATGGCTGCAGTCACCATCTGCAGTGATTTTGGAGCCCCCAAAAAATAAAGTCTGACACTGTTTCCCCATCTATTTCCCATGAAGTGATGGGACCGGATGCCATGATCTTCGTTTCCTGAATGTTGAGCTTTAAGCCAACTTTTTCACTCTCCTCTTTCACTTTCATCAATGCCAGGAGCCAGCGTTTGGAATCCCACCCATGACAAGGTCATGCGGCAGAGGCCTTGATGGGCAAGGCGAATCAGGCCTCAGGTTTCCCCCCTGGTATTTCCTGAGCATGTACCCCCCAAAAATAAGAATCTGCCTGCCTCATTGCATTTTTCTACTTTTATGACACTCTCTGGAAAAAGTTAATTCAGGGCTTCAGTCTCCTGGCAAAAGAATGTCTCGGCTTTAAACCCCCTCTGGTAACTACCTGACTTGCCTAACAGGTTCCCCTGGACTTCTTACAGCTTGTGAATTGCTTGCAGACCCCCAACCACGAGAGGCACAAAGCTTAAAAACATCATATTGGTGACGGATTTCACTGTTGACTCAATGATTGCTGCCAGGCCTCCATATTCTTTATCTTTTAGGTACCTGGGAGGATGTTAATCAATGTAAATGGGATATGGAGAAAGATATATAATAGTTTTGATGTTAGCAAGACTAGTCTTTTGAGTTACTTTTCTTTTGTTATAAATCACTGTACTCCTTTTACTTGTTATGAATTGCTGTACCTTTGCTATGTAAGAATGTAACTTTATTTAGTGCTTTCTGAGAGTGGCACCAGACTTTGGGAAGAACAACACAAATAAGTCTTCTGGTTGACAAACCCTTATGACAAAAAGGGCTGTAAAATGTTAATTGGCCCTTTTGGCCGGAAGATGATGTAAATCACCTAAGACTTGTGTATACAATTAGCTATGCAGAGAGAAAAGCCTGGTTTTGATAAGAGTCTGGGCTGCTAATGCTGCATAACTTTGTATTACCCATTGATCTCTATGTACAATCTAAAAGGTATAAAAGGCCTTTCTAGATAATAGAGGCCGGGCTAGTCATTAGAAGGACTGGTTTCCCCCGTGTCTTCTCTTTACTCTATTTTCTGGCTGAATTCCCATCTGGAGCGTGGAGGCTCACAATGTTTACTTACTTGTACCAGCTTCTAAGATCCACGATAGGGGGAGCCCAAGGTGGGGCACCCCCCACTATTCAAGAGGATGCTGGTGGCCTAACGTAGATGGTGCAAATTCCTTGTCTGGAACATTATTGGCTTTCCACATAAAGTAAGTTATTCAGCCTCTTTTTCGCCACTTAATTTTCCTACTACACTATTTCTTCCTAATCTAATCTTATATTTCTAATTAATTAAATAAATAAGTTTTCCTCGCCGATCCATCTCCCCTTCGAATCACCCTGGATCCACCAGGGCTGGACCCCAGCACATCAAGAGGCTTTTTAGTTCCTCTTCACTTTCTGCCATAAGGGTGGTGTCATCTG
>SJYQ01027997.1:0-10745 GCA_006410935.1 Redunca redunca
TGTAAAGTAAACTAAAGTTAAAATAAAAATTTTAAAAGTTAAAAAAAAAAAAAAGAAAAGACCTGGATGCTGGGAAAGATTGAAGGCAGGAGGAGAAGGGGACGACAGAGGATGAGATGGTTGGATGGCATCACCAACTCAATGGACATGAGTTTGAGTAAGCTCCAGGAGTTGGTGATGGACAAGAAGGCTTGGTGTGCAGCAGTCCATGGGGTCTTAGGGAATCAGACATGACTGAGTGACTGAACTGAACTGAACTATTAATAACACAAGGAAGGAAGTTCTAGAGAACGTACTTTCAGTTTAGCTAAGTACACACAGGACAGCTACACTACAGTCTTGATTTTCAGCCCCATAAACCTATGGTGATCACATACTTCGCTTTTAAAATGGGGCACTTTAAAGAGTGAAAGATGATGGGGCAAATGCTAAAATCCTCACAGCAATCCAGGCCATCTATTTAGAACATATACTTTAAATCTGCAAATTGTCTGCTTTAGACTGGACCTCTTGTAGTATTTCCTCCAAGTTCAGTTTCTGATGCTAGTCAAGTTTATTCTTAGCACCATGTTAAACTGTATTAAAGAGACACATTCCTGTGGCAACCAAAATTTCTTCCCTGGCCTTTACAGTTTTCTGCCATGGTGGTCTCTATAATGTGTGCGTGTTCTTAGTCATTCAGTTGTGTCCGATTCTTTGTGACCCTGTGGATGGTAGCTTGCCAGGATCCTCTGTCCATGGGGATTCTCCAGGCAAGAATACTGGAGTGGGTTGCCATACCCTCCTCCAGGTCTCTATAATAAGGAGCTCTAAATATATTGTTTTCCTGTTTTCCATTTACATCTGCTTTTTTCTTCCATGAAATCTTCTCAGTTTAAGTGAGTTTTAAACTTTAGCTTCAGGAATTCCCTGGTGGTCCAGTGGTTAGGAATCTGCATGCAGGTTCAGGGGACATGGATTCTATCACTGTTCTGGAAAGGGATAGAACTACTACTGCCTCAGAACAACTATTCCCACAAGCTACAACTGAGCCCACATGCTGCAGCTACTAAAGATCATGTGCCTAGAGGTTATGCTCTGCAACAAGAGAAACCACTGCAATGAGAAGCCCAGGCACCAAAAGGAAGAGTAGCTCCCTCTCACCACAACTTGAGAAAGCTAGAGAAAGCCCTTACATAATAATTAAGACCCAGCACAGCCAAAACTTAAAAACAACAAAACAAAACGAAACGAAACACTGGCTTCTTTTTCTTTAAATCGGTATATGGGCTTAGTGTCGCTACTAATGGTCTTAGGGTATCTACTTAAGTGGGGGCTATCTACTAATCTACCATAATTTCTGGAGTTGATCTTGTTGCTGTTCATCACTAAGTCATGTCTGACTCTGCAACCCCATGGGCTACAGCATGCCAGGCTTCCCTGTCCTTCATCATCTCCCAGAGCTTTCTCAAACTCATGTCCACTGAGTCAGTGATGCTATCTTATCATCTCCTCCTCTATCACTCCCTTCTCATCCTACCCTCAGTCTTTTCCAGCATCAAGGTCTTTTCCAATGAGTCGGCTCTTTGCATCAGGTTGCCAAAGTATTGGAGCTTCAGTTTCAACATCAGTCCTTCCAATGAATATTCAGAATTGATTTCCTTTAGGACTGACTTGTTTGATGTCCTTGCAGTCCAAGGGACTCTCAAGAGTCTTCTCCCACACCACGATTTGAAAGCATTAGTTCTTTGGTGCTCAGCCTTCTTTATGGTCCAACTCTCACATCCATACCTGACTACTGGAAAAACCATAGCTTTGACTATATGGATATTTGTTGGCAAGTATGTCACTGCTGTTGAATATGCTGTCTAGGTGTGCCATAGCTTTTCTTCCAAGGAGGTAGCATCTTTTAATTTCATGGCTGCAGTAACCATCTGCAGTGATTTTCGAGCCCAAGAAAATAAATTCTGTCACTGTTTCCATTTTTTCCCCATCTATTTGCCATGAAGTGATGGGACTGAATGCCATGATCCTAGTTTTTTGAATGTTGAGTTTTAAGCCAGCTTTTCCCTCTCCTTTTTCACCTTCATCAAGAGGCTCTTTAGTTCCTCTTCATTTTCTGCCATTAGGGTGATATCATTGTATATCTGGGGTTATTGATATTTCTCCCATTTATCTAAACTACATCAATTCACTTGATTACTAAAAGCCTAACTTTTTTAGAATTCACATTTGAAAGTTTTTAGTTGTTGATATCAGGGGAGCATCCAACTCTAAATGACTATTCATAACAGAGATGAATGATTGGAAATTCCTGAGTTCAGTGGATCTTTCTTTCATTAAACAAGACTGTCCTCTCTCTTCAAGAAGTTCTCTTTGATGATATTTCATCATTCTCAGGAAAATAAGAGAAATTTAAACAGGAGTTAAAAGTCACATAGGAAAGCAAAGATTCATGGCTGAGCTAAAATGTTTATCTCAAATGACTGCTTCATGTTTATACTGATTATTTAAGAAATATGTATACACAGAGACTTGGAGAAAAAAAAAAAAAACAAGAAGAACAGGAAACCAGGTCAGGAACAGACTAATGTAAGTTGAGCCATGGTCTGAAGTAGAAAACAGTTGAATCTGTATCCTATGCGTGGAATCAACACATACAGGAACATATCCAAAAAGGAACCTATTCAACAGTATGATTCAGAGACATGTTTGAAATAAGAGGAAGTGATGTCTTTGAATAGTGTTGAGAAATAGCCACTTTAAATTGTAAATATCATTTCTAGCTACCTTGGGAGGTATACATTATTGAAATGATAAATATGATAAATATTTATTAGCAACAGTGTTCCTGCAAACTAGATCATGAAGACTAGAAGTGGTCAGGTGTGATCAGGCTTACCAAATATGTCAAGAAAAACTTTCTGTCCTCCTGCCTTCAATGCTTTTACCTGTGTAGGTGGAGAAGGAGCCCCAAAACTGTTTATCTTGGCAAGATCCCTTTACTTCTCAGTATATCCCCAAACTCACAACTTTGCTGTCACTATCTGCCTTGAGCCTTAATGGTTAAGCCCAGTTTAATGGGTTGAATTGTGTCCCCTAAAAGATATGTTAATAAATCTTCACTCCCTGTTGCTCAGAATGTGACCTTATTTGGAAATAGGGTGATTCCAGATGTAATTCGGTGAGATGTGGTCATATTTGAGCAGGGTGGCCCTTAATTGAATATAACCGGTATCCTTGTAAGAAGAGGAGAAAGAGACCCACAGTGGGAATACCATGTGATGATGGAGGCAGAGATTGAGTTGCTGTAACTGCAGGTTCAGGAATGCCAAAATTTGTCAACAAATCACCAAAAAACTTGAAGAGGCAAATGAAGATTCTTTACAGGTTTCAGATGAAGGATGGCTCTCCTAACACCTTGATTTTTAACTTCTAGCCTCCAAGAACTTGAGACAATGAATTTCTGTTATTTTAAGCAAAAGAGTGTGTGGTACTTTGTTAATGAAACCCTAGGCAACTAATGTACACCGTATATCCTTACACCCTTTATCTTTATTTGTGCTTGTTACAAGAAATCCATGACATACAGTATAGCAAACACCTCTGCATGGTAATTCTCATACAGTTTAAAGAGCCTTCATTTGACTATATCTTACGCCCTTCACTCAGAGGTTAAAGCATCTTCCTCTAATGCAGGATACCTGGGTTCGATCCCTGGGTTGGGAAGATCCCCTGGAGAAGGAAATGGCAACCCACTCCAACTTGCCTGGAGAATCCCATGGATGGAGGAACCTGGTGGGCTACAGTCCACGGGGTTGCAAAGAGTCGGACATGACTGAGTGACTTAATTTTTAACTTTTTGCCCTTCAAATCCTTTTCTTGTGTCCTATGGAATATGAAGTCAGACAGCAAAATGAAACCAGGCTTTCCTGAAAAGTCAAAGCTTCCTGTACTAACATCTCAAACACATCTGCTGCATTCCCTTCTAAGGAATTTTAAACTTGCTGTTAGCTTTATCCAGAATGCTTGTTCCTCAGATAACTAAGTTACTCCCTCTTTCAATTCCTTTAGGCCTTTAATTCAAAATAACTTTCTTAGAAAGGCCTTTTATTTTTTTTAATAGTTTTGTTTATGTATTTGTTTTTGGCTGTGCTGGGTCTTTGTTGCTCTGTGGGCTTTCTCTAGCTGCAGCGAACAGGGGCCACTCTCTAGTTGCAGTGCACAGGTTTCTCATTGACGTGGCTTCTCTTGTTGCAGAGCCCTGGCTCTAGGGCGCTTGGGCTTCAGTAATTGTGGCTCCTTTGCTCTAGAGCACTGACTCAGTAGTTGTGGTGCACGGGCTTAGTTGCTCTAGGCATGTGGGATCTTCCCATGTGTCCTGCGTTGGCATTCTTTATCTATCACTAAGCCACCAGGGAAGCCATGGAAAGGCCTTTCTAATCGCTTTACGTGAAGTTGACATCCTATGTTTGCTATTCCCTTTTCTACTACCCTCCCCTGATACGTTTTTTAAACTTATAGCTGATTTACAATATCATATTAGTTTCAGATGTACAATATAGTGATTCAATATCTTTATAGGTTATTTAAACTTATTATAAAATAGTAGCCATTCCCCTCTGTGCTGTATGGTATATCCATTTTGCTTATTTATTTTATACATAGTAGTTTGTATCTCTTAAGCCCTTATCTTTTTCATCCCTGATGTTTTTTTTAACCTTATACTTTTCACCATAAAATATGATTTCACTGTGAAATATAACTTGTAATTTATTTATTCTGCTTGGAAGGAAAATTCAATAAGGTATAAAATTGATATAAACACCTAATAATAATGTAAATGGATTATTAAATGGTGCTGAAACAAATAGACAGCAAGACATTTCTCTAGCAAGTATAGGTTTACTCATGATCAACAGAGAACTACAACCTGGTGGCTGCCATCTTGGCAAGCCACATGCAATTCCCCACCCACACAGCAAGGGAAGGAGAATGCTTGTATAGAAGGAAGAAGGACATTGCAAAGGTCATAGTGAAAAAAGGAACCCATGACTTTTCATGTCTGAGTCCTGACAGGAACAGGAGGAGTATTTCTTCTTCCTGTTGGACTCTGCTATTGTCCCAGAGTGTTTGTGAGCTTCCTCTCTGGTCTGTTGACTCTATTTAATTAAGGTTTCTATTTATTATTTTTTTACATTCCCCCCCCACCCTTATTATCAAGATTTTTCTCGGAAAGCATTGCTGATCAAGAGTTAGGTTTTCTGATTTCAGTGTTTTTTTGGTCCACCAGTGCCAGGAAGGACCTTTCTTCCTGTAAGTGCAGCATGAACATAGTTTCTCATATTGGAGGGAAGGTGTGAATTGGAAACCTGTTGGAGTCACATTTGAGTAATGAGGGTAGGATGGAGAATGTTCAGGAACTTTTTATCTGACATCCATATGTTATCAAGATCATGGACATTGGGGGTCATCTGAAGCTTTATATCATCATCAAAGTTTTATGTCACAAAACTTTATGTGACAAACTCCCGACAAACCTAATCTGAATATCTTGGGAAAACTGTCTCATCCAATGTCTCCTGCTTCAGTTCTGGGAAATTTTTACTTTCACGTCACCAGATGATGTGCAGTCTGGTCAGGATTTGGTGCTTTCTTTAGGTATGTTATGTGAATCCAGAGTCTGTCTATTCCTTGGAGTCTGGTGGCACAAGTGTTGGTTAGCAGTGCCTGAAACAGGCCTTTCCACCTAGGCTGAGGAGACCTCTGCTGGAGGTATCTTTTCCAGTAGTGAAATCTCCAGGTTGCAAGCTGTGATGCTTAAGGTCTTCATCTCTTGAGAGTGCACTGTTAAATGATTGATCTACCAAAATACGGTTACTTTTAATAGAAATAATTAGGTTTTTGCAGTATTAGAATCTCTCTCCTTTTATCAGTTTTGAGTCAAAAGAAGCAGGACCCAAGTGCACTGGGCATCCTATCACTATCTGAAAAGGTGAGAGCTTATAAGTTCCGAAAAAGGTGGATCCAAGATATCGAAGAACTGATGGCAATGATATTTGCCAATGCGTTTGGAGAGCCTGTACAAGTTTTACAAATTAAAAATCTTAAGAATCTTGTTAGTATGTTTGACTAAACCAGAGGAATGAGGGTGGTAAGCACAGTGGATGTATTGTAAAACCAGCATAGCTGTTGAAGTATCTGGCCAGTAAAATGAATTTCTTGATTATTATTGAGATTGAGAGGAGTTTTATAGGTATGGATTATCTTCTCCAGAAGGACTTTGGCCACAGAACAGGCCTCTTGCAAGAGAAGGCTTCAGTTCAGTGTGAAACCATACAGATCAGATCATGATTAAAATATATTTATATTTATTAGACAGATGAAATTTTATGAAATATATTGGCCAGATTCCAATGACCAGTTTAAATTGTTATGGAACAGTACAAAGAGGCTTGTTTCTGTTGTGCTTTGGACAAGTGAGGTGAGCACTCTTTGCAACCTTGTTAATGCCTTCCCATCAATATTGATTTATTTTGGCTATCTTTGTGTCAGCAGACCAACGGTGTCTCCAACAGTGTTGAGGCATAGGAATTTAGAGTCTCCAGGAAGACTGGTGATACTGAGACCAACTTGGGTCTGCTTGTTCATGCACAGTAAAGTCAATATGCTGACCTCTAACTGTGGTGAAGAGAAGTGCAGCATTTATTGCAAGGCCAAGCAAGGAGTATGGGCTACTAATGCTGAAAAGACCAGAACTCCCCAGTGGATTTGATGGAAGTGTTTTTAAAGACACTTTCTCATGTGAGTGAGAGGGTTGTAGGGTTCCTGACAAATTATGAGCATTCTGATTAGTTGGTGGTGAGGTACATAATTGAGAGTCAATATTATCAACCTTAGTACCAACAGTTCTGGGGTCTATGTGCTTGTGGTCAGCATGCAGTTAACTTCTATCTGATGGGGATTTCGGTATCTGTGAGACAGCTCAAGGATATGTCTGAGAATATTCAATATAGCCTTTGAGAGGAACTGAAGTCCTTGACTTGGTTGTATGACTAAACTATTATTATTTTGTCTTACTTAACTGTTTCCCTTTGCTTCTGTATTTTCTCACTTTTCTGATTAAATTTGCTCTTTTGAACTTGGCACAAAGATAGCAGAGTGAGCACTCCTGTCTCCCAGCTCTGAAGATCCAAGTCCTTTGATTGTTCTTCTTTGTACTGTATGTTTTTATACAGGCTATGGAGGGGTAGAGAGTGTATTCTTAAAGGGAAGCCAATCAATGGCCCTATGTCAGACATGAGTGACTTTTTTCTTTGCATCAGAATTCCTTCAGATCATCAGCTTTGAGAACCTAGCATAAGTCACTGTTTCAGAAGGTACAGGTTTGCAGAGTGGAGATTTCCTCCCCTCTCAGGTCCTTGGTTGGCTTCAGCATGTTCTTTTTTATTTCTGATCATGACTCTGTGGCTCCAATAATGTGAAAAGTCACAAAGGTGCTTGATTGGGGATAGGCATTTTCTTACATTTTACCTACAGAACATTTCTTATTGAATTATCACTATGGTTTTGAATTATCACTTACAGACACTAAGACGTGTCCAACTCTTTTGACCCCATGTACTGTAGGTAGCCAGGGTCTACCCATGGGATTCTCCAGGCAAGAATACCGGAGTGGGTTGCTATTTCCTTCTCAAGGGGGTCTCCCGACCCTGGGATTGAACCTGGGTCTCTTGCATTGCAGGCAGACTCTTTACTGATTGAGCTACGAGGGGAGCCCTGACCAGGTTCACAGCCTTAGTTAAAATAGCCCTTTTCCCCTGGTCATAAATCTCATTGCAAAAAATGGGTCCTTCTCAGACTTGTACAGAAATCTAGGCTTTGAATACCTAAACTCCTGTGAATTTTTTCTTTACCTTTAAAAAAAAAAACATGCATAGTAAGTGCCAAAGTACCCAGGAAGAAGAGAAAAATGGTTAAATTACAAGAAGTTATTTAACTTCTATTTTTCGCATTTGTTTAATATCATTTCCTGAATTGATGCAGAATCTATCCTGGCCAAGTTTTTCTTATTTTTTTTTTATTCCTATAACAGAATAGCTCTAAATGGCTTTAAAATTGAGAATTGGAAATCTTGAATTTCCTATGAGTGTTTTTGCATTCAAGCATTAAGAACTCTTCCTCACAATTTCAGAGAGTGAAAAAAATACACTTAGAAATGAAAAGAATTTGTAACTTCCAGTCAATAACTGTATATTGATAAAAATATTCATATAGTTATTTTATAGATTTTGTAGCAGTCTACAATGATTTTAATTTCCCTCTATGAAAATGACTTTCTTGAAGCTTTATATAACATTGTGTGAAGTCACTCAGTTGTGTCCGACTCTTTGCGACCCAATGGACTGTAGCCTACTATGCTCCTCCCTCCATGGGATTCTCCAGGGAAGAGTACTGGAGTGGGTTGCCATTTCCTTCTCCAGGGGATCTTCCCACCCCAGGGATCGAACCTGGGTCTCCAGCATTCCAAGCAGATGCTTTAACCTCTGAGCCACCAGGGAAGCCCTTATATACACATATTTAAAAGTAAAAACATTCAGAATAATAATATAAAATATGCAGTTGGTATATTAAATGGACTTTATTCAATTTTATCATGTACTCATATATATCAGTTATTTGTTTTTAAAGAAGGAATTGAGGCAAAGAAAAATAAGGTTCTAACTCAAGAAATCTTTAACTCTTGATATGATTGATTTAGTTTTAGATGTTTCATTTGAAAAAAAAAATTGATACAAGGAAGGTTTCATTCTGAGTGGGTGCTATTTTAGGATTGTTCTGGTAAGGTGCCCTCTTTGTTTAGATACTGGAACCCTTATCTGGTCATTGAGTATTAATGTTTTTTCAAGTCATCAAGCACATCCTGCTTTGTGATTTTCTTCCAGGCATCAGGAATTTCACCTTTTTCGATAAATTTTAGGTGATATTTTTCTTCTAGCTTTGATCTGAAGTGACAGACAAACCATTTCCAGTATGGCTGGGTGGATGTGTCTGGGGTGATGCTCCATGTGGCATATTCCCCTCCGGCTTGTCGATACGTCTTATATGGGAATCTCCTGTCATCGCCCAAAATAAAATACTTATCACTTGCTACCAGACTAGTACAGTAATCAGTGAAAAAATGTTCTGTTTGATACCACCTCCATCCACCGACAGCCTGTGGACGGTGGAAGGGAACACTGTGGTCTCCTTCATGGGTAGGGATTGTGTTCGTACAAATTGCTTTACAGAAGGGACACTGTTTCCAGCAGCCACAGAGATGTTCAGAGAGCATTTTCTGGATTTCAGGAATCATTTCTTCTGCAAGTTCAGACAAACAGTTCTGTTCTACCTTCTTCATTTCAGGATCCAAAGCTTTACTCATGGCCTCTTTGAGAAACTCGATATCTTTTATCTCCTGGTGTTCAATGCTTATCAAGTCTTTTCGTGGAAAGATCAAGGTACTCCCCAGGTGATCACAGAACAAATCTAACCACCCAGACGCTGTGCTGCTTTTATCTTTAGCTCTTGCTGTAGATTCACGTATAGCTAAGAGGATGGCATTCTTGATGTCATCTAAACTCATTTGTAGAAAAGTCTTTATTTTTTCACTTCCTGTGTCAGAAAAATATCTTTTAACATGGTTTTCAATGTAATTCTTAAAAAATGATTCTGGATTTTGAAGATACTGCCAGTAGTTATCAAAATTTTCCTCTTCTGCCAGAGAGATGAGAATGTGTTTCTCCAGGTTAGCTCTGTTTTCATTGAATGCCCGGCAGTTGGTTCGAATGTCCCCAGCAATTTTGAGGACCATGTTTTTCCTTATGGTGCTGGAGACAGCGGGTGTGAGTTTCTTCCACAGAAAATCAACAAATGTTTTAATTGAAGATGCGCCTTGACAAGAGATCTTAAAGCTCATGAAGAAATCATCTTTCTTGCTTTGCAGGTAGTTTACAGGATCATTTGCCCTCTTGAATGCCTTGTGCATCTCCTTAAACATCACGGATGCTCTTTGGAATAAACACAATGATAAATCTATTTCATAATTTTTTGTAAATGTGTATCTTTTCTGAGTGGGTTCAGACTTCACCTCCTCTTCTATTATTCTCAGGATTTCATAGAAATAAGTTGGATTGTAATCATGCTTTTGCTGAGCTATTTTGTTAACAGTTTCATTAACTTTTGAAATAATGCAGTCAGTAGTCATATTTATGGAGTCTTTATCTTGGGGTTCTATGGTCATTGTAAAGAGTCCCATTTTTTTCCTGCTCCTCTTAATATGTTTGTCATAGTTGATTTCAAACTTTTCTCCAGAATAGTTCTCCAGTATGCTTACCATGTCTACTTCCTTTTTGAAATATTCCCAAAGGATGTTTTCAGAATCCATTTCAATTTCAGGCTCTACAGCTGGAGGGAGACTTGAGGACACGTCATAGACCCATTTTTCCCAAAGTGGGTTGAATTTCTCACGGAGCTCTTCCTCACTCAATTCGGTGCCATTTAGGGATAAAGCCAAATTCTGACTTTTTTCCAATAATTCCTTTTCATAACCTGACTTTTTGTTATCCAGTTTTTCTTGATTTTTTTTAAAACTAATAAGTTCTTTGGCTTTTCTTTGGACATCTAAAATTAGTGCCTCTTTAAGGAATATGAGTTTATTTTCAAAATTTCTTTTCCACTGAACCAGCACTTCACTATCTGGGTCTTCATTAAAATATTTTTCAAGT
>SJYQ01028002.1:0-29502 GCA_006410935.1 Redunca redunca
AAGGAGTAAGCATCTTTTAATTTCATGGCTGCAGTCACCACCTGCAGTGATTTTGGAGCCCCCCAAAATAAAGAATTTTGTGCTTACATAGTTTTATTATCAAGAAGCTTGCAGAGCTTCAGTTTCCCCTCCCTAACTGATTACTCTTTATAATATCTTGAGGTAAGTTGTAGTGTGGTAACCACAGACACTTACCTAGTGATTTCCTAAGGCCTACCAGTGAGTCAGTGTAACACAGGAGGCTTTGTGGGAAGTCCAGCCTAGGTGCCTCCGTGCCACACTAGGAGATGAGTTAAAACTGTCACAGGAGCCAGAAATTAGTATTTTCTGACTCAATTTTGGGTCACCATTCCAACCAAAGTGCTGCATAAAATATTCATTACACAAGGACTGAATGTTCCTAAGATATTTTTTTTAATGTGGGTGTGAAATAAAGATACTGGACATAATGTTCTCCCACACGTTTTAGAAGACTTAAGGAGAGGAGACATCATGTGGCCTTTGCTCTTTGGCTCTGGGAGGAGCAGCTAATGGCATCCAGCTTTCTGTAATGATGATTTTTAATAGAGCCAGTCTGGTCATAAGTCATTCTGACCGTGGCCAAGAAGGTCTGGGATGAAGTGACTATTGTTGCGTGGATATGCCCCCGGGTACACCTGTTCATTAGTGATGTTTGAAAACAAAGGAAAGAAAAGGCTACCCCACTTAAAAGATAAACTGCCACCTGTATTTGAAGAGTTTTCTGTATTTCCCTCCCCTGGAAATCTGCTTTATCCCTTCCTGCCCTCCCATGTCCAGTCTTCGCCAAGGTATTGTACTCATCTCTGCAGGGGTTACACAGATGAGTTGAGACAGACCATGCCCTTGATGATCTTGCAGGATGACAAAGGCCAAAAGAAAGTATTAAGTGTCCTCAGAGAGGACCAGCTAAGATGCTGTGATTCAGCATGATTCAGGATTCCTTCAAATGAATGCCAGTCAAGCAGCAATGGCTGCCAACTCCTCATTTCCGCTTAAAATGCCGAACTGTTCCTAGCACAAGCCCTAGATCCTGTGGTTAAATGGAGATGATTCTGTGTCTGTCCTTCTAAACCCTTCTATGTCTTATTTTCCCTGCCAACAGGGAAATAACTTTACTTGAAGTATGCAGCTAAGGTTGAGGAGAATGAATTGTTTCCAGCTCTCATGTCAGCTTTTGATTCTGAAATAGGAGTTAGTTATATAGTACTAATCATACCTAATAGTTAACATAGAGAGTTCTTATAACATGTGTGGATGCTTGCTAAGTCCCTTCACTCATGTCCAGATTCTTTGCCACCCTATGGACTGTGGCCCACCAGACTCCTCTGTCCATGGAATTCTCCAGGCAAGAGCACTGGAGTGGGGTTGCCATGCCCTCCTCCAGGGGATCGTCCCGACCCAGGGATCAGACGCACGTCTCGGATGTACTGGCAGGCAGGTAAATGATCACTGTGCCCCTGAGAAGCCCTAACAACAACAGTGCCTGGCAGAGAGCGATTCCTTACAAAGTATTATCAGCCATTATTGTTATTGTCATTATTTATTGAGCACTTACTCTATGCCAGGCATTGTTTATAACCTCTCTGTAATTTTTCACAAACCCCCCTTGAGATAAGCACTTTTATTATCCCTATGGGGAAATTAGTCCAGAGAATATAATCTGAGCAAGGTCACAGAGCAAATAAATAACTGGGCTGCCTTCAAACAGAGGCAGCCGGAGTGCTTCACACAAACCTTCTGGCCTCCACGGTTATTCAGGCCTAATCCTACAATTTCCCGTAGACTTCTTAAAGTGACAGAGCAGGGAAGGACAGGTGGTGACAAGGAACATACGAAGTACTAACAGTTTGGCGAGCTTTCCGTTGGCTGGCTTCCTCCTCTGTGGCCTTAACAATGACAAGGTCTCTACTTCTGCAAACTAACTGCTGAAAGAAAAACTTTACTTGTAAATAAGTTTTAAAAGTTTCAAAATAAAACCTCCATTTTTTTTTCCTTCCTAAAAGAAACGTCAATTTAATTACTTAAAAAAAGTAATTTCACATCAATAAAGGGCAGAGACGGTACGGACCTAACAGGAGCAGAAGGGACTAGGGAGAGGCGGCAAGAATACACAGAAGAACTGCACATAAAAGATCTCCATGACCCAGATAACCTCGGTGGTGTGATCACTCACCTAGAGCCAGACATCTTAGAGTGTGCAGTCAAGTGGGCCTTAGGAAGCATCATGACAAACAAAGCTAGTGGAAGTGTTCCAGCTGAGCTTTTTAAAATCCTAAATTCCAGCTGAGCTATTTCAAATCCTAAAAGATAATGCTGTTAAAGCACTGCACGCAATATGCGAGCAAATGTGGAAAACTCAGCCATGGCCGCAGAGAAAAATATCAATCACCTCAGATACGCAGATGGCACCACCCTAATGGCAGAAAGCGAAGAAGAGCTGAAGAGCCTCTTGATGAAAGTGAAAGAGGAGAGTGAAAAAGCTGGTTTAAAACTCAACATTCAAAAAACAAAGATCATGGCATCTGGTCCCATCACTTCATAGCAAATAGATGGGGAAACAGTGGAAACGAACAGTGTCAGACTCTATTTGGGGGGGCTCCCAAATCACTGCAGATGGTGACTGCAGCCATGAACTTAAAAGATGCTTGCTCCTTGAAAGAAGAGCTATGACCAACCTAGACAGCGTATTAAAAAGCAGAGACGTTACTTTGTCAACAAAGGTCCGTCTAGTCAAAGCTATGGTTTCCCAGTACTCATTATGGATGTGAGAGTTGGACTATAAAGAAAGCTGAGCATGTAAGAATTGATGCTTTAGAACTGTGGTGATGGAGAAGACTCTTGAGGGTCTCTTGGACTGCAAGAAGATCAAACCAGTCAGTCCTAAAGGAGATCAGTCCTGAATATTCATTGGAAGGACTGATGCTGAAGCTGAAACTCCATTACTTTGGCCTCCTAATGTGAAGAACTGACTCATTAGAAAAGACCCTGATGCTGGGCAAGATTGAAAGCAGAAGGGGACGGCAGAGGATGAGATGGCTGGATGGCATTACCAACTGGATGGACATGAGTTTGAGCAAACTGGGAGTTGGTGCTGGACAGGGAGGCCTGGCGTGCTGCAGTCCACGGAGTCACAGAGGGTCGGAGACGACTGAACGACTGAACTGAATTTCGTATCAAGCATCTACATTATTTAGTTAAACTTTGAAATAGGGAGTGAATAGCAAGATAATGGTGTGTTTAAATTGCTTCCAAAGAGTATTTTACAGGGTGTCTTCAGTTGTGTTTTGAGAGAGCGTTATACAGTTTAACACTGGATCATGTAGTTCTCATAATCTATAAAAATAATACAAGTGATTTTTAAAGGTTACATTTTAAAAGAACTACTATATAATTTGGAGAAGGAAATGACAACCCACTCCAGTATTCTTGCCTGGGAAATCCCATGGATGGAGGAGCCTGGTGGGCTACAGTCCATGAGGTCTCAAAGTGTCAGAGATGACTGAAGTGACTTAGCACACACACTAAATAACTGGCTAAATTAGGATAAAAAATCTAAAAGGGCATTTAGCCTAATCTCAGAGCATTTAGTCTAGTCTTCTCATTTTAAATTTAAATTGAAAGGAAACCAATAGAGTTGCACAGAGTTCCTGCAAGTGTATTAATGATTGTCAGTCATAAAAAAGAATAAAATAATGCCATTTGCAGCAACATGGATGAATCCAGAGATTAGCATATCAGTGAAGTCGGTCAGAAAGTGAAAGACAAATACCATACGATATCACTTACACGTAGAATCTAAACTATGACCCAAGTGAACTTATGTACAAAACAGACAGGCTCACAGACACACAGGACAGGCCTGTGGCTGCCAAGGGGGAGGGGTTGAGGGAGGCGTGGATGGGATGGCGGGCACAGACTGGCACAGGCAGAGAGACCAACGGCAAGGTCCTCCCGCGCCCCCTGCATTGCAGGCGGGCTCTTTACTGCTGGAGCCACCAGGGGAGCCCGAGTACAGCACAGAGAACCATCGTCAACGTCCTGCAACAAGCCACGACGGAAAAGGACAGGAGAGAGAATGTCTGCGTGACGGGTCACTGCGCTGTGCGGCAGGGGTCAACGCGGCCTTGGAAATCAACTACACTCCGGAAGTGCATTTTTAATGTGAAAAAACTGATTAAAAAATTTTTTTTGTGGTCATACCCACACCATGTCGCATTTTAGCTCCCAGACCAGTAATCAAACCCAGGCCCGTTGCTTTGGAAGCGTGGAGTCGTAACTACTGGACCACCAGTTCAGTTCAGTTCAGTCGCTCAGTCGTGTCCGACCCTTTGCGACCCCATGAACCGCAGCACGCCAGGCCTCCCTGTCCATCACCAACTCCCGGACTTCACTCAGACTCACGTCCATCGAGTCAGTGATGCCATCCAGCCATCTCATCCTCTGCCGTCCCCTTCTCCTCCTGCCCCCAATCCATCGCAGCATCAAAGTCTTTTCCAATGAGTCAACTCTTCGCATGAGGTGGCCAAAGTACTGGAGTTTCAGCTTTAGCATCAGTCCTTCCAATGAATATCGAGGACTGATCTCCTTTAGGATGGACTGGATGGATCTCCTTGTAGTCCAAGGGACTCTCAAGAGTCTTCGCCAACACCACAGTTCAAAAGCATCAATTCTTCGGCATACCTGAGGTTACTGATATTTCTCCCTGCAATCTTGATTCCAGCTTGTGCATCATCCAGCCCGGCATTTCGCATGAGGCAATGGCACCCCACTCCAGCACTCTCGCCTGGAAAATCCCACGGATGGAGGAGCCTGGTGGGCTGCAGTCCATGCGGTCGCTAAGAGTTGGACGTGACTGAGTGACTTCACTTTCACTTTTCATTTTCATGCATTGGAGAATGAAATGGCAACCCAGTCCAGTGTTCTTGCCTGGAGAATCCCAGGGACGGGGAAGCCTGGTAGGCTGCTGTCTCTGGGGTTGCACAGAGTCGGACACGACTGAAGCGACTTAGCAGCAGCAGCAGCAGCTCTGCCTATAAGTTAAATAAGCAGGGTGACAATATATAGCCTTGATGTACTCCTTTCCCAGTTTGGAACCAGTCCTTTGTGCCATGTCCGGTTCTAACTGTTGCTTCTAGACCTGCATACAGATTTCTCAGGAGACAGGTAAGGTAGTCTGGTGTTACCATCTCTTTAAGAATTTTCCACAGTTTGTTGTGATTCACACAGCCAAAGGCTTTGGCATAGTCAATAAAGCAGAAATAGATGTTTTTCTGGAACTCTCTTGCTTTTTCCATGATCCAACGGATGTTGGGATTTTGATCTCTGGTTCCTCTGCCTTTTCTAAATCCAGCTTGAACATCTGGAAGTTTTTGGTTCACCTACTGTTGATGCCTGGCTTGGAGAATTTTGAGCATCACTTTGCTATCATGTGAAATGAGTGCAATTGTGTGGTAGTTTGAACATGCTTTGGCATTGCCTTTCTTTGGGATTGGAACGAAAACTGACCTTTTCCAGTCCTGCAGCCACTGCTGAGTTTTCCAGAATTGATGGCATATTGAGTGCAGCACTTTAACAGCATCATCTTTTAGGATTTTAAATAGCTCAGCTGGAATTCCGTCACCTCCACTAGCTTTGTTTGTAGTGATGTTCCTAAGGCCCACTTGACTTTGCATTCCGGGATGTCTGGCTCTGGGTGAGGGATCACACCATCGTGGTTATCTGGGTCAGGAAGAGCTTTTTTGTATAATTCTTCTGTGTATTCTTGCGATTTCCTCTTAATATCTTCTGCTTCTGTTAGGTCCATACCATTTCTGTCCTTTATTGTGCCCATCTTTGCATGAAATGTTCCCTTGGTATCTCTCATTTTCTTGAAGAGATCTCTAGTCTTTCTCATTCTGTTGTTTTCCTCTATTTCTTTACATTGATCACTTAGGAAGATCTTCTCTCTCCTTGCTATTCTTTGGAACTCTGCATTCAGATGGATATATCCTTCCTTCTCTCCTTTGCCTTTTACTTCCCTTCTTTTCTCAGCTATTTGTGAGGCCTCCCCAGACCCATTTTGCCTTTCTGCATTTCTCCTTCTTGGGGATGGTCTTGATCACCGCCTCCTGTGCAGTGTTGAGAACCTCTGTCCACAGATCTTCAGGCACTCTTATCTATCAGATACAACCCCTTGAATCTATCTGTCACTCACTATGTAATCGTAAGGATTTGATTTAGGTCACAGCTGAACGACCTAGTGGTTTTCCCGACTTTCTTCAAAGTCAGCCTGAATTTTCCAACGACGAGTTCATGACGAGCACAGTCAGCTCTGTGCTGACTGTGTACAGCTTCTCCATCTTTGGCTGCAAAGAATATAACCAACCTGACTTCTACACCGACCGTCTGGCGACGCCCATGTACAGACTCATCTCCTGTGTTGCCGGAAGAGGGTGTCTGCTATGACCAGTGTGTCCTCTTGGCAAAACTGGTAGCCTGGGCCCTGCTTTCTTTGGTCCCTGAAGGCCAGCCTGGCCTGTTCCTCCAGATATCTCCTGACTGCTACTTTTGCATTCCAGTTCCCTACGATGAAAAGGACACCGTTTTTTTTTTGGTGTTAGTTCTAGAAGGTCTCGTATGTTTTCACAGAACTGTTCATCTTCAGCTTCTTTGGCATTAATGGTTGGGGCACAGATGTGGATTTCTGTGATATGAATGGTTTGCCTTGGAAACGAACAGAGATCATTCTATTGTTTTTGCCGTGCCGTCCCTCAGGGGATCTTCCCAACCCAGGGATCAAACACAGGTCTCCTACACTGGGGGCTGATTCTTTACCACCTAAGCCAGCAGGGATTTATCCACGTCCATTTCCCTAATGGAGGGTGTGTATGTTATTCCCACTCTTTTATACAATGTTGTAAAAAGAACCCTGTGTACAGGTCTCCTGGGGCACATGAGGGAGGGTTTCTGTAGGGCATATAGACCCAGGGAGAGGTGTTGACAGTGAACAGGCTGTATTCACACTTCGCGGGTTGCCTGCCATGACTCTCAAAGTGAACACACCAAACGATACTCCCAGTCACAGAGGACATGGGTGCCATGTTTCTCAGTCATTGCTGACACTCTGTATTGTGAGATGATTTGATTTTTGCCAATCTGATGGGTGAAACCTAGGGTCTCTTGTTTGTTTTTATTTAGATCATTGTATATTCGCATGTGGTTGAAAGAAATAATACAGACGGATCAGATGTGCTCTTTCCCCGATTTCTCCTAATGGTAACATCTTGCAAAAGTACAATACAGTATCGCAACCCAGACACTGAAGTCACAAGACCCACTGACTTTGTTCAGCTTTCCTCAGTTTTCCTGGACTCTGTATGCGTGTGCTGTCATGCATACGCGTGTGTCTCACGTGTAGCTGTGTGTACCCCTCTGACATCAAGAGCTGAAGGGCTGCAACGCTGAGTTCAAGCAGAACTCGAAGACACAAATCAGACTGCGATGCCTACCCCCTAGGAGGAACTAGGGCTGTCTTCTTCCTGACCTAGTATTTCCTGACTGCCTTCTCTTTGTTGCTGCTTCCCCTCACTTCCCTGAAGATGCTCAATCGCTGGGCCCTGTTCACGGGCAGTTATCATGGTCAGGCCTTGATCACAACGTGGCTTTGGCCAAAACTGGCTTCCTTTATGTCAGCAAAGCCAGGTCTGGTTCCCTTTCTCCAGGGCCCTCCCCCACCTCAGCCGGCTCTTCTGGTTACACAATCTCCGACCGTCACAAATAAAGCTGCTGCGAACATTTGTGAAAAGGTCTTTGTGTGCAGGTCGTGTTCACCCAGGCTGCTGCCCTCTTCATATGCTGTTTCCCCACCTCAGTGAGGCTGAACACCCTCCATGTGTTTGCAGGCTATTCAAGTCTCCTCCTGTGAGAAAGCTGATTTCGCTCATCTTTGCTACTTTCTTGTGGCCCTTCTCCGATAGACTTGAAAGAACTCCGTCCGCTGTATGCCAGTCCTTTGTCAGTTACACGAGTTTATCTCTGTTGACAGTTTGGTGATCACTGTTTCTCAACGTGACATAAAGACCGGGAATTGATAAAGAACTTCTGAGACTTGGATTTGGATACTGATGAAAGGACAGACGGGCTTTGTTCAGGCAGCCTACACTGAATCTGGGGAGACGGCTGCACGCGCCCCCTCAGCCCCACCGTGCTCTGTGGCACCTCCTCTGCCTCTGTTATATGCCAAGAACACGCTTTAACAGCAGTGAGCATCTCAGCCTGTGCCTGCTGCAGGGCAAGCGCCAGGCATCTTTACGTTTTGGTCTCATTCAGAGGAGGCATTTGGACGCACGTTGCGTCACAAACCCCTGCTTTTCAGCATCTCGACCTGCCCCGGAAAACTGCTGACTTCATGATGTACTTCCTTCCGCGTGCTGCCATTCTCCCCAGCGCTGCAGCCAGCTTAGAATCCTGACTCACCCTCCAGCCAGCCACCGAGAACGCTGATGACGCTGGTACAGTCAGTGCTCTCCAAGGGACTCTGATGGGGGAAACAGCTTTTGGACAAGCCCAGGCCAGTGCAATCTCAGGTGCCAGGGGGGCCTTTTCTAACCGTCTCATCGCTCAGCCTCTTACTCTTCCTGCCTTGGCAGGAGCGGAGGCCGTGCCCCTGCGGTCCCGGCTGTGAAGCTGTGCACTAGATGAGCTGGCACAGCCCGCACCCTCCTTCCCAGCTCAGCGAGCAGTCTCTCCCGTCTGCACTGGAGTCCTGGCTGGGGTGCAGTACGCCCAGCGCAGTGGTCTGCAGAGCTGGGTCAGCAAGTCCACAGTCAGCTTGCCCTTCAGCAAGTCGCCCTGTGAAGCATTCATGACCGAAACTGCCTCTACTTGCCTCCCTCACTCACGTCACGCTCGGCCCACTCTCTGCGACCCCGTGGACTGCAGCCCACAGGCTCCTCTGTCCATGGGGTTCTCCAGGCGAGAAGACTGGAGTGGGCTGCCATGCCCTCCTTCAGGGGATCTTCCCGACACAGGGATCGGACCCGGGTCTCCTTCATTGGAGGCAGGCTCTTTACCACCAGCGCCACCTGGGAAACCCACTCAAAGGTCTGTGGTGAAGATCAAAGAGATAAAATACACGAAAATGCTTTGCAAATTCTACCATGTTTTATCAAGATAAACTGAGACTAAGATCAGTTATTTTTGGCCTCACACATGTCATGGAATTCTTTTTTCTACACTGATTTATTACAAATAACGGAAATATTTTGGACACTTGAATAAGTAATCATAGTACTTCTATTGCACTTGAAGAGTGATCGGAAGTGATTTTTCTCTTTGTTTAGGGGTTGGTTTCCTCTTTTGATGCAAAAAGAGTTCTCAGGGGATAAAACTGACTCTAAAAGCTACTGATGCTGAAGATTTATCCAAAATGAAGTTTGCTTTGGGGGGCACAGCATTCAGAGACGGCTCTGGACCAAACTGAAGTAGGTGGTGAATTTGATCGTCCCTCTGGTTCCTGACTTCTTCTTTCTGGACAGGCCCCAACCACATCTAGTTTCCTTGGGACTTCCTGAGTCAAGCAAGGCCGCTTCCTTCTCTCTTCAAGGCTGACCAGCCCATTCCAGCAGGGGCTAGGATGTCATTTAGTATGCGAGGGTAATAATACCCTCATTTACATAGTACTTCATAAAATAATAAAACTTCAGTGAGACTCTAGCGTGAGAGCACCGTGAGCCTCACTCTGCTTGGCAGCTCCAGCTCTGCTCCGTTACTCAGCTGCCATCTTACTCTGAACCCGTGAGGTTTAGAACCTCATAGATTCTCACACCGCCGCCCGAGAAAGGCTCTAGAGATGGTTTTAAATGAAAGCAGCTGCTGACTTATTTATTCGGCCGTGCTGGGTCTTACTTGCGGCACACGGGGTCTTCTGTCTTCACTGCAGCCTGTGGGATCTGGTTCTCTGACCAGGGATGGAACCTGGGCCTTTTGTGTTGGGAGCACGACGTTGTAGCCACTGGGCCACCAGGGAGGCCCCAGGATCTGGACATTTAAGTAGGAGGCATCAGCATCGTGCCCTGCTGCTTTTCACAGGCGATACGCCTGGATGCCTTCACGTGGTCCGTGGCAGGGCATCGACTGCAACTAGGTCGCATGGTAACAAAACCTGCTCTCAAGCCCTTTTCAATCCTTCCAGCAGCAAAGAGAAGTCTCAGCTTGGTGCTTACCAGCATTTAGCTCCTCTGTGACACTGCCTAACCTTCCGGAATGAGGGCACCTAGGTCAAGTGACCACCCTGCGTGTTATCAGCTTACTGTGATCACATACTATGCAAGGGAGACTGTCTCCTCACTTGTAGCGGAGTCTGCTCTTTCTGTCTTTTTAGGCATGCACACAGGTTTCCTTTTCTGGCAGAATCACCTGAGGGAAAGTTGCAGACTCTGCACATCGTGCTGACAGATGGCATTATACTGGCCTCCGGTGTACATCATGACGATCCGGTATTTCTATATATCAGAAAAGGATCGCCACAAAAGTCAGAAGTCTAGTTAGCATCCATCACCACACAGTCACTTATTTTTTGTGTGTGTGATGAGATTTTTAAGACCTGTTCTCTTGGAGGGATAAATCAGAAGTTTGGGATTGACATATAGCACTACTATACATATACAATAGACAGCCAAGAAGGGCCTACTGCATAGCACAGGGAACTATTATCAAAGCTTAGTAATAACCTGTGTGGGGAAAAAATCTGAAAAAGTAGATATATATGTATATGTACAACTGAATCACTTTATTGTATACCTGAAACTGAGGCAAGATAGTAAATCAATTATACTTCAATAAAAAAAAGGAGACATATCAGGACCCCCCCCGCCCCCGCAGCGGTGGTCCAGAGGTTAAAGGGTGCAGGTTCCATTCCTGGTTGGGGAGCTAAGATCCCGCATGCCACACGGCACAGCCAAAAAAAAAAAAAAAAAACATTCTCTCAACAACTTCCAAATACGCGATGCAGTATCATTAACTACAGGGTTTCTCCGATGGCTCAGCAGGAAAAATCCCCTGCCTGCAGGAGAAGTGGGTTCGATCCCTGGGTTGGGAGGATCTCCTGTAACGGGGGATGGCAACCCATTCCAGAATTCTTGCCCGAAAAATTCCATGAACAGAGAAGCCTGGTGGGCTGTGATCCATGGGGTTGCAAAGAGCAACGCATGCCTGAACACACACGCCTCTGTAACTGTGTTGAACATGCTATCCATTCTGTTCCCGGGACATTTATTTTATAATTGAAGTTTGTACCTTTTGACCCGCTTCCCTGGTTTTCGCCTAGCCACTCCCCGCAAGCCCAGCAACGCCCAGTGTGCTGTGTCCACGAGCTCATTTTTTTAACTCTGCATATGACTGCTCATCCAGTGGCCATCTTTCTATGGCTTGTTTCAGTGAGCATGATGCCCTCAAGGTCCATCCGTGCTATTACAAATGGCAGAATTTCTTTCTCCTTTTTAATGCCTGAATAATATTCTGTTGTTTGTAGTACATAATTGCCTTATCCAATCATCTGCCAAAAGACACTTAGGTTGCTTCTGAAAGCTCCCTCTTAAAATAAGAATAAAATGGGAGTCAGCCTAAAAATACGATGCAGGAAATGGGAGCAGATGCTGTGGGTCAGCAGCTCAGGCGTGTCCGCCTCTCTGCGACCCCATGGACAGTAGCTCACCAGGCTCCTCTGTCCGTGGGGTTCTCCAGACAAGGACACTGGAGTGGGTTGCCATTCCCTTCTCCAGAGGATCTTCCCGACCCAGGGATCGAACCTGGGCCTCCTGCAGTGCGGGCGGACTCGTTGCCACCTGAGCGCCAGGGACGCCTAAAGGAGAGCAGAGGAAGAGAGGAGCGCACAACCGTGAACAGTCACAGGGACAGATGGATGTGACAGAAACGGCGTCGGGGGTGCCAGCGGGGCCAGCGTGGGGGCCCCGGGAAGCCCTGAGCGGCCCTGGAGGACAGCCGTCTGCGGGGCCGCTGCGCGGGGCTGGGGAGGGCAGCGCTCACAGAAGGGGCTGCGAGAGGTCCACCCCCGAATGCAGCGTATGCTTGAAAAATTCAGTGTGGGTGGCAGGTCTTTTTGACACAGGCAGCATCTCAAGTGCAGAGTAACAGTCTGACTGTGTGCGCGCGCGCAGCACCTCACAGGCCTTTCACGACGGGAAGAGTGGAAGAACCCCACAGTGGCGGGAGCCCCTCGCAAACAACCCAAGGGCGGGCATTTCTGCCTCGAGGGGCTCTGAGACAGCACTCAGGCAAAGGTTTGTCTGATTTCCCTCTTAGGCCGTTCTCACACTCCCCTTCCCAGTCTATCATCGACCCGGACGCTCAGGCAGTGGCCCCGCGGGACAGAGCCCACAGGCCCCTCCACTGCAGAGGTCAGGGGGCGCTCGCCAGCGGTCTTGGCTCTTCCACAGTTTCTTCCACGGGCCCCCTTGGAGACCCCGTTAAATCCTTCGTGGGGGAGTCCACAGAGGCTGACAAATACAGTCTCTTCAAGGTTCTCCACGTATTAACCGCAGACTCTTACCTGTTTTTTCCTTCCACAATCTTATAAGGCCTTTGTGCGTTCTTCTATGAAGGACAGTTGGGTTTACATAGGGACATATGTTTACATAAGGACATAACCAATAAAACTGCAGCTTAAGATCTGCAAGGAGGGGGAAGAAAGGAAATCTGAAAATTCAAGTCATAGGGAATTTTTGAAAACACAAGTGTTAGTTTCATTACAGGATTCTGAACTGTAGACCCTCCAAGGTCAAGGGGAGGCAAGATGGAACTGTGGTTTACAGGAGCAGCGCCTAGCAGTGGGCCTCACGGGGTGAACAAGGGCTTCATTGTCTCCGGTGCCGCACTCCTGAGGCTGCCCAACTGCCCACGGGCCTCAGAGCCAGCACTCTCAGACCTCACTAGAAAGTTGCTAACACAAGGCATTTTCCACAGGCCTTTCCTGTTTCCAGGTCCCTTCCGACATCATTCCGGTGACGTTCCTGGCCTGGGTTTTATGCTGCCTTTGCAATGATGAGACAGCAAACAGCGTGGAACGTCCAGAACTGATGTTGATACAAATGGTTTTTCAAGGGAACGTTGACACTTAGCTCACCGGAGGGTTTGACTTTAGAATAATCTATGTCAGAAGCACTGTTCACACTGTGAAGTGCTATCCGTTTGTTAGTTATGATTATTACAACGTCAGAAAACAGCCAAGGACCTCACAAGGAGATGGCACCAGGTCACTTTCACTCTTTGTGACAAAGCACTGATTCTTCAACAGCTGTGGCCGGTTAATGATTTTGGCAAAATACCTCAAGACTTGCCATCTCGTTCACTCTTACCATCAACTGAAGACTTACAAGAATAAAGTGGGAAGAATAGAGCCATTTTTAATATCCAGATATGCCATAAAAGTCACCCTTTTATAGAGTCCAGTTCACTGGGCGTTAGTGCTTTCTCAGAGCCATGCAGCCATCACCGCTAAGTAAATGCAGGCTGCTGCTTCTCCTCTTTAGGGCAGCTTCAGGTTCACAGTAAGTTTGAGTAGCGAGTACTGAGTTCCCCCATCCCTGCCCCGGAAATCCCAGCAGCCAGCACTCATCTCACTCTGTCCTGGTTCTGCCTTTTCCGGAGCGCCGTAGAGTCGAAATCTTACCCAGCAGCCGGCGCTCATCTCACTCTGTCCTGGTTCTGCCATAGAGTCGAAACCTTACATTTTGTAGCTTTTTCAGATTGGCTGCTTTCCCTTGGTCATATATGCGTTTCCTTTTTCTTCACAGCTTTTCACGGCTTGATAGCTCATTGCTTTTTAGTGCCGAATAACACTCTTTTGTGGCCTGAATGTACCACGGTTTGTGTATCCATTTGCTTACTGAACGATGTACGGTTGCTTCCGAGTTTTGGCAATTATAAATAAACATGCTATAAACGTCTGTGTGTAGGTTCTTCTGTTGACATATGTTTTCAACTCCGTTGGTGAAATACCAGGGTGCGTGACTCGTTGCTACATCGTATGGGAAGAGTACGCTCAGTTCTGCAAGAATCTGCCAAACTGCCTTCCCCCCAGCAACGCGTGAGAATCCGCGCCGCCCCACAGCCCCGCCAGCGTCGTCAGTCTTTGCTTTGAGGCCGTTCTGACAGGCGTGCGGTGGCACCTCATCAGAGTAGGGGTATTATTAATCAGTGTGTTATTTCTAGCTGTGCCGGGTCTCTGCTGCTGCCTGCAGGCGCTCTTAGGTGCGGAGGGCAGGGGACACTCTTCGTCATAAGGCACAGACTGCTCGTCGCCGTGTCTTCTCTGGTTGCGGGGCACGGGCCCTAGACAAGAGGGCTTGGGAGTTGCGGCAGCACAAGCTTAGTGGCCCCGTGGCATGTGGAAGTCTTCCCAGACTAGGGATCAAACCCATGTCCCCTGAATGGCAAGGCAGGGTCTGGCCCACCGGCCGCCGGGGCGCCCTCTCCCCGCTGCTTTAGCTCGCAGCTCCCTGATGAGAGTCGCTGCCAAGCGCCCTCCACCACTGCCAGCTCCAGGCGTTCTCCGGCGAGCTGCCCATTCAGCTGTTGGGTCATTTTTAAATCGAGTTGTTCTTTTTTCTTATGGTTGAGTTTTAAGAATTCTTTGTGTATATGTATTCAGAAGATTTAAACGTTTCTCTGAGGCCTCTTTAACCCATGTGCTATTTAGAAGTGTGTTGTTTAATCTCCAAGTATTGAGGGGCTTTCCAGGTCTCTCTCTGTTACTCGTTGCTACTTTAACCCCACGTGGCCTGGGAGCAGGCTGGGGCCACGTTCCCACCCCGTGTTACACAGAAGAGTCTCCGCCCTGAGTGCTAACATCACTGAATCTGCAGCATCTGAGCCAAGCCCGACTGTAACTCTAACCTGGAAGGTTTAATCATCAAAAAAAAAAAAGTCCAAATCTCCACCTCCCTATGTTTTAAGCTGATTTATACCATTCAAATTAAAAGGCTCAGTGTTCAGTAAAGGAAAACTAAGCAGATTTCTGTTTAATGAGCCAGGGCCTAAAGGTACCAAGCTTCGGAGATTTGGACTACATTCTCCTTTTGAATTTTTTATTGGGATAAAATATACCTGAGTAAAATTTACCTTCTCGACTGTCTTCCAGCGCACAGTTCAGTGGTATCGAGTCCACGGACACGCTCTGCAGCCATCACCGCCATCCGCCTCCAGAGCTGCTCATCCTCCCACACTGAGCCTCTGCCCCCATGACACACTGCCTCCCCCCTCCGCCAGGAAGCCCCCACCCCACCACCCTGTTTTCTGTCTCCCTGGATTTGACTGCTCTAGGGACCTCATGCAAGTGAATCACACAGTATTTGTCTTTTTGTGACTGGCAGAATTTCCTTTCTTTTTACATCTCTATCTGAATTTTTATTTCTCCATTTTGTTTCAGATTAAAACTTCAACAGCACAAATCAGTCCTGATTTAGCAAATGAACGTGCTGTGCAAAGCTGGCCCAAAGACTGCACAACCGGCGTCTCCAGACGCTGCTGCCTTTGCAAGGATGGTCATTTGCTCACGGAGCTCAAACTTCTCTACTGACCGTGGCTGGGAAGTGGCAGAGCATTATTTAGCGTTATTATTCTTTCTTTGCCAAAAGAGAATCTAACTTGTGCTGAATCAGAGCAAGCGCACACGCTGTCCGCTGTTAGGTATTTTACTTTATCAGGCGGACTCGGAGATTCTCAGCCTGCGCCCTGCAACTGTGCTTCCGAGAAACAGATACAAATGAGTTGGCAGCATCCATAAACAAAGTATCTCAGGCCCTCCTAATCTAGGACAAGGCAATTAATATATTAAGTTGTGGTTTGTACTGCATTATACAAATCTTTATGAAAGCTGAGCATTAATTGAGGCAAGGAAATTTCCAGTCTATAGGAAAATGACAATATATCAAATAGCTAATGATTTATTCTTATAACTTAAAATTCTACTATATATACTTTTTTCATATAATATTTTCTAAACACGCTAATTTTATCACCTCTTCCTACTGTAAATTAATCAAACCAAAAAGTCAAAGTACTAACTGCTGGTGCGCTAGGGAAAATATCCAACCAAAACCACTGCTTGCTCACACTGTTATCACCTTTAAAATGTGCTTGTAGTCTATATATATATATGTATACATCATACATACTATTATGAAGAATATGTAAAAGTATGGACATAAAACTGCCTGGTATTTACTGGTTTTGACCGAACTGAGAAGACCGCCTGCAAGTGTATAAATTGCGACAAATAAAAGCTGCCTTGATGATTTTATCAACATCCACCATAGCAGGGAAATTCAAGACAAAATAAACACTGTTAGTTAAAAATGAGCCATTTCCCTGGTTGTGCAGCGGACAGGAGTCTGCCTGCCAGTGCAGGGGACGCGGGTTCAATCCTTGGTTCAGGAAGACCCCACACGCCGTGGGGCAACACGAAAGCTGAGAGTATCGCAAGTATTGCGAAGATACAGTATGTAATCAAGTTCTTCTACTCCAAGTATCAAGACAGCCTTCTGAAAATAGGAACTCAGATTCCACATCTCCCGACATTCTCCACAAAGCAACAAGCGCAGAAAACTTCACGGATTGGCTGCTGGTCATGGAGCCAGGATGCCAACCCTCCCCACAGATGCAAACAGGAGAAAAAATACAAGACAGGAACATGCTGGAAGAGGGGGATCTGTTTTGCTGAGCAATTTTTTTTTTGAACAATTTTATACAGTGGGTTGCATTCAGCTTAAGGAGAAAGGCGATCACTATTGACTTGATGTCAGAATATTCAGTGTCAGAGGTAAATACTGACACCAAAAAGAAAAGAAACCCTCAGGTATGGCACTGAAGTGGCCCAGAAGTAAACCGTTTACACAGGAGGAGTGGTTTCCTAGCCCCTGCAAAGCACTTCAGCAGGCCAGGCGGGAGGTGGCTTGGGGAAGGTTATTCTCCTCCAGCCTTGCTGCCAACCTTGGACGAGCCCTGGTACACTATCTCTGGGAACGTAAAATGGGGCGGCCACTGTGGAGAACAGTTTGATGGCTCCTCAAAACGTTAAACGTAGAACTACTGTATGAGCCGGGCAGTCCATTCTGAGGTATATACCCAAGTACTCGAAAGCACTCAAAATAAATACGTGTAGGCGAGCGCTCATGGGAGAACTGTCTGCAGCAGCCAAAAGGTGGAAGCGACCCGAGTGTCCATCAGCAGATGAAGAATAAACAAACAGTGATACAGACACTCAGTGGGATGCTGCTCAGCCATACAACAGGAATGAAAACAGAAAACGGAGTGCTTACAAGGATGGAAAGGAACTCGAGCCACCTCATACTGCTGGTGGGAATGTGAAATGGTACAGTCACTTTGCTGGTTCCTCAAAGAACTGAACACAGAACTGCCTTATGATCCAGCAACTCCACTTCCGGTATATACCCCAAACTATAAAAGCAGGAGCTCAGTGTATACTTGGCATCAAGCGTTCACAGCAGCACTGTTCACCGTAGCCAAGGGGTGGACGCCGCCCAAACATCCCGCCGCGGCTGACGGCAAACAGAGCGAGAGGATAGACAACGGGCAGACCGACATTCTGCCTTAAAAATGAGTGAGATTCTGGCACATGCTGCAACAAGATGAACCTCAGAGGACGCTAAAGTGAAAGGCGCTTTTAAAAAGGCCTTTAAAACCCTTAAAAGTCAAAGTCGCTCAGTTGTGTCAGACCCTTTGTGACCCCATGGACTGTACAGTCCATGGAATTCTCCGGGTCGGAACACTGGAGCGGGTAGTCGTTCCCTTCTCCAGGGATCTTCCCCACCTAGGGATCGAACCCAGGTCTCCCATGTTGCAGGCCCATCTCTCTACCAGCTGAGCCACAAGGGAAGGCCCTGAAAGACATGCTCAGTGAAATAAGCTGTCACAAAAGAACACCGTGTGACTTCACTTAGATGCGGTCCCGAGAGGAGTCGATTTTATAGAGACAGACAGACAGTAGAATGGGGGCCGGTGGGGGCTGGAGAAGTAGCGGAGGTGAGGGAAGTCAGTGTTTAATGGGGACAGAATCGTAGTTTGGAAAGATGAAAAAATTATGAAGATGGACGGTGATGGTTAGACAACCACATGGATGTAGTTAATACCACTTACTGAGCACTCAACAAACGGTTAAGTGGCAGATTTTATATTCCGTGTATTTTACCAAGATGAAAACAAAAGCATGATACATTCAGTGCGCGCACACACAAGGATGGAGTTCTGATGTGCTAACACAGGCAAATCTTTGAAACATTCATAAATGAAATAAGCTGACACACAAAACGAATACCACACGACTCCAGGTACGTGGAACATCTGTCTTGGGCAGTTCACAGAGGCGCCAAGTGGATGAAAGGTCACTGTGGGCCGGGAGCAAGGCCGCGTGGGGAGTACCGCTTCATGGGACAGAGTTTCTGTCCGGGCTGACGGGGAGCTTGAGAAGCACAGTGCTGACGCTGCACGACGCTGTAACTGACGCCACCGAACGGCACAATTTAAAACAGTGAGAATGGCCAGTTATATGCATCTGTCTTTCCCCGCCAAGATGAGCACGCAAACAAAAGCGAGCAAGAAGCCGCTCAGCGGCAGCAGAGCTTTCTGGAACTCACAGCGCGCGGCCACCTGGTGGGCGCGGCCCTCTGCTTGCCAGCCTCCTCGCTGCTCCTGGCTGATGCCCAGTCCTTCTGGCCCAGCTCCCCCGGGCCTTCGCCAGCTCCCAGTCTGAGAGCCTTGCCTCCTCCAGTGAGTNAAAACAAAAGCATGATACATTCAGTGCGCGCGCACACAAGGATGGAGTTCTGATGTGCTAACACAGGCAAATCTTTGAAACATTCATAAATGAAATAAGCTGACACACAAAACAAATACCACACGACTCCAGGTACGTGGAGCATCTGTCTTGGGCAGTTCACAGAGGCGCCAAGTGGATGAAAGGTCACTGTGGGCCGGGAGCAAGGCCGCGTGGGGAGTACCGCTTCATGGGACAGAGTTTCTGTCCGGGCTGACGGGGAGCTTGAGAAGCACAGTGCTGACGCTGCACGACGCTGTAACTGACGCCACCGAACGGCACAATTTAAAACAGTGAGAATGGCCAGTTATATGCATCTGTCTTTCCCCGCCAAGATGAGCACGCAAACAAAAGCGAGCAAGAAGCCGCTCAGCGGCAGCAGAGCTTTCTGGAACTCACAGCGCGCGGCCACCTGGTGGGCGCGGCCCTCTGCTTGCCAGCCTCCTCGCTGCTCCTGGCTGATGCCCAGTCCTTCTGGCCCAGCTCCCCCGGGCCTTCGCCAGCTCCCAGTCTGAGAGCCTTGCCTCCTCCAGTGAGTAACTGGTCGCCCCTGCACCCCCTACTGCCCCACCCTGCCCCTTCCAAGGCCTCAGCTCTGAGGCATCTGGGCTCTCACTGGGCTGTCTGCTTGGTGATCTTATGAACTCTGAGAGGTAGGAGAGCGAGCAGAGGCAGGGCTGGCCAAGGTCACGGCTTGGGACACAGAAAGGCCAGTGGACTTGGCGTCAAGAGGACAGAGGTCCTGGGTCTCCTCTGCCAGCAGCTAACAGAGTGACCACGGACCAGCCATTGTACCTCTCCGTTTCCTCGTCCATAAATTAAGAGGGCCAGATGGGGAGCTCCAAGACTGTTTTGAGTTCCAGGCTATGGGGACTAAACTCGGGCACAAAATACAGCAAGACAGAAGCAACCTTCTTCAAAGGAGAACGTTTTCCCGACATTTTCAGCTGATGATTTTATTCCCATCAGGGCACCTGGGGCAGTCTTTAAGGTTTCTTGAGACATAAATGAAAAACAAATTTAATGCACCCAAGTTAAGAGTTCTGAGGCTGAGTTATGCAATAATTTCAGCGCTCAGTACAGTATTCGGATTTCCCAGAGAAACTACCCAGAGGTAACATCAGTTGGTCTTTCTACTGTTCCCCACAAACGCAAGGCTGAGACACTGGAGGGAATCTGGGTGTGGCCATGCATCGCTGGATACAGAGGCCACTCGGAGGGGTCAGCCAGACAGGCGTGGCAGCGGGACACTACACAGCGGCGACAGAGAGTCAGCGGGGCTCCCTGCCGCAGCGCGCCTCCAGCCGCAGCGGGGCGCGCCTCCAGCCGCAGCGGGGCTCCCTGCCGCAGCGCTGCACAGCTCCACTCAGCGAGCGTCCGGAAGCGGCTGAAGCTGGGCCTCCGTGGGGGCCGGTGGTTAAGGGTCCACCTGCAACGCAGGAGAAGCAGGCTTGCTCCCTGCTCGGGGAGCTAAGGCCCCACGTGCACCAGGGCCGCAGAGCCTGAGACGAACGCTTCTGGGCATCACCCGAACGGGCATTCAGTGACGCCCACAGCCGTCGCCTTGTCGGCCCATTCAGTGAGGAAGGCTGCTACAGACTGCGCGTTTGTGCCCTCTCAAAACCACACTGAAACTCTAATCAGCAGGGTGATACCAAGAGCACTGGGCTGTGGAACCTTTAGAAGGTAATTAGCTCAGAAGGGTGGAGCCCTCTTAAGGAGGATTAGTGCCTTTATCAGAAGAGGTCAGAGAGTGAGCAGGTGCCTTTTCCGCTGAGAGTACATGCAAGGAGAGCTGTGTGCAAACCAGGAAGCGGGCCTTCGGCAGACACCAGCTCTGCCAGAACCTTGATCTTGGGTTCTCAGCCTCCCTAACAATGAGAAACAAAAGCCTATTGTTTAAACCAGCCGGGTAGTTACAGCAGACCAAGTGAGACGGAGGCGATCGTTCACAACAGTGAAAGAGAAGAAACGGTCCGCATGTCTTAAGGAGCGGGGTCTATGTGTGTTTACATAGATACAGACAGTGTGCATATATACTGACAGAGCAGCATACCTGAAACACGCAGCAGCACATATACTACTATATGCTACTGTATCCATTCACATGCCAGACATTTACCACACATACAAATAACGTATAATATGAATAACACACAAGTATATTTATACATTATATAAACCTATATATTTATTTAACAGATGTCAGTGTTATCAATAAATGCTTCCCGGGTAGCTCAAACAGTAGAGAATCCACCTGCAATGTGGGAGACCTGGGTTCAGTCCCTCTGTTGGGAAGAACCCTGAAGAAGGGCATGGCAACCCACGCCAGTATTCCTGCCTGGAGACTCCCCAAGGACAGAGGAGCCTGGCGGGCCTCAGTCCACGGGGTTGCAAGGAGCTGGGCGCGGCTGAGGGCCTGGAACGCGGACACAATGCCATCAGCACAGGGGGATGCCTGCTGCGCAGCCACTCAGACTTTTGAGGAAGAATATTTAATGACTTAATAGCTGAGTCTGAAACTCCAATCCTTTGGCCACCGATGCAAAGAACTGACACACTGGAAAAGACCCTGATGCTGGGAAAGGTTGAAGGCGGAAGGAGAAAGGGATGACAGAGGATGAGATGGTTGGACGGCACACTGAGTCAATGGACATGAGTCTGAGTGAACTCTGGGAGTTGGCGATGGACAGGGAGGCCTGGCGTGCTGCGGTCCGTGGGGTCGCAGAGTCGGACAGGGCTGAGCGACGGGACTGAACAGCAGCCACCATTTACTGAACCCTCAGTACGTGCCCCATGTGTATCACCTCATTTAACCCTCATATCATGACTGCGACGAAACACAGGCTGTTTATAGCTGAGAACGCGGCAGCACAGGGACTCGAGTCACTTGCTCAAAACCAACTCGTTAACAGACGACGAGCCCAGAGACATATCGGCTAATCCATGTTCAAGTAAAAAATAAGTACACAACAATATGTGCAGTTTTCTCTCTTTTTATTGCTATAGTTTTAACTTTCCTCAAAACATGTCTTTGCACATATCTTTAAGACGTAACAACTTATACGTACAGACAGGACACGTACAACCTCTTCAGAATGCAGTGGTAGGATCACGAGCCCGTGCGTTTCTTGCTCTTGGCTGACACGCGCCGAATGGGTGTGTGCGTGAGGCGGGCACAGCTCTCTTCTCAGCGCGTGCTCACTGCCTGCACCAGCTCTTCCTGCAGCGCGCGTTTGCTGTTACTTGTGGCATGGGGGGTCTCGGTCCCTGACCAGGGATCCAGCCTGGGCACCCTGAACCGGGATCCCAGAGTCACCCGCTGGACCCCAGGGAAGTCTCCCAGGGCACAGGGTCTTAGCGGTCACTAGCCCGTGGGGCGCTGCCTTATCCGGGGGTGGATCCACTCAGCGCAGCACAGGGGGCTGCTGTCGGCATGCTCCTCAGGCCCTCCGCAGAGCCCGGCGAGCGCCGCCGTCCCCAGGGCCTGCCGTGTTCACGGAGCCCTCACGCCACAGCTGCACGCAGCATGGGGGCCCCGGGCGGTGGCATCTCTGCCCAGAGAGGCAGGCCGTCCTCCAGGTTTCAGCTCTGGAGGTGGGGGAGGCCTTGGCCTGGGTCCCCCCCGCAGCGGTCAAAGGCCTGGGCGGCTGGGGGAGGGCCCCCCTAACGTGACACTAGAAGCTACAGGACAGGGAGGGCCTCTGCGCCTCCCCACAGGGATCTGTGTAACAGGAAGCTTGGGAAGATCAGACACTTGCACGTCAGACAATCTTGTGTTAGGCTGAATAATTTCACGGTAAACGTGAGGATCTGAAAAGGCTGCCTAGGCCTCTGTGTCAGTGCTGTCCTAGCGAGCGGTGTGACTGTGACTCAGCTCACTAAGCAGCCTTGACAAGGTCTATTGTCTAAAGTTTCTTTCATGAACGCAGGAAACTTTGCAACACGCATTTTTAAGTAAAAAAATAATCTGGGGGAGGGGCAGTACAGGGGGAGTGGGCAATAACGAGCTGCTGAGGGCGAGACAGGCTCAAGGATGTGCTGTGAACACAACAGATACAGCCAGTATTTCGTAATAACTGTAAATGCAAAGTAACCTTCTAAAAATTAGACAAAAACTTTTAAAGTTTAAAGAATCGAAAAAATTTTCCAAATATTTAAAAAATATTTTGGGAGCATTCATTCATTTAATGAATATTTGAGAGCTGGCCACAGAGGAGAAGAGCCAAGCTCCACAGGTTGCGAGTCTGCGGTGTCCTCTCCTCGCCTGCAAGCAGGCCCCTGGGCCCGCCGCATCGGTTCCCCCGGGGCGGGCGCCCTGCCTCCCCCGCCCTTCTCTGGCTCTCAGAGCTGCTCCAGGCCAACGCGAGCATGCCCTTCTCTGGGCTAAGCTGCGGTATGCTGACGCCCACGATAAATTATACTTACCAGGAGCTCCTTCTGTGCCCAGCACTCTGCCTTCCTCAGCTCTTACTCCTTCACACGGCCCAACACGACGCTCCTCTCACTTTGCAGCTGAAAAGCACTCAGACGTCGAGCGCCGGGCCTCTCATCACCCAGGCAGACCAGCCCCAGAGCCTGCCTCTCCTCTCAACCACTGACCTCCCCCCCGTCACGCCCACCCCAAACTACGGATACACCCCACGAGGGCTGGCGGGGGAAGTCCTCAGGGGAGACATCAGTCCAGGCATTCCCGAAGAGCAGTGGCTCAAGGTACCCCACATCAGCCCCGGGTGTGCCTGGAACCCCTGCTTCCTGGTTTGTGGCAGAAACAACCCCAAACAATGGTGCCCCCTCTGTGTACCCCCACACCTCATCTCGGAGTCCTGCTTCTCCCCTCCCCACCCCTACGCCCTCTCTACAGCTGCCTAAACAAGCTGGGGCCTGAGCGGGCACAGCCGCGTGGACACCGAGTGGCCAAGACTGACTTACTGTTTCAAAATCCAGGTTTTCTCCGGAATCCAGCCCCTTCCTTTTCTTTCATCTCAGCTGCCTCTGCTAGGCCCTCACTGTCACCAGCCTGCAGACGGCCACCACTCACCCAGGTCGAGTCACATTCCTGCCCTCCACTGGCTCCACACTGACCAGGAGACAATGCCCAGCCTGCTGCCTGGCAAGCAAGGATCCCAGCGGCCCAGCCCCTGCCAGCCTTCCCAGCCCCACCACGCATCTCCAGTCTGCCCCCTCATTAATCTCACCTTGCCACAGACCCAGCCCCAGGCTCCACCTGCAACACACTTCTGCCCTCCTCCAGGGAAGCCCACAGCGGCGGGCAGAGGCTGGTGCAGCCAGGGAGACTGCTGTGAAACACAGCGCGAGCGCTAAGACCATCCCGAGAGAGCGAGGGGCGCTGCTGGGAGGGGAGATGTCTTCCTGCGCCCTGAAGGGTGAGAAGGCATTCATTGGGCTGAGAGAAGCAGCGGGGGATTCCGACATCAAGGCTGAGAAAGGGGCCTTTGTAAACGGGGAAGGGATCTGTGCTGTGCAAACATCATTCACGGATACGCCAGAGGACCAGGCTTCCGGTCAGGTCAGAGCTGGGACCCAGGCGTGGCTCCACCGCTCAGCCCCCAGCTTCTTTGGGCAGCTGTAGAGAGGACGTGGGGGTAGGGAGAGGGGAGAGACGGGACCCCCTGATGCGGTGCGGGGGTGCACAGAGCAGGTATCACTGATTGGGGGTTTGTTCTGACACAAACCAGGAAGCAGGGCTTGCAGGCACACACGGGGCTGATGCGCCATGCCTTGGACCTCCGTGTCCATCACTGGGCCCGGTGTCACTCAGAGGATGAGACCACTCAGGACGCTGGGCTGGCCCTCCTCTGCTGGGCTTCCCTGACGCCTCAGTCGGTAGAGAATCCGCCTGCACTGCAGGAGCCCCCGGTTTGATTCCTGGGTCGGGAAGATCTGCTAGAGACCTTCCCGACCCAGGCTGCCTGCTCCAGCATTCTCACCTGGAGGATTTCTCTAGATTACTGACATATTTTTAAAATCACATAACATAGAATTCCCTGGCAGTCTGGTGGTTAAGACTCTGCGGTTTCACTGACAAGGGCGTGGGTTCGACCCCCGATCAGGGAAGGAGGATCCCACAAGCTGTGCAGTGCAGCCAAAAAATAAAAATTACAAAATATCCTCAAATCCTAGGACATTACTCTTGGGAAATTATTGAAAGTGAATTATTAATTAATAATTAAATCAAGCATCCAAGAGAAGAATGATTTTAATCACTTTATAGGCTATCTCTGGGTGTGACAAAGTGCCACCTTAGCAACCACAGTTGTGAAGGCGGTAATGCACGAGAAGGGCTTTCCCGGCGGCCCAGCGGCAGGAGCTTCAGGAGATGCCGGTTCAGTCCCTGGGTTAGCAAAGTCCCCTGCAGGGGGCATGGCGACCCACTCCAGCGTTCTTGCCTGGGAAACCCCATGGGCAGAGGAGCCTGCTGGGCTTCAGCCCACGGGGTCGCAAAGAGTCGGACGTGACTGCAGCGACTCAGCACTCTCAGCAGAAATGCGCACATCTTAGGGAAGGAACAGAACACACCGCACACAGAGATGATGCTTATCAGGGAACCCAGAAGCTGTGACAGCAAAGATGCACATACTGGACTACTTGACATTCTAAGTTTTAAGACAAAAAACACTTTAAAAGTTAGAAGACACAGGCTAGAGCAGGAAAAAATGATACTGTCTACAACAAAAGTTAAGATCTTCAGTAAACAAAGAGTTTCTGCAAATTAAAATCCAACAGAAAAATAAGTCGGTGGTCTGACAGGCGGTCCATACGAGAGAAAAGGCAAGAAGCACAGCCCCGGAGCTTCCCTGCTGGCCCAGCGGTCTAGAAACCGCCTGCCCGTGCGGGAGGCACGGGCCATACCCCTGGTCTGGGCAGATCCCGCACGCTGGGGCCCGACCAGGACCCTGCGGCACCACTCGGGAGCCTGGGCTCTGAAGCCCCAGCCCCACGCGAGCCCACGTGCCCGCGCTCCGCAACAGGAGAGAGGCGCCCACGCTGCAGCTCCCCGCAACGAGGACAGCACAGCCATAAACAAACAAACAACGGAAAACAAAAGACGTGCACTCTCGGCACGCAAGGAAAGGCCAACTCAGGCGGCAGCAACAGCCTCATTTTCATCTGAGGAGTTGGCAAAAACCGAACATAACACCCAGTGCCTGTAGAGATTCGGAGAAAAAGACATTCCTGTTCATTGCTGGTAGGAACGTGGCCAGCTGTGACTTTTCCGGAAAGGAACTTGGTTCTCTGAAAACCACACTTGACAGCAAAAAGGAAGAAACTTCTGACCTGAGCTAGGAGGCGGATGAATGTCCAGGACGTTGGGCCAAGTGGACAAGCCAGAGCGGGGCGAGACACGCAGGGGGATCCCAGGCGCGTGGAGTTCCAGGGAGGGGAGACCCTCCTGGGCAGGGGGGGTGGCGCGCCTGCAGATGCGAGAGGGGCCGTTTCCGGGCTGGAGGGCGCGCCTGAGCTGGGCTGGCGGCGGCACTGCTGACTGTGCTCATCAAGCCCCCCTGACGCTCAGGTAAGTGGGAGCGTCTCAGCGCACCGCCATGAGGCTGCAAAAGGCTGATTCGAGGTTGTAAAACACAAACAGATGTGTTCTTTATCTTGCAGACCCCATTTTGTACAGAAGTCCCGTATAGAAGAGCACATGCCGATGGATGTTTTATCGCAACATTTCTTAGAGATAAAAAACTATGGATGATGGAAATATCTGTCATCACGGAAATAAATGAATACATTACAATACATCCTTAACGTAAAATAAACCCACCTGAAAGAATTAGTATCTTTTGGTCTTGAGGAATATGCATGTTATGGTTTAAAAAAAAAGGCAAGTTGTCAAGACATGTGTATAGTATTCCATTTTTGTAAAAAAAAAAAGCATATATTTTAAAATACGGTATGTATATCTGAAAGACAGGAAAAATATGTGTTGAGCACACTGGGCTGTTAGCCTTTATTACTTCAGGGGATGGAATTGGAGTAGGGCGTAGGGCATATATGATTTTCCTTTCACAAAATTTTGAATTATTTCAGTTGTAAAAATCAGCATGAATTACTTTTGTAATTCTTTCAAGTCTTAAACAAAGTTTAAGAAAAAAATAATAAAGAGTATAGGGAATCACCAAGTGTTTTATAATATAAAATAGGATAAAAACAATAAACTGAATTTGTGCTTTTATTACTAGTGGAAAAAATGAAATATGCATGTGGATAAGGATTTGTAAGGAGAACTCAAAACAGGTTTTTAAGAGTTTTGTAGAGTGTAGGAGTATACATTTTTTTTTATAAGCCTGTGAATGCTTGTGGGCAATAACCAGAATAGTTCTATTATATAAAATATGCAAAATGCACATGCAGTGAACAAAGCATAGACAGAAAATGCAAAAATTAAAGTGGCTCAGTAAGAATGGCAGGTTTATGAATAATTTTTTTCTCTTTCCCCAAACTGCATGTAATATTGCAACACTTTAGAATAAAAAGTAACCTTGACGCACTCTTTCATGGGACTGTTGGCATTAGGTGAAAAGACAACACAAATGTTATCAGCTTTGTCAACGTAAACCCCTGTACGGACAAGGACTAGAAAGAAGGCTGAGATGTCTGAGGTTTCTAATTCTACTTCCTTTACTGTTATTGCAAAAACTGCAAATAAAGAGTAGGGGAAAGCCACGTGCAGTGACACGGACTTAGGGTCACACTAAGTGAAGCCAGCCAGACAGGGACAAATAGCCTATGATGTCACCGGTTTGTGTAACCACCCTCCCAAAACAATAATACAAATGAAGTTACACACAGAACAGATATAGACCCACAGACATAGAAAACCAATGTACGGTTGCCAAAGGGGAAAGTGGAGGGAGGGATAAATAAGGAGTTTGGGATTAACACGTCCACACTATACATAAAGCAGACAACCCACGAGGACCTACTGTGCAGCACAGGAAATATCAACATTCAGTATCTTGTAACAATCTATAAGAGAAAAGAATCTGGAAAAGAAACAGATTTATGCATGCCAACTCAATCACTTTGTTGTACACCAGAAACTAATGTTGTTAGCTTCAAAATTGATTGTTCTTTAATAAAAATTTAAAAAAAAAAGAGCCCAGGGAAAACTTTTATTCTGTGTTCCTAGTTGCCAGAGCCTCTATCTTCTTTTTTCAGTAGGAACATCTTTTGAATACTAGCTGACTAGGAAATCCCTAAAACACACTATCTCAAGCCGCTGACCTTTGGAAAGCAAATGGGGTGGCGGGGAGGCTGTGATCCATATTCCCTCTCAGTGAGGGTCAGTCCTGCTGGGTTCCAGCCCCACCTATGGCAGGGGGTCACTGGGACGCGTGGAGGAGACACCGAGCTGGTCTGAAGCAGGCTGTTCCGGGAAGGAGGCCCAGGCCTTCCCTGGCAGTCTCCTCTGAGTTCTCGGGGGATGTTTGTGCCGTGTCTAAACACAGACTGCAGACTGAACATGACCCAAGCAAGTCACTTGCCCTGCAACTCAAAAAAACAAACGCAATCCTAGACTTGATATGGTTTAAATCAGCTGGACCAGGGGCCTCTCGGGTGTGAGAGGCTCTAGCCACTGCTGATCTTCCAATAGGAAGGAATATCAAGTCAGGGTTCCAAACTGTGATATACTTTAAATGTTCAGATAATTAACACTTTCAAAAACACACACATTGCATTTTTAGTAGGGCTAAAGGTGACTGCAGAATTAGATATACATACGAAAGGAACTACGTGTGTGTATATATGTGGATGGAGATGGGTGCATTGCCTTTTGGAAAGTATAGATGCATTTTAAAGTCAGGAAAAAGGATGAGTTTGTTTGATTTTTGACCGTGCCACACAGTCTGTGGGATCTTCATTCCCCACCCAGGGACTGACCCGGGGCCTGGCAGACGTTGAGTATCTTTTTCTTTAATCTCTAGCAACCGTATCCAGTAAACAACATCTAAACTGAAAATAACAGATCCAATTGTTCATTTCACAAAGTACGGTAAACGCACAGGGAAGTTTTTATACACATTGTGTAATATTCCCTCTATAGACACCTATCTGCTCAGGGTGTACTCCACGTGTACTGGTTTGACTAAGGAAGACAAAATCCAAAGTAGCACGATAAGCATTTTCTTTCAATCCTTCTTCTCACCTCCGGCTCTTGGAGGCCCTTGTATGGAGATGGAGCTCTGGGAGACCGCAACCTGGCCACCGGCCCGGCAGGCCCGGCTCAGCAGCTGCAGGAGCTGCAGGGGGCGGAGCCTGTGACTCTGGGATCAGAGGACTCGGGCTGGAATTGCAGGCTGCCGCTTCCTGTGCGACTCTGAGCCTACATCCTCCACAGAGAGATGGAGATAAGAAGTTAAAACCTGCACAGGCCTGGGGGAAGGGTAGCCAGACGCACAGGGCTGCTGAGCACAAGGTTTAGCACGAAGGTGCTCAAATGCTTGCTTCCTTGGACGGACTGGCCCTGGCTGGACGAAGGGATAACGCGGGATGATGTATGTGAAAACACATGTTGGTTAAAATTAGAAATGGGCAACAGCGCCCTGGAGTCTGTGTCAAGACAGCTTGTCTGTGTGTAAGATGGTAGCGGTGGGAGGTTTGCTCACTGCCTCCCAGTGTCCGGC